>KQ435801.1:649283-666183 GCA_001276565.1 Melipona quadrifasciata | reverse complement strand
AAATTTCGCTGGACGTTGGCTTCGCCCCTGGACATCATCCGACACGTACCGGTCGTAACCGTTTCGACCTCTAATTCGAGTGGGGGCTTTATCGAATCCGCGCTCCGTGATTCGCGTAACACGAGCCGTTTGCACTTCTTTTTTTTTCCTTTCTTTTTATTTCCACGGCACTACGTAGCCGGCTCGCCTGATAATGTCACGCGCAATCTCGCGTCCGATTGGCTCGAATCGAACCACTGAAAGGCCATCATTGCGTGTCGAACGCGATACGTCATTCGCGACTTATTTTATTTAGCTCGTTCGCGATTTTCTTATTCGATTCGAGAGCCGAAGATGGAATTTCAAGCGTCTGTTTGATAACTGGAGCGACAGAGTTGCGAAAATAATCGATTGTTTGATAAAACTCGATGATTTTTTCTTTTTTTTTTTTTTTGCCATTACCTAATAACTCGGTCAACTCATCTTCCAGTACCAACTTGTTCGCTATCGTTCTTTGACTCCGATCTTTGAAAAACTCACCTCCCAACATCAGCTCAAGATCCAGCCCCATTTCATACCTTACGTTGCTCGAAAAAACATTTCTCAACCCCGTTGATCAGCCTCTCGAAGCAGACGAAAAGAATGGAGAAGTAACAAATGAATCAATAACGCGAGCTTTGCAGCGGCGTAACGAACGACTGAACGAGCCAGTAAGAACCAGACGACGTCAGAGCCAACCCTCCGCGAATTTTGTCCTCGACTGTATCGACAGGTGAACGCTTAGTGCTGGTTGCCGCGACCCGAGGGACACGTACAACCCGTTCAAAGGTTGTTGGTGTAGGTTGAACGCGCGTGTACGTGAGAGCGTGGGTAGGTGGAAGGTGGCAGGCCTACGCCTACCACCCCCGTGCGACCGATCACGCCGAGACTGCTCCTACTACCCCAGTTCGGGGCGACACGCGTTTCGCGAGTTTGCCGAGCGGGTCACCCGGTGACACGTTCCTACGTCTATCTCATACAGCGACCTGGTTTATGCATACGTGTCTGTACGTACATATACGCGTATGTATGTGTATATGTATATATATATATATATATGTATATACATGTATATGCACGCTCGGACTTTTACCTAGAGAAAAGTTAGGCTGTAACCTTGGCGAAGTTACCCGGAGGGTTGCGCGACTGCCGCAGGGGCCACGCGCGTTCCTACGCCTCTCTATCTGTCTTGGCAGAAACTTTCACTCTGCTTTTCCGTTTCGTGGTTAGAAATTACGCGGTGAAAAGAAAGAAAGGAAAGAAAGAGGAGAAAGGGGACTCGTTGAAATTTCTTCCAAGTAGACGATTGTATCTCTTTCTTGGATTTGGGTGGAAGGGCGTCCTCTTCTTTTCTTTTTTAATTACAAGCGAATTTCTTTTCCTGAGTGAATTTGAATTTGCAAAGGGTCTTATTGTGCCTCGAGTTGATCGACGACACCAAGAACGATAAACTTATGATAGAAAATAGTCGACGAGCTTTTCTTTTAATTATCGGCATTTTGCAGCGTTTGCCAACTTGGTGATCGAGTCATCCAGTAAAGGCTTGTTACGCAGTTTGTTCGAACTTATAATCTTCCAAAATATAACAGCTTCAATTTGGACAACGATGACACGAGGGACGAGATTCGCAACAGAAAAAATATCCGGCGTTGAAATATCATCCTGGATAGAGAGAGAGAGAGAGAGAGATTTTCCGCTCGCGTCGCAAACATTCTTTTCTCTCTGAGGAGAGTCGCGTTTCGCGTCATCTCGCAGCACGTGGTCGTTCCTCGACAGCGGATTCCGCTAATAGAGGCGTGTATCACGATCTCGACCCCTCTCTCTCTCTCTCTCTCTTTTTCTCTCTGCCCCTTTCACCTTTCTCGCTTCGCCTACGCCTATCCCGGAAACGACGAACCGACCTTTTCCCAGAAGGGAGACGGCAGACCGACTGAAAAATGTCGCGCGACGCCTCATTGGACGCGAAAAGTTGCGGCGTGGTTGCGCGCGTTTGAAAACCTGGGGGCGACCTTCTCTTCCGGGTACTCGGCCTGGAACGCTGCCACAAACGATTCGTGAAATTTTCTATTAAAGCGTCCTCCTTCTCTTTTCCCACCCTCTCCCGCCGCGAACCTTGCAATTGGTTTTCCCTCATTTGCGCGGACTCGTTCGTTTCCGAGCGGGAAATCGCGGATCTTTTCCTTAGAAAATCCGCTCGGCGGTTTCGTTAAGCGGTGAAATTTCGGTCGTTTGTTGTTTGCTTGCATCGTGAACTATGTCACTCTCGTTTACAAGAATAAACGCAAGTGAATAATGCAATTGAAATTGACAATAAGTAGATGAACGTTCGTTTGTTTGGAGTGTATCGTTATTCGAAGGGCTTTGATCCGAAAGATTTTTTTTTTTTTTTTAGAACGATTGGAGTACAAATATCGTACAGTTGCAATTCTTGAAAATTAATATTCTCACCACGTTTGATCGAAAAAAAAGAACATGACAAACTTCGAATTACTGTTACGCAAACTTAAACTCGATTTAAGTTTCAAGAAAATCGTCTGCCTGGAAACAACACGAAAATCGTCAACGCCGTTCAAAAATACATTCGCGGCGTTCTCATATTTAGGTACTGGGGGGATATTTCGAGTTGCTCGCTATCGTTAAAAATGAGTCGTAACTCGATTCAAACGGACAAACGATCGCCGCGATTATTAAATATTCACGGAAGTGCGAAGGCATCTCGAGAGACTGGAAGAAAGTGAAATTGAACCTTTTAATTTTTCAACTCGATTGAAAGCTCGATTCGGTTGATGAACGTGAATTTGATTCGTCATAAATGGAACGGTTTTTAATCAAACTTTAATCTATCGGGTTTCAACGTCGCGGAATTAATTTAACATTCATTAATTACAAGAATAAATATTAAATGTTGAACAGATAGCAGGAAGTCGAGAGAGAGAGAGAGAGAGAGAGAGAGAGAGAGAGAGTAAGCGTGCCACTCTCGATCCCATTGCAATAAACTCGTTTAGAGGAATCCGGCTCTCCCCCCTCCCCACCGCTCCCCCGCCCCCATAAACGCATCGATTCTCGATAAACAAATTAACAGAAATTAAAACGCGAACGAATGGAAATTAAATCAGCGAAGACGTTTCTATTTAATTCGCGGGATACGCGCACGTATATTCCATACCGTAATTACTTTTCCCCATTTAATAATTGCTGCGAGGGGCCGACGCTTTACCCCATAAAGAATCGGCGAGGTTTATTTCATTATCGATATCACATTGGATATCTAAGGAATAAATTGATTGAAGGATAAATAATGTTTGAGAGTATAATGTTTATTTACAGCGAACATCCGCAAAGGATAGTTCTCTCAACACTTCTTTCGTTAATTCGATTCGTTTTCAAATTAGGTAAATTAATGCGAACGACGATGAAATCGAACGTTCTTTTATTTATTCGTTTTATCTATTATCATTATTGTTACGGTATAATTCGTCTTAAAACGGTTTCCAAGTTAGTTCCCTGGAATATTAACAACTCTGCGTCTATTTTCACTCAGTTCGCTGAATTTTAGAGCGAAAGAGGCAAAGTTCCAACCTTTAGAAATTTATCCGGCAATCTTTCCAACGCGAAAGTGTGAGAGCGAAATTATTACACGTTGGTACTCGCGACGAGGAGTTTCATTTAAAAAAAAAAAAAAGAAATGTTTTTAGACACGTTTCACAGCCTGCTGAAATTCGCAATTAGAAATTAGCAGTTTCTTAATTCCTTGATGTCGACAACTGGACGTAAGACTGTTCGTTTCTCCGATGAAAAGGGGAGTCGACAAGCAGACTCGTCCGTCACCTGACTTCCGCAAAAGCGAACGTTGCGAAAGCTAAGGATACCAGGAACGATGGACGACGCCGGACGACGTTCGTCGATCAGTTTTATGCACTCGTCGCACATTTTGGTCACCGGACGTCCGTCGGCTGGGCAATTATCGAAGGGGGATATGCAGACTCGCACTTTTGCAGTACTTAGTAAGCATCTCGTTCAAAGTCCACGAATGCTCGTTGCAAGTCGCCTCGTTGCGAGCGTCGAGCCGCGATCGATCGCTCGACGCGCGATAACAAGGAAAGTTATTACATCCTCTCTGATGATCGGTTGCCAGATGATCGGTTGGCAGGAAGTCTGGGAGGATGGGTTTAGGTTTTTGGTAGGGGATTCGTTCGATATGTACGTGTATAGGGACAATTTGTTGACACTTAGAACTGACAATTAGCGTGCCTTTTTTAGGTTGGGAAATTGTAGGAATATTAGAGTATATTGATGAATCGTTGGTGTTTGTCGGTGTAGTGAAACTTGAAGAGTAGCGCGGAAGAGTCGGCGACGGATAGCGAGAGAGAGAGAGAGAGAGAGAGAGAGAGAGAGAGAGAGTCCAGTTTTCTTCCGTAGAACGAAGAACTGAATCTATATAATAGATTAGGAAAGTCTGCTGTGATTTGATAATACGTGAATATGTTATCGAGAACGGATGATAGTTGATTTAATTTCACTGTATTGAGAAGAGGTTCTCGCGGTTAATTCGTAGTTATATATAACGAGACGTTACGCATGGTGGGGCAAATTTAACGCAACCAAGTGGCAATTAGCTCGAACAAGTGCAAACTTTATCGTTTGTCGAAATTAACAAAGTGACAATTTGGGCCTCGTGTTCGCGCTCTGATCTGACAACGAAGCAAAACGACACGAAATTCAACGCGAAACGACACGAGGACTCTGCTCCTATTATTTGCAAAATATCTTTATATATATATGTATATATATGAAGTGTTTTATATGAAGAATCACTGGAAATTTCTTCGTCTCTTGTAACACGTGCGAACGAATTGAATCAATGGAGCGGCAATTCCACTTGTCGCGCATTCTTCCTCTAATTCTCATATTCTTTCGCAACAAAAGGAGACAATCGGCCTCCTTCTGGTTCTGTCGACGAGCCTCGATCGCCGCATTCACTCCTCGGTTCGTTCTTTCTCGTTTGCTCCGGATACCCGCAGAACAGACACGTATACACACACACACACACACACACACACACACACACACACACACAGAGGCACACAGGCATACAGACAGACACACGCGCGCGTAAATACATAGGCTGACAACGAGAGACACGTACATACAGATACACGCAGGAACGTACAAGACAACACGAGCAATGCAGTGTTCAAATACCTTGAAAGCCACCCTGTAGATCGGAATCTCGCATAGTACTAAACAGATTGTATAACACTTAACTAAGCTTTCCGTAACGATAAATACAGAAGAAATGAGCGAAAGGGAAACGAGAGAAAGAGCGAGCGCGCGAGTATCGCAGTGAGTGAGAGAGAGAGAGAGAGAGAGAGAGAGAATGAAAGATAGAGAAAGAAAGAGAAAAGAAGGGTGAAAATGTAATGACGACTGAGTAAGAAAGAGAGAGAGAGAGAGAGAAAATAAGGTAACACACACGAAAAAAAAAAAATGATGATGAAAGCTTGAGACGAGAGGAACCTACGAATTGTTATGTTTTCTACAGTAACGTTTGTACCGACTTACAACAATATTTGTACAATATACGATAATGGAAAAATGAAGTTACGTACCTATACAACATAGGTTATCCAGATGCAATAACTTTTTTAAACGGTATTTAATGAAATGAAGAGAAAAAAGAGAGAGAGAGAGAGAGAGCGAGAGAGCGAGCGAGAGATAGAGAGAGAGAGAGAGAGAGAGAAGAAAGAAAAAAAAATACCAAGCCGGGATATTTTTCATACTTGTAACGAAGTCAGGCGGGCCGACATCCGCGAGCGCCGGAGGCCCGCGTGATGCCACATCGTTTCGTTTTTGTGTGCCAACCAAGAGATTTTAGATTTCTTTTTTTTTCCCCCTTTTCTTTTTTTCTCTTTTGCTTTGCAGACGACGCGCGACACGCGCGCGACCCGCGTCCCCGAATCTCTCGGTCGCCAACTTACACTCACGTACACACAGGTCGATCGACGCCCCATTCGCCGTATTCGCGAAACAAAAGTGACGAACAAGAAAGAAAGAAAGAAAGAAAAACATGGAGAGTGAGAGAGAGAGAGAGAGAGAGAGAGAGAAAGAAAGGGAGAGAGAGAGAGCGAGAGAAAGAGAAACGAGAAAAAAATATATACGACGTGAAAAATGGCGAAAACAGAAAAAAAAAATGTATATGAGAAAAGCGTATATTCCAGCACTTACACCTCGACACTCAGCACTCAGACGTCCAGATCGCTTGATTTATCGAGTAAAACGCCTAGTGATTAGAGACGAGATATGCGACATTGTTGTGAGAGAAATAATTGCGCGTAGCTAGTTTGCCTCGGTCGCCTCCGTTTTTGTAGGAAACCACTCGTACGAGATCGCGCGAGACGCTGCGCGTCGTTCGCGGAACCGAGCGTGCAATTTTTGCAACACGATGACGCGAGAGTTACCTCGTCCAAGTCGTAGCGTATAGTTGGCGGTTGTACGTGATTTTTTCTTTTTTCTTTTTTTTCAAAGTCGGAGGACCGCAGGGAATTTCGAAAGGGGAACGACCTTTCTGCGGATTCATGTTTTTCAGTGAAAGTGAGAAAATGGAAATAAAGCTAAAGGTATTAGGTTGGTCAAAAAGTAACTGCGTCTTTTTTGTGTGCGTGTGCGTGTGTGTACGAGTACGAAGGGCGAATTTTTCGCGAGAAACAAGAGCTTCGTTAGACAATACATTGTTAGACACCTTTTCGCGTTCGGAAAAGTTTTTATATCCTTCTGAAGGAAAACAAAGTTCCAAGATTCGGTATCCTCAGCAAAGCAATTTTCCGACACTGCCGTTGATTGAAGGTTTTTCCCACCGTACAAGTTAGACAATTTTTGGCAAAACACGATCCTTTGTCGGCAACGACGAAATCACGCGAATTTTCTTTTTCCAAAACGAAAGCTTGAGCGATCAAATATCAGATCACGGAGTAAGTTTGTGACTTAAAACGAGGGTAACTTCCGTTTGTCGGAAGAGAGTGCAATTACTTTTCGGCCAACTGGATAATTTAATTTGGAAAATGAAAACTGAACGCAAAATTTTCAGTTTAAGTTGCGTGCAAACTGTTTTTGGATATCCCGTACAACTTCAAAGGTATAACGCGCCTTTGGACGTTCGATATTTTCTTATTTAATCGGAATCTCGGTCTTTTTACGACGCACGGAGATTAAATGTTAATTAACGCGCGACAACGTGTCGCGATTATTAATCTGATTAAATGACGTCTCCTTGTAATCCTCGTGCGCGTTATTGAATTCTAACATCCAGCTGCGAATAGCCAGCGCGCGCGTCAATTCCGCGTCGCGTTCATTGTTCCTTCGAGTAACAAAAACGAAAGATTCAGCGGCTTTCGCGGATCTAATTTCCCCCCGGTGGAAACGTATCTTCCCCTCTGAAATTCACCTCCGAGCCTCCGAGATTGTCCAACGAACAACGGCGCAACGATCATGCCGAAAAGATCATGCAAGAGTTATTATTGGAGCACGTACGTCACGGAGAGATGCCTCGGAAAGAGGCTCCGCGAGGACAGAAACGAGATGTTTGAAGGATTTATCTGGGCGTACGTGTCCCGATGCGTTCTCCAATCGGTTGACAAGTTCCTCGAGGAGGAACGTGAAAAGCGCGCGACGGCCTCTGTCACGTACGGTGTACGTCAATGTTTTTTCGAACGGAGCAATCTTCGCGCCATCGCGCGTGATTAAAATTCCGCGTCCCTGCGCGTACGTAAAAGTCCAAGGGACGAAATTTTTTTTTTGGGAAACAATACGCGAAACAATCGCTTCTTAACCGCGCGAATTCGATTATCGCACGTGCGTGTGAAAGTTCCCTCGATGAGCAACGCCGGTTGACTGCAACGCCAGTTGCAAGTTTATGCGTTCACCCATGGCGGGCCGAAGTGCTTTCGCTTGTTTCGGCGAGATTCATTGTATAATACGCATGTATAATACGCGCGTTGTCGAAGAGAGAGAGAGGGAGAGAGAGAGAGAAAAAAGAGAGAAATTAAAAAAATAAAATCGTCCCGGCGCTTTATGCCGCATTTAGTGCTTTACGTTGTCGCTGGCGCGTTAAGCGCGTCGAAAGTTTTACGGACGCGATTATTCGTTTAATCGAACTAACGCGACGGCCAACGCGTTGATTTTAACGTCGTCGCTGGATAAGGCTCACGAGTCGATTAACGCCGAAATGAACTCACGTACCGCGTCAGAGTTCAATTGCCTCTCCGTTCCGCGATTAGTAAGATTGTTCCGTTTTCTCGGTTTTTTTTCCTTCTTCTTGGAAATTTTAAGTAGCGAACGATGCGTTCACCGCGTATCTGTTGCAAACAAGGCCTTAAAAAAAATAACGTATTGGCGCGGTTAGTTTCCTTGCAATATTTTCGTGAAAATAAACGATACATTGACAGAATTGTTAATTGTTTCCAGAGTGTGCGCAGTAGCAATTTCCCAACGACGAGTTATTCAATAATAATACGAGTGACATGGAAATTCGAGGGTCAAAAGGGAAATATTGACGCGCGAGGATTTCTTTTTGCAGATCTACGATATTTAAACGGGATAAAAGATGTTTTCAACAGAGTTCAGAGACAAGCGCGACATCATTCCAGCACTTACAAAAGGATATTTTGCAATGTCTCTGGCAACACGCCGGTTAAGCACTGGAATTACAAGCGTGTCGATACATTGTCGACTCTCGAATTTTTATATTTCTTTATACTATCATACTGTTGTTACGCAACTCATTGGTGAAAATTTGCCATTGTGCCTGGGCGGGCCAAAAATCACTCCCTAAACTAAAATAAATCCGCAATTTTTTCATTATACATCTCTCCCAACGTTTGAAAGAAGTAATTTTCAAAAAATAATGAAGAAAAATCACGTTTGAACTTGAATTGAAATTAATAAAATTAGTTTTTTCTTACGTCTTGACGTTTCATTAAAAAAAAAAAAAAAAAACATAAGTGGAAAGAAACTTCTGACCCACCATGTTACATTTATGGAAACAGATTTTGCTGACACGTCGTTTGTTTTCACGCGAAGCTATCGCCAGAAAGGTGCCAATGCTACTTGCTATTTTCCTATCCGGTCGATAATCAATTCGTCAAACATCCAAACCCGAGTTGAAAAGAAAATATTCGCGATGCTTCTCGTTCCAAGCACTGTCCCGTGTCGTGCTCGTTCCGCGACGTCGGGTATCACCCAGTACGTAGACAAGGCGTCGCGTGATGTACCTAGAAACGCTCTAACGCGACCTTGCTGATCTTAGATACTGCGGCTTAGCGATAGGACACGTACATGAATTATCGAGGCGCGATCATCGCAACGTCTCGTAGCGATGGGCCAGGTAGCGCGAACGAATCGACGCGTCTCGTTTTCGCAATTCACTCCTCTGCTGGCGACGATCGTCTCGAGGCAACGATCGAGCATACGTGTCGCGACATCACCACCAACACCGTCATCGACCACCATCGCGTCGCGCGTTCGTCGTTCGTTGTCTCGATCGATCGCAATATCAAACGATCACACCAGAGTCAGATGATAGAAACAGATAAAGAGAGAGAGAGAGAGAGAGAGAGAGAGAGAGAGAAGAAAAGAGAAAACTAGAAATGGTGCTCCGAAAGCTTATGCGTCTTTCTGACGTTCGTTGTACTCGCGATTCCCATCGTTCTATCGTCTCCGGATGTTAAAAGGATGAAACGAAGAAAGGCAAGGCACGACGTTAATGTTTATGCGCTGTTTCCAAAGTTCCCTCCTCGCGAGCGAGCGAGGAGGATCGACGTGAACGGACGAGAAAAAAAAAAAAGAAAAAAACCAAAAACGAAAAAAAGAGAAAGAAACCAAGCGAAAGTGAAGGAAAACAAAAAAGGAAATCCAACACCGACACACACGTACACGCGGAAAATCGCTGAAGGAAGGAAGCTCTCTCGCGCACACCACACGTAAAGATATCGTACGCCGCTCGTGAGAACACACACACACACACACACACATACACACACAAAATGTCCATCGTTGGTTGCCTCGAATACGCGTTCGAGCTGCGATCTCGGCGAAAAGAAGAAAAGAGAAAAGAAAAAGAAAAATGACGCGCAACGGGAACGTTAATAATTTAATGGTGTCGTTGATAGCGAAATAGAGACAGTTCGGCGAACATTTATGTCATTTTTTCTTCTCTTTTTTTTTGCGCAAATCGAACGCAAGGAGATGTTTGGAACGCGAAGTCGAAACGGAACAAAACGACCGCGAGATTTGCGTTCGATGGAGCTTGTCGGTCGCAGCTTGCGCGTGTTTTTCGACGGCGTGTAATGCGGTTTGATGAGACGGTTGCGACAGCGTGGCGAAGAGAGAAAAAGGAGAGAGAGAGAGAGAGAGAGAGAGAGAGAAAAGTAGAAAAAGCAATGTTCGAGGCGATACACGCGTAAATCGTTGTGACGCGATTAATAATCATCAAGATCTCTCTTCTCGTTTTTGAGAAAATGAAACCGGAGAGAAAGACTTGCCCGTAAAACTAAACTTCACCATGTTGACACGCGTTCTTGATCATTATGGGTACTACCGCCTTGTTTTGTGTAAAATGACGTTTTTCCGTTTCGGTTCTTAGGCGAACGAATGCATATCATAGTTGTAAATTAACGATTTGTGAAATAAAAGCTGCAAACTGTTTGTGTTAACAATAGGTCATTGAACCTTTGACGTCTTTCTTACGCCTGCCCGCTCTCTGTCTGTGTCTCACAACGTAGAACAGCTACTCGTCGCTTGCTAAATACTTTTCGAACGTGGTTTGCTCTCGATTTTCCTCTCCTAACGTTTAGTATCTTTCCAAACTCCTTGCCGTCTGGTTTTACGAACGAACGCGAGTCGTAATTGCGACAAACTACACTCACGGAGCGTTTCTGTGATTTGAAACACGCATATTTGTTAAACTTTCTTTATTTATTTCTCTACACGTTATTGTCTTTCAGTATATTTATTACGCGCATTACAATATTATTATTTATTACTCTCGATAAAATTGAAAATTCATAATAATCTCATGTGTCTATTATGTTTAATAATATTGTTAATTCTTAATTTTCAAAACAAAATGAGAAACTGTGTTAAAATCATTTTCAAATTTCAATTATGCAAGGTTATATTAAATTTGGCTCGTTGTTGCACATATATATATATATACGTAGCTGATTGACAATTTCCCAACTTTTATAATTGATAGTAGAATAACCGCAAAAGGCAAGGAGTCAACTAGAACTACGCTAATTGTCCTCAACTTTCTATTATTATTTGGCATTATTTAACTCGAATTTATTTAACAAACGTTACGTTACATTGTACATGTATATATTGTACTACCACTTCGATGTCCGTGTAAGAGCCGATGAAACGAAGAACTATCTCGCGCGCTAAGTAGACAAACACGACATTGGTAAGTTTACTCTACTTTGAGAACAACTCTTTATCTATTCCCGCGATGTACGTTAATGCCGCATGTCCTCTCACGTTTCTACTAAACTCTTTGCTTGCATCTGAATGTAGATAAAACGTAGATGAAGCTTTCGAGATAAAAGAGAGAAGCGCACAGCGTGTTACAAAACGGCACTTGTGGTCGATACGCTGTTGCGATCTTGCGAGATCAGTGATCCATTGTTGTCCAATCCCTTAACCCTTTCGCTACGGCAGTACCGCACAGTAGGAGTTCAATCGCGTGAACGACGAATCTTTTGAAATAATGAGAACGCTGAATCGCACTACGTTCAACCAACGTTATTTGTTTATTCGCATTCTGCGTATTGAATTGTTAGTGAATTGTACTAAAAATTTAACAATAACTCCAAGCTTTGTCTCGTATAACGTATAATCTAGATCAGATTTCTCTCTTCTTTTCTTCCTTACTACACACTGTGTGCACAGATTTGCGTTTTGGATTTTTCCAAATTGTTACATCGTTCACGTACGACCTTTCGATTCACGAGCTGCACTTTTGTAAAATTCGTTTCGTTAAATATCAACGTGGGCGCATTGATTCGAGCAACGTGAAGCGAGCGCCTCCCGTTTCGGCGGATCGAAGTAGGTTAAGCGTCAGTGGGTTTTGCCCGAAAGCAAATTTTAAAAGCTGGCCTTTAAGCTCCAACCAGTAGCCAAAGGGTTAATCCGTCAGTCATCGATTGCTCGTCAACACTTCCACGTCAACCAGCCACGCTATAAATAACACCTAGAACCATGCTCCGAAACCATGTTCCAAAAATAACGTCCGTGGTCCTCGCGGTTGATCGACACACAAGCATCGATCGCAAAGCAAAAGCAGCGATCCGCGTGGCTGGATCAGGCCGCGAACGAATTCCGTCCTAACGAACGACGATGATTTCAGGTGTCGCTGGCCCTCGGGTTGGAGGCAGGCGGTTGGGGCGCCCTGGTGGAACGCACGAGCGGCGGAAGCGGTTCCCTGCTAGGTCACGGCGGTTTCGCCGGTCTCGCGGGATTGGCGCGTCGTTGCGGCGTCTGTCTGGCTACGTTCCCTTCCGCCTGGTTGCTGGAACGGCACGCGTTGCTGCAGCACGCCGGCCAAGCCAGCGACGACAAGCCGTTCACCTGCGAGCAATGCGGCCAACGCTACCGTTACCGCTCCGCTTACGTGAAACACCGGGAGCAGAACCATCGTGCCCGCTTGCCGGCCGACAAGCTGTTCACCTGCGACGTCTGCGGCATGCAGTTCAGATACCTCAAGTCCTTCAAGAAGCACCGGCTGAACCACGCGCTCGAGCGGCTGCAACGCGCCCCGGAGCCGCAGAGCAGCGCGATGTCCGTGTCCGCGGCCGCGGAGAGGAGCGACCAGGTGTCCAGCACCGGGGAGCCGTCGCAGGTGGAGACCGGTAGCGACACCACCACCAACCCCGGCGAGGAGGAGGAGACGCGCGGCACGTTCGCTCGCGAGAACGCTCGCGAGGAGAGCGTCTCGGAGACGGCCAGCGTGCAGGAGAACCCCGGCGAGGCGGTCGAGGTGCAGATGACCGAGGCGAGCGCCACCGCGACCAGGAACAGCGGCTCGGCCGGTGGTACCAGCGAGGTCGGCGAGGCGGACGACAACGCGGTGGACGACGATCGTTCGGAGCACACGGAGCCGGTGATCAGCCTGGCGCGCAGCAGCCACGAGGTGGACAGGCGCGAGCGTCGCTTCGCTTGCCCGTTCTGCGGTAAGTGCGTCCGATCGAAGGAGAACCTGAAGCTCCACGTGCGTAAGCACACCGGCGAACGTCCCTTCGTCTGCCTGTTCTGCGGCCGCGCGTTCGGCGGCAAGAGCGACCTCACCAGGCACCTCCGCATCCACACCGGCGAGAGGCCCTACCACTGCGAGATGTGCGGCAAATGCTTCGCCAGGGCGGACTACCTGTCCAAGCATCTGACCACCCACATACACCAACGCTAAACTGCGTGGATCGTACGAACGTTCCTCTCACTCGCTGCTGCGTCCTCCAGCGGCTCGAACGTTTGAACCTTTCGCCGTTTGTACAACGACGCGGGAACCTGTGTCGTTCCACGTCCAACTTTCGATCGAACCGCCGTAGGAATTTACTTTCCCTTTTTTCAAACGTCAACGCGATTCTTTCGTTCGTTCGCGGCGATTCTTCCACGGCGGCGATTCTTGCTTGACGCGCACGAATTTCTCTCTCGCGACGTGGAACGACACCTTTCCTATCTCCAGGTTCGTCGGAGATAGGATACTCGATAGAGACGCAAGATACCCGCGTGAGCGGAGTCTCAGCTCGCCTGGAATTCGTTCGAGCAATCGTGAAAAGGGATGGTGGAGCGAGGGACGAGCAGACCGAGTGAAGGAACGTTAACGTACGAAGGAGAGCGTAGTCTCCGCGAAAGTTCATCCGCGCGAAATGTCCGCCCCCCCTCGGAGTCGAACGAGGGCGATTCCGTTCGTGAAACTACGTGCAGAAAGGACGAGGTAGGTCGGCGTATTTTTAAGATTAACGATTAATGTAAGCTTCGCGCACGGATTCCTCGCGTCCTCGGATCCGTCCAGTTCGAGGCTGCGTTGGACCTGCGATTCTTTTCGCGAGTTCTTTCCTCTCTTTGGTGTGCGGACGAAGGGAAGGGAAGATTCGGAAGGAAAAAAAAGGAGGAGAAAAACGCGCGAAATACGAGGAAAAGGAAGAGGAGAACCGTGTATCCATCCCATCGGCCCATCGGGGCGAGTCAATTACAGAGAAAGCGTGATCAACGAAGAGCGAAGAGATCGTCGGCGACGATGGTCGACGTTGTCGCGGACAACGCGCGAGGGAACGTCGAGGAGAACGAGGTGAAAATTGAAGAGAGAAGAAGGAAGGAAAGTGAAGGGGAAACGCAGGATCTCCACGTTAACGTTAGTGAGACTAACTTTTTGTGATAAAGGATTGGAAAAAAGAAACCAAAGAAAACGCGACGGTGACGGCTCGTTTTTTTTCTCTTTTTTTTTTTTTTTTTTTTTTTTTTTTTTTTTTTTTTTTTTTTTTTTTATTCGTCCTCTTCGTCTTCGTGCACCACCAACGAGCGATCTACTCGTTTACGTAATAGCTGTCTGCGTAATCGATGCGATTTTTATACAGTGCACGCGATAACGATCATTCTTCCGTATGCCGCGCGGTCGAGGGCGTACGTACGTCGAGGCGACTTCTGGTTGGACGAGAAGCATCTCGCGAGTGGGAGTCCAGTGTTGAAACTGTCGTAGTCCCTGGCACGCACACGTACATCGATCTGTGGTGCCGATTCCGGTGGTGGCGATTTAACGCGAGAAGATCCTCGACAGATTTTACCAAATGGGGAATCCTTATTTTTTTGAAACTTTGCAAAGCTGAAATTGGATACGTGCAAGTTGTGTTCCGACCTTTAACTCCTGCTCTCTGAGAGTCTCGGATATTTCACATCGAATCGTTTCGTATATTGTACGTTATGAGTAAGCGCAGTTATAAGTAATTTGTTTTAATACTTTGTCAACTTCTCAATCGATGGGTGTAGCGTTTAAACAGCTCGATTATATAACTTGTGCAGGTATAAATTTTTCATTGAGCACTGGCAACTCCATTAAAGAGACGAGACACACTTGCAGCTAGTTACGGGTACGACTTTAAAGTTTGTCGTGTTCTTAGAGTTTCGTTTTTTTTTTTTTTTTTTATTTCATCGAGAAAGCGTTGACACAGCGTTGCGGAAGAACGGTACCTCTGGACGATTGAAATTTATCTGTGCAATGGAACTTTTGCTTGTTCTAAAAACGAAATTTTTAATTAGTCTCCGATCTCATTTTCCAGCCGTCGAGTCGACCGTGTACGAAAGACACGATTTGTACAACTTCCACGCGGTAGCCTCATAGAAACTAGACAAATTGTCTAATTGCCCGAACGTTCAAACGTTTAACGTGTCGCGAAATATTGAGTTTCAAGAATTAATTAATAAAACGAGAGCCGGGAACGCAGTTCGCGTTGCGCGTGTAACTGGAGATTATTCGTCACAAGCGGAGGATTCTCGCGAGTAACAATCACGTTTGCTATTCTTCCTCCGAAATTAATTAGCCACTCGAGTCGTACAGGCCAGACTGCGAATGTCACGAGCAGTTTCCTTCTTGACAATTTCACCCGAAACGTCGGCGCGTGCTCGCGCCTTGGCGTTTTCCATCTTTAAAACGAATCGCGAAACGTTCGAGCAGCTCGCCGATTCAAAACGTTCTACAGAGATTCACCGATCGAGATCACAAATAACATTAATTTAAATATTTCCCTCGTAATTCGATTTGACGAAATTCTGATTAGAAATTATCGTTTCTCGACACGTTGGACATTCATATCGAAAAATTCAAGAAACTTCAAAGCACGACGATTGAATCGACAACGTGCCACTCGATGTGACGTTGACTCAATGAAATTTTAACGAGTACAATTTTCCCGTGACTATTTATCAACGAATCTGATCGTTTCTCACGTTGGACAATCGGTTCTCGATAAAATTCAAGAATATTTCAAAATGCGGTATTTAAATTGACAGCGCTCGATGTGACTCTGATTCAACGAAATTCCACCATAACGAGTACCATTCTCCGTGATTAATCAATTCGATTTGACAAAAGTCTGATTAGAAATGTTCTCGAAAACCCAAGAGATTTCGAAACGCGACGACTGAACCGAGAACGTGAACACTGGACTCAATAAAATTCTAACGAGTACGGAGGTACGCACGTGACTACGAACGTCCGCCACCGGTAATCAAAAATCGCGTACAAAGGTAGAAGAAACAGTAGACTTCTCGTCCCGCGAGGAGGCAGCGACGCGTTTCGACTTTGGCGCTTTCCGGAAGCGTAGCCGGTGCCTTGGAAAGCCAGCCGTGTATCCTTTTTAAACCTAGCGACCTAGCAATAAAGCGTGTGTGTGTTTCCTTTTTTTTTTTTTTTTGTTTTTTTCTCTCCGTTTGTAGCCGTCACGCAGATGTAGAACGAGGACCTAAAGCCAGGTTATACCCACACATGCGTCGTCGCGTAGTCTCCGCTATGGTCCTTGGAGAAACCCACTTCTTAGCCAAAATGTGTCCGTTCAGCTATCGTCTACGTGTATATACGTATATATGTATGTCCCTGATATACGTGCGCGCATATATGTATGTGTATATATACATGTACACATCGATGAAACGATAGATCGTCCAGCGTGTGAATCTACTAAAACGTACATATATACATACATACATATATACATATACACATATATATATGCGCGAGCGCAGAAACGAGAGTGCCGGCTCATTCTCTCTTGGGAGGCTGGCCTCGCAAGCGAGCCACGTCGTTTCACTCGTTTCCGTAATTCCGAGGGTTCCACAGCGT
>KQ435801.1:625530-636098 GCA_001276565.1 Melipona quadrifasciata | reverse complement strand
GCGAACGATTTCAGCGTTTAGCTTCGTCTGTGTAATAGCGCCGTGCTACGATGTTTCGAGAAAGTAATGCAAAAAGTCAGATTCAAGAAACGCCGAAAAAAAAAGAAAAAAATTCCCCCAAAAAAAAGAAGGAGAAGAAGAAGGAGAAAGAGAAAAAGGAAAAAAAGAAAAAATATCTTGGAACCGGTTCACACGGCGTGGTTGCAAAACGTAACGCATCCACGTTCCGACGAGGCGTGTGCGCGCGCGTGCACCAGAGGCGTTGCAACCCCCGACCCTTCCGCCACGGAAGAACGGAACGCGGGGAAAAAAATAAATCCTTTTCACGGAGTGGAAAAGCTTGGCGAACCGAAAACGTAGATAGATGTTGGCGAAACCTCCTCTCTCGGACAACGGCGGACGGAGAGGGGGCAGACGGTGCGGCGCGCGCGTGCACACGCCACGGTTCCCGCGCAAACTATTTCGGCAAACAAATTAATCGTAGATGTATCTTTCTGAATCTTTCACTTCTTAAATCTTCTCTCGACTATTCTCGTTATTCTAGCAATAATCAACGACTACGGCTATCGCTGTTTCGTCCTCGGAGAGAGAGAGAGAGAGAGAGAGAGTGAGCGATCGTCTCCTCTCGCTGTCTGTCTGTAAACCCCGCGGCACGAGCCTCCGTCGCTTCGCCGTGTAAATTTTGCTGTGAAATCGAGAGATCGTCCAACTGTTACCGACTTCCCGCCACCAAGTAGAAAAAGGGTGAAAAGAGAAACAGAGGGACGAGAGAGAGAGAGCGAGAGATTGAAAGGAGACGGAAAACGTTAGAAAAGGGAGGGGGGAATGAAAGACGAATCGCTTTAGGTGGATGATGAGATTCGTTCGAGTAACCCCAGCGAAATTCGCGCTCGCCTCTGTCCCCTAAGACCCACCATGAGACAACTCACCAGCGACCCACCCAGCGTCGATGAAACCCATCCCCACACCTCCGCCCCTCTGTGTCGAAGCTTTAACGAAAAGTCGATTTTGCAATCACACTTGGCCGGTTCGCGAGGATGTTTAAGCAACGCGACGCGATCGAAAGGTATGTAAAAGCAAGAAAAGAAAAGAAAAAAAAGAGACGAAAAAGAAGAAACGAACGGAAAGAAGGAACGTGAAGGAAGATAAAGATGGAATGAATACACATGCACACACATAGACATACATAAAACACACACACACACACACACACATTTCGTGGCCGTACTGTCGTAATTGTTTGTCGTACCTACTGTTAGATATTAACGATGATTGTAACTTGTAATAATTAGCGTAATTCGACGAATCGAGTGGGCGGCACATGCGCCACGGGGGCGAATACCAAAGAGGAATTACGTAGAAAATTGGAAAGGCTCGACGTGGCGCACGTGGCCACGCCGCCCCTCCACGTGGATGTTAGAGATATTTTTCAACTTGTACTAAATGTGATAAAACCGATGAATTGACAATGAGCAATCTAACTGTAATATATATATAAACATTATATTATATATATATTATATATAATATATAATTATAAAATACGTGTCTGTCGTACAAGCCGTGAATAGGTTTTACCGTAACTAGTTACGTGTTAGCTTAATTGATTGATTGTACACGCGTCGATGCGAACGAACGATGTTTCTTTCTCTGTGTACGTGCGAGCGAGAAGCTTGCGAGTAAGAAGGGAAAAAAAAACGGAAAAAAAGAGAAAAATTCAACGAAAAAAAAAAAAAAAAAAAAAAAAAAGAAGAGTAAAGAGGGAAGAAAAGCGAAACAAAGTAGAGAAGGGAGAAACGTGTGGAACGAAAACAAAAGGGAGAGTGGAGGATGATATCGCACGCCGTCTCGAATCTGTCCACAAATTTTTCCACTAACGCTGGGCGTTGCCTTTGTGCTACGTCGAGGTGCGTGGCTCGTTTCTTAGTTAATCGATTAATTAATTGATTAAGGAACTGGCCGGAATGGGCTGGACGACCTGCATCCGCGTTTCTCCTGCGTTTATCAATGTTGAATAACGTTCCTCTCGCGATCTTCATTTCACCGCGAGTTTTCGCAACAAAATTATTCGCCGCGTGAATTTATGTCGCGCGCGCGCGCGCGCAGTTGGCCAAATTGCTTTCGCGCTTCGACGATCGAAGTTACCAAAAAATGGAAAATCGGCGAGATCTCGCTTTGGAAATTTCTGAATTTTAGAAACGCAAGTTGGCTCAGCTTCCCGAATTCGAATTGATTTTGAAACGAGACACTTGAAAAATCTCTGCTGAACATCTCCCACTCCGGGAAACTTGTATCTTTTCCAAGTGGTAATCCTGGCCTTTTTCTCTTACTTCTAATAATAATTACTTTATAATTACAGCGTCCTCGCCCCTTTTGAAAAATTTTATTGCCGACGTGTAGACACGCGTCAGCGTCCACGCGCTCGAACGCGCGCTTTTTACCACCGTGCTCGCGTTTTCCCTTTATTCCCCGCAGCTTGTTGACAAAAGTTGCGCATGCATTAAGAACAAAATAGAGGAGCATCGCGCGCGCGTGCGTGTTTTTCTTCGCGGCGTTTCTTTGCTGAACGTCAAAACTTGCAACAGGGATGCCGTCAGCCCATTCACGGCTACCGCGTTCGATGTATTACGTATGTATAAATAGCCGTTGGTACAAAGCTGCGAGTCTCATCTGAATCCGATCCCATCGACCGCGAGATCGTCGATCATCACGGATCGGCGATCGATCGACCGACCAAGCTGATGTAACGACGACTACGAAGCGGCGTGTAAAATTTAATTCTAGCGTTACCATGAGCCGCCAGTCACGGCGCCCCACGTCAATGGTACGCTTTAAAAGGAAGAGCAAAAAAGAAAGAAAAAAAAGAAGAAGAAAATACGGCGTAAAAAAAATAACGGGGGATAAAAAGTACTGTGTGCAAAGGGAGAGAGAGAGAGAGAGAGAGAGAGAGAGAGAGAGAGAGAAAGAAGAACTAATAATACACTATTACTGGTACATTATTATATACATTGTAACCAATTGTTGTCTACGATATAATGTTATTTTTCTAATTCATATTCAATTGTTATCGTTGAGAGCGAGAGGGAGAGAGAGGGTGAGAGAAAGCGTGTGTGTGTGTGTGTGTGTGTGTGTGTGTGTGTGAGACAAAACGCGAGGGCACACACGAGCATTTTTAGGAAAAAAAGAAGAAAAAGAAAAAAGAAAAAATCGACGTGAGAAAAGAACCTAGCAGGCGGCCGCTGTAAGCGTAAATCCGTGCGTCATCTGCACCCTTTACTCCCGATGGTACTTCCGGCACGACCGCCATTCCTTCCGATCGTTCGTTTACTGCGTCATCGTAATTTCTGTTTCAGTTTTTTTCCCACTTTTTACCTGGATTTAGATTCAAATTGAATTTTTCCTTTTTTTTTTTTTTTGGATGTAGATTTGTACGATCCTTGCATCGATTAGTATTTGTCGATTGATTTTAAAAGTCGAGTTTTGTTACCGACAGGTCGATTCGGTTAAAAGCGGTCTGAATATAAAATACACGAGACGCAAAAATGACTGATAAGGTATATATATATATATTACATTCGCAGCGGACAGCGAAAATTACTTTAGTAAATAATCAGTTACAATTTATTGGTAACGAACCAAATTAAACAATCGATCGGAATTTGATTAACGAGTTGGCGAATCAAATTGTAATCGCAATTAACAATATTAATATTCATTATGAGAACGTTCAAACATTCTCCACCAGTATGAAAATAGACCCTTTTCAGGCATTTTGTCCAATTTAACAAAAAACGTGCAAAATGAAATTACGCGATATCGTCTAAATTTTGCAATGAAATTTCCGGAACGCGTACGGTCGAGTAGAAAATTGCCAGAATGGACATCGCCAGTTTGGACTGACCAATGATAGATTTCACTACTTTCTCTTACAATTAAACGACATCTTGCAACATCTAACTAAGAAAAGAATATCTAGTTTGCACAAACATTATCACCATTCGTCGCTCGGTTTATTTTTCATTAAACTGGTTTCGTGATTTGCAAAAAGGAAAATGGAGAAAGAAACTCGACGAAATGATTTGTTTCTCGGGACAAATGTCGTGCAGTAGGAACGACGATCGATGAATCGATGGCCGCTGAGGACAAATTGATAGATCAGCCCCTTCTCCTCCCCTTAACCCCCTCTCCTGGCCCTGAGCTTTCGTAGACGGATGGTGCGAGGCGAAACAAAAGCGGTAGCGACGCGTAATTAGCAAAGGGACGCTAATGTCGGGCGGCGCGCTGGTCTGTGATAAAACAAAAAATAAAAAAAAATAAAAAAAAAATAGAAAATCGTGAAAAAAAAAAGAAACAAAAAGTCGCGGGCGCGTATTGTATTTTTTGTAAGGCTCGTTTGTGCCAGATTTGTGATAGCCAAGTCCGCGGCATCCTCGATTAAATGGACGATGATGATGGGCCGGCGTGCCACCGGCGCGAGGGAAACAAAATGTCGAATTAGACAGAGCGTTGGACGAAAGATGGACGAGGGATCGCTTGAGTTCTTTTAAACCGTGACGACGATTTTCTTTCGCGAAAAAGAAAAAAAAAAAAAGAAGGGAAAAAGAGTCCCTCTGTACTTTGTCACCTGACGATTTTATCTCGTTCTTGATTGAATTTTTATTTTTCATCATTTGATGTGGAATCGTTGCAGTTAAAGGAGAATGATTGTAACCGGTATTGTGAAAAGTATGGAGTTTGTGCTCCGCGACATTTCTTTTCCTCAGAAAGGCTTCGAGGAAATGTTTTAAAATTCTAAAAGTCTCAACAGCAACACCACAGAGCTAAATTTACTAATTTCCAACTTTGTTGAACAATTGGTTTTTTCCCTTTGATATCGTATCGTTTAATTAAATTATATATATATAATTAGTTCACCTGATCAGGCTGTATCAAACTTCGTACTTTTCGCTGCTTAAAATTTCCTTTATCTCAAGAAAAATGTTGAAATGTCGCTTTTCAACGAATGAAATATCGGGGCGAGGTAAAATCGAAGTATCGCCGATCGATAAAGAAGTTTCAGTCGAGGGAAGTAAAAAGGGAGAGAAGAGAATCGTCACGGAGGAAACAAGTCGACGTGCTTTCCAGTCGGTGAGACTGACACGCGAGGAAGCCTAAGTTTAGTAATTGTAAGCAGCATGCCGCGTTCCGCGTTACTTAAAAAAAAAGAAAAAAAAAAAAAAGAAAAAGAAAAAGAAAAAAAAAACGCCGCGAGAAATGATATTAAATTTGAGAATTTTGGTGCGTATACGTGGTGGGTGTATGTACATGTGTGCGTGAACGCGTGTATTGTTGTTGAATCCTGGTGTCCACGATGCCAAAGATGTAAGTCATGTAATAAAGTTGTGGCTAAGGTACTATGGTAACGTCAATGATAACGATGAAACAACGGTGATAATCGTTATTGCTATCTTGTAACGTTTAATGTATATCAGTGTCGTGCAAAAAAAAAAAAAAAAAAAATTGAGCGGCTGAGCTCCTCGGTGTTGTGGGTATACATACTCGTTCCTAGCAACTCGTATGACAATTACTACTCGAATACACTACTCATAACATTGCATTGATCTACTTTACTCTACGTACTTCAAAGATAAATAAATACATTCTGTCCAATCTCAACATTGTTCGATTGTTTTCTCTACGCACCCCTCTCTAGGTAAAATGCGAATTCTCACTTTCCTTTTTGTTTTCTTTTTAATTCGAGGATATAGAAACTAAAAGAACAGAAGGTATCTGTATTTGAGAATCTGCAATATAATTTTATTTCTCCAGCATTGACGAAGTGGAGAATAAGAGAAGACACGGAATGAGAAAAATCAATACAAAAGAAGCAATTACTTTATTACTTTCTCAACGATTTCATACAAATTTCAAATACATTTTTTTTTTATATATATATTTTACAATTTCACATTTAATATACCTCGTATTTTGGACTGTGCATTTTCAACATACGTTCTTAGATACGTTCCGATACATCAAGCAACAATAGCGTGTATCGCTATTCTTGTCAATATTCGCTTCAATACGTCATGGTACGGAGTATTTTAAATCTATTTAATCTCTGAACAAACGCCACCAGTTTTATTGTACACAAACTCTTTATTCCTTTTCCTTGTTCCCACTTTTTTTTTTATCTCGCCCACTCTTCTTTCTCCTTCGTATTCGTTCGCGCATAAAACTTCACGTAACGCTGAATATCATTCGAGAGATAGAAAACCAAAAGACAGGTGCGATGCCGAGAAATATCCCGTTACAACTTCTCTTCCTAACAACGTAATAGTTATAGCAGAAGCTGCCTTACAGTCGATCGAGATTCATCGTTTCATTTCCTTAGACAGAAAATTCGAGATTCGTTATTATTCGCTATCGCTATTGCTGCGCGTCGAGCATATGCTTTCTCTCTTTCTCGGTATTTTTTGCTGTAAAGTAACAAAAACCAAAACGTGTACCGTTCCGCTACAAACAGTTTCATGTGATCCAGTCTATATTGGTTTTCGTTTCTTTTCTTTTTTTTATGCTTTTTCATTTGCTTTTATAATATTTTTTTATCTTTTCTTTGCTTTCCTTTTATTCCGGCTGAAATCTATTCAAGATTCGACAAAAATCGGTACCGCGATGCAATTCGAGTGTTGCGTCAAATTCTTACTAAAACGAAAACGAATTCCAAAACTATCCAAACCTTTTGATCTCTTTTTTACGTAAAGAATCCATTTATAGCAATTGCTCTAAAACGCTTCTTTCTCAATTCTTTCATACATTTTGCAAACGGTTGATCACAATTTCTAATGCTTTTGAAACTATGCAAACTGTTTCTTCAATTGGCGATCTGGAGAATTAATAATTGTTATAACTGCGATATTATACTGATGAATTGTACAATAAACGTATTTTAAGACTTTGTAGAGAGCTAGTAAGAATTGTACAATTTTCCTACAGATAACACTGTTATCCGTGATATGATTTTTTAATATTTTATTTTGCTTTTTTTAGGCAAATGATATGTTCTTATTCGTGATGTAGTATCAAAAGACTTTCTGAACGAATAAAAGTATGTAGCGCTTACGACATTGGTCTCACTATGGAGCAAGTAGTTTCAGCGCTCTTATGGTCAGACACGACGCATTCTCTAATGGAGAATTCACTTCTTTATTTTTCTGGAGAATTCGCACTTGTTTCTGTGTTTGCTGAGAATAAGAATGGGTACTTCATCTTTAAACGAGACAATATTCGATATTTAACAAAGACATGGATTAAATGTTTAGTCAATTGTATCATCTTGGAAATTGAAGATAATTTAACTTCTTTATTTCTATTTGTACGTATCATCTTTTTCCATCCCATATTTTTATTCTGGTAAAACAAATGTTTCGTTGACTTGCATAGTTTTAAAAACACCAAGGTGGCAGCAGTTACTGAATCACCCTGTACAATGTTTATTCAGCAAACAACTAATGGACGGAAATGAAAGACAAGGTAAACTGCATAATTCAATTCTACTAGATTGTTTCCATTGGCTACTGAACCGAGTCAAAGTTTGTTTGCGTTAAATAATCTACTCCAATAAGCAGCGCTTGTAATAGTTAAACTATTTGTTTGGGTAATTTTCTAAAGTCGAAGAATACGTTTCATGATCTTTTAAAATGTTAAAAATTCTATTTAAAAAATTACGACAAAGAAGTCAACAAGTAAAAATTACAAGTGAAAATACAATTTACTGAAACAATCAAATCTTTTCAATCAATTTTTCAACTGACAAATTGATACAGTTCACCCGATTTTTTACTTTCTTCTCTTTTTTTTTATAACAGAAGCCATATCCGTTAACAAATTGAATAATTTCAAAAACTGTGTTCACGATAATCTGTCTAAACACTCGAATAGCGAACGCATTCACACACACTATGTGCGTTTGTGTGTATGTGACTATTTATGAATGAAGTGTGACTAGCTTAAAATTATGATTATGTGATCGGTATCTATTGTCGCAAAGAACAACGGTGAACATTTACTAAATCCGTTGTATATCCTTCACTGTACACGGTTCTTTTTTTTTTTTTTTTTTTTTTTTTTTTTTCATTGGAAACCAGTTACACTGTGCAATATTAAGCATGTGATTGTACAATCGTAACTGTGCGCAAATACCTCCATTTCTCTGAACCACGTCTACACAGAGAAGTTAGAAATCTTTCAAATACATAACAATTGCTAGTAGAAATACATAGTATGCGGGTATGCAGGATGCTTCAGAATAAACGTCACGCGAAATGGTAAACGAAACGTTTTTATTATTTCTCTGCTACGAAGGCTGTTCTGTCCTTATCATTTTTGAACTTGCTGAAAAATTATTTCAATAGGTATTCTTTGTTTAGTAACGTATCATTTTCATCAGAATTTTCTTTGTTATTTTTACGATCAGAGGTTAATAATTGTTTCCATTTTTCGTTTAAGAACTACTGCATTTTGCACGACACATATTTCGAAGCATCCTTTGAAGAGGGATCTCTAAAAATTCTTCAAAAAATACGATCAGTATGATACTTTCTTGCGTTGAAATCGGAATGCTCAAAATGCTAACTAAAATGTTTCTGTTGTAATGCGCTCGATTTCTTGAAATTTGCAAAAATTTTTATAAAAAAAAACGACTTCGGAAGATTCTTCTGCATCAACAAATTTCTTTTTTACAGCTAAACTAACTCAGATATAAGTTTTCGTACAAAATTCTAGATTCTTTCAATCTGGCGATTTCCAGGAAAGAAACGTAATTATAATTTTAATTCTAAATCGAAATCTAAATCATTACGTTTTCTCGCTATGGGCAAGAAAAAAACATTTTTCAAAGTCTCATTAAAATTCCTACGTTTTAGCTAAAATCGATTATCGTTGACATCATAATATAGTTACGAAACTACCAACTATATGAACAAATTTAATTTCCTAAAATTCCACTCATATCGATTAAGATACCTTTCGAATAGACTCTACAAGCCAAATTATCTTTAATGCAATCTCCTTCTTCGAGGGAGATTTCGTATTATATTCTACAGATAAAATATTTATTTACGATTTAGCAATTGCGGCAGTGACACATGTCGAAAATTGCTATTGATTAATAACAATTATCTATGGATCTCGGAGCTGTCCAACTAAAACTGCATTTCAAGGTACAATCGTTTATAGTCATTCTCATTTGGACGATATATGTATATACATCTACATATAGTTTCTAAAACGTTCTGCTTTCTTTAATATTTAAATTCAACAATTCCATTGTTAAAATTCTATTTCCATTTATCGTTTAATAATATAATAATTTCTTTCATTTTCCTCTTTTTCTTTTCTTTTCTTCTTCCTTTGGCACCTACGTGAACAAAAAATCTAGAGAAACCTCACGAGGCAAAAAGTTGGACAGCCTTGCATTAGATTCTAACAATCGTACAATCTAAATTGCGAACAATATCATTTCTCTTTCTCTTTTATAAAATGTTCCTCTCCTGAATCGATCAGAAACCACTGGAAATTGATTTAATATCGGTGCCTGTCTATTACACAGATATTTAATAAATCATGACAATGTTTGTTTTCAGTGTTAAAAAATCGAATTAAATGCTATACATATAACAATTAGCAAATAGCAATTTAGAAGATATAGCGTTAAAGAATGACTGCGTAACTACGTTATTTGATGCACAGTCGACTTAAACAATATATATGTATAACATAGCATTTAGATACATGAACTTCTAGTTAAATTGCACTGAATGTCTCGATAGTAGATGCGCATTAACGACTACAAATAAATGCAACAAAGATGCAAATGTAATGAGTACAATTTGATAAGGTAACAATAAAACTTTAAGTTAGAAAGTGTTAGTATGTTATCGCTCGGCACATTCAAACGTAAATCACTTTTCCGATAGTGAGTCATTCCGCAAGAAATCGCGCGAGATTTTCTACTATAATCATCGTCGTTTTTTATGCTTCACGACGTTCGTTAACGGTAATTTCAAGAAACAAATTCATATAAAAATTGAACGACTCGAAGATTAATGATCTGCATCGTTACATAAATTAATTTTTATCGCACATTTCAAACAGATACTTGAAGCAGAAAATTAAAACTATCGTAGAAATAGTTTCTTAAAATTATGAAAGAATATAGTGAGCTAACAAAATGTCAACGGTGAATGACTCTGATAAGTTTCAATGTTAGAATAAACTATATGTTAAACCATATATATTGTAATACATACCTTTAAGAGAATTATAATAACACATTTTACGACAAATAATTTATATATATATATAAAAAAGAAGGAAGTATCTTCGAGTGCAAATTAATAAAAAAATAATAATGTGGATATTTAAATGTTCATTGTGAATACATACTAACTATAGTCGAACCTTTAACTCTTCCATTCTTTGCCGTATTCTTCGTCGCATCTCCTTGTATCTGTAAATTGCAATAATAATAATAACATTGATAATTATATTGATATTACACAACTATAAATCTTTAGAAAAAACAAACT
>KQ435801.1:606759-625487 GCA_001276565.1 Melipona quadrifasciata | reverse complement strand
AAGATTAAGAAACTGTGCAACATCAGAGCTGATCTCCGGAGTCGACAATCTATCCACCAAGAAAAGTCGCGCGACATTTTCATGCGGACCTAACACTACGCGAACCTCCAGCGGATATTCGTCATCTCTTAATCTTCTTTGCTCTATAAAGAGGAAAATTATCTTTCTCAAATAATGATAAACAGTAGATTTGTTTCCTATAGTGTTTTAACTCACCGCCATTATCGCGGACCACAAACAACGCAAAATTATCAGGCTTGGCATCAACTTTGTATTTATCCAACATGAGATTGATAACTTCCTGAGTATTTACTAAACTGGTAATCCAAACGGACATTTGAGATCCATGAGGTGGCGTGAAAAAACTGGTTTCGCGATTATAAAAATGTCCGTTAATTGAACAACGACGCCGCAATCGACTACGTGATTGTCGTCGACCGCCTGGGCGACGTCTGATTGCGGTGGATCCTTGTTTTCGTCGTAAAACTACGCCATCCAGCTAAATCACATTATAAACATGGATGTACAGAAAAAACAATAAATAAAAAACTATTTAATTGTTAAATACCTCTAATCCACTGTCAGTGGACATTGTCATGTTATCATCCTCTCTAAAATGCAAAGAATTTACAGAATCTGTATCGCTATCGGTTCGATGTCTTTGAAGGCAATCAGGTCCGGACATCGAACGATTTAAGCCCTTCTCTATCCAACTATCGTCGGTGCTAATAGATCTATTGCCAGACATATTTTTCTCCAAGCTGTCAAAGTACTCCACCCTTCGAAGTGTCCCGTTTCGATTTGGAGTGCCATGATAAACAGGTGTATCAGTACTGGAAGAGCTACCTATACTATGCGTTGGTGTACTGGTTACACTGCTATCGTTTCCGCGATTTCCTTGATGATTCGGACTGTCCGCCTCTGAATTTTCGCGAGAATCAGATCTATCGAGACTGGACTGAGAGGAAAGAGGCAGTGTGTCGGAACTGGTTTGCGAACAAATCGATGGCAAGTTTTCAGGCATCGTTTGATATAATTTTTTCCCATCTTCAACTTTACGTTCAACCTAGACAATTCAAAAGAGAATAAATAAGTGAAATGTGACAAAAATATTTCGTAATCAGATGTTTCAATAATTGGTATTACCTGAAGAAGTTCATCCAATTCATCCCACTCCATATTTTTTACATCTAGCTTCATTGGTAAAGTAATGCTTTTAAGATGATCAGGAGAAGTTGGAACAGATTTTGTTTCAGTTTCTGCATCCTGTTCACAAGATTCTTTTACGCAATCTTCTTCTTTTTCGTCATCTTCTATGCTCTATTGGAAAAATTTACAAGATATACAAACATATTAAATATTTTAAATACATCTCTTTTCATAAAAAGAAATATGTACACACATCAGAAACACTTCGTCTGCACGAATTTCTATTACGTGCTGTAACTACTGTACGCTGATCATCATCTTCTTTTAAATGA
This sequence comes from Melipona quadrifasciata, assembly GCA_001276565.1. Lineage (NCBI taxonomy): Eukaryota > Metazoa > Arthropoda > Insecta > Hymenoptera > Apidae > Melipona > Melipona quadrifasciata. The sequence goes on along the minus strand of KQ435801.1, from coordinate 624,006 downwards.
ATCACTCCTCTGACACCCCAATAAATGCGAAGTGCACCTTCTAGTATCAATCTTCCATTAACCTTTGAAAAATTCACATTAATTATCCTTATTAGTTTTCCTATATCTTTTCCAGTTTAAACAAAATGTGAAACTTTTTGTTACCTCGCGACTTCTTATTCCACCACTTTTGCCTTCATAATACTGATTGAAAACCTTCAACTTTGATTCTAAATGTGATCTAGATGTAAAAGACAAACAAACAGTTAATCTAATAGTATTTTTAACATTGTATCATGAAATAGAACATATTATTTTGAATTTTATACCTGGGTAGTGATGGTCTAGCTTCTTTTTTTCCAAAACTTGTATGTGACTCGACTCTTGTTCCATGACCAAATAATTGTGGTCCAAACAGAGCTCCATAACATGGTACATGGCAATATGGTACGCCTTTATGCTACATAATGATTTAAAAAGAAAATAGATATAAATTTTATTATGTGATTATTAAATAAAAGCTTGTGCATTAAAAATAATAATAAAGAATAAATTAAATAGATAAAATATTTATTTTAGTAAAAAATACAATGGTGCACCTCTGCATGTTGCCCTGGATTTAAACGTTTTCCACACTCCTCACATCGTAAACATTCTGGATGCCAGTCATATCCCAATGATTGTTTGCGTTCAGCTAAAGTTCAAAATATTTAGTAAAAAAAACAAAGAAATATATTTATGGTACATTTTTGCGAAATAAATCAGTTTTACAATCAATTAAGAATCCATTGATTTTTTAATAAATATATTTCTTTAACTAATTAAATAACATGTATTTTATTTTTAAATAGTAGATTATTAATTTAAAAACTAGCACGTTCAAATATTTGGCCAAATTGGTAAATAAACTACATAAATAAATTTTCATTTTCATCACTGCTTAATTAACGACAAAGAACTCGATTAAAAGACAGAAAAATAATAGTAAAATAATATTTTCTGTAAAAAAGTATATGAGTAACACGACGTTCATGCAGATAGGAAATTAATCAATTCATTTTAATGACAGGAAACGGTACTTGTCAAAATTAGTACGCCTTTTTAATATATGCGAAGATTGGAACTAACCAAAGTATACGGGTTTTCCACATTTATGGCACTTCCACATGACGGTGAACTCTTGTGATATCCATAAAATAATAGAAATTAATTCTCACGAGATTCTAATCCATTTTGTTTATACTATATGAGTAGGCGCATTGAAAATGACATGCGGGTTAATTGGAGATGTTACTAGTAAGGCAACCTTCGCTGGATAATGAATAATTCCTCCTCGGGTTCGAAAACTTATCAAGCACTTGGCTTACATTTGCTAGAATCATAGTGTCAAATAGAAAGGAAACTACGAACTGATCATACACCATTCATTCATGAATATTTATTAATGAAATACTCTGATACTTGAATAAATCTTGCTCTCTAGTTAGTCTAAATTTATTGTGATAACATGATATTTTTTCTTGAAGAAGATTATTAAAATTCGTAATCATATAAATAAATATTATCCTTTACGTTTATTTCATGAGAACAACCATAGTGGCGCGCTTAAATTCAACGGAAAATTCAGAAATATACCGGCTTTTCGAAACGAAAAGTTTATGTTATTTTCGTTCTTTGATATTCAAAAAGTTAAAACGTTAAAAACATATGAGACATTTATTTGAAAGTTTGAACATTACGTTCAGTTTATTGGCAAGAATTTCGAGTTGCATAATTTGCGAAATTTCATCGAGAAAGTGAAGGTTAACCGTCACAAGTAAACAAAATGATGCAAATGAATAAAAAAGGATATAAAGAATTGCTGATGCAGAGAATGTTCTTAGCAATTATCTCCAGTATAACGGTACAATTCTTACTTGTGACTTTTTTACTTTTAATTACGAATTTGAACATGGATTATAACACATGGATTCAAAACACATGGGCAGCGATAACCTCCTCTCAAATGTGGAGTTATTTCTGCGTTCTTGCCACCGTTACATTCTTTCAAGGAATTATTTGTACCAAAAATTATTCAAATATGCCACCCTACTCAAAAAGTAGGTTCATTAAATTTTGTGGTATATTTACATCTCAAAATATTTTAATGGGTATTCTGCATGTCACCATCGGTGGCCTTCTTGCTGGATTGCATTTATCAATCAAAGGAGGCAAATATAGATTTTTAATGTCAGAATGTAGCGTAATCTATGGAATATGTTTGATAGAAAAACATTACTTTTTACTGTTAAGCGGATTTTGGAGTGGATTATATTTTTTCTTAAAAACTAGTATCTTTCATATAAAATATTTAAAATTTCCTATCATATCATCGTCAAAGTTTTTTCGATTTAAGGCAGGAATCAGTTCTTTGCTTCCATCATTGATGGCTCAATGCATATGGCCAACTTTATATTATTTAATCGGTTATTATTTCTTGGGTCCTTATTGTTGTTCAACAGTATTATTTTTAGCATCTGCACAATTAGAAAGTGAACCATTGAGTAACATTCCTAGTTTATTGAATTTGTCATTGATTTTTCAATTGTGGTTATACCAACTGATATTTATATTGGCAATCGACAGCATGTATTTAATGTTTGAAATATATTTGACAGAATGGGTTCCTTTTGAATTCAAACAAAGCAGTATATTTAGTACTGACGAATCTGGAGTGACGCTTACTGAAGTATTATCTATAGATAAAGTGCCAATAATGCAACACTTAGGCTACTTAGACTTAGTTACAATAGCACAGAAAGACAAAGCTAGAAGAAGTGTCTTATTCACATTGAGTCAACCTGGAGGTCATCCTTACAACTGGAATTGTATTGTGGAAAAATGTACTAGTCTCATCAAGAAATTTTCTGATGATCTTAATGCGTGCATTAAACCTCAGGAACCAAAGTTACCTCTTTGTGTTCCGAGTTCAACAATAACAGACATTAGTGTATTTCAAAAACAATATATATACCGTATGCGCAATTTAATAAAAGAAGAGATACCAATTTGTACAGAACATGAAAGTGACATGAAAAAGGATGTTGATAGTGAACTACACATCCAAAAATTCATAAAAACAAAATGGAGTAATTTTCTTACATATTTACTTTCTAAACCACTTATTGCATATATCTTTGGCGAAATAGAAGGTGGAAAAGTATGTCATATTTTATATAATGGACAAACAGTAATCTGGGCTGCAGATGCAATTTCATCTCTGGCTGTGCTGTCTTTAACCGAAGATTCTTATGGAATTGCTCAAAAAGATTTATCACTCATAATCAATACCTTGCTTACATTAAAGCAAATTCTTGATAAATTACAAAGAACAAATCTTATGACAAAGAAACAAAATGGAGATGATAAATTCATTAAACAAATCTTCCATTCTTTACGTGCAGCAGCAAAAAGAAGTCTTTACAGAATTGTTACAAGTTTTGAAATTTATATAGGAGATTTAGAACTAGAAACAACAACAATAGAACAATTACACAGTTTCCTTGCTTATAGAGAATAAATTTTCATCGTTTAATAGCGAACTTTGATGTATATATATTTATAAATACTTTCTACTTGTATCTATATGATACTTTCAATGTATGTTACAAATATTGTAAGATTATTTTTATAATTGTTATATTTATATACAGGAACAAATTATACTTGTGATTAATACACAGCCTTTTTTACGTAACTTTACTTAATTGTAAATTACTGTAAAAATTAATTATACATTGAAATTCTAAATGTGCTAACATAATTAAGTTTGTAAGATGTTGCAATAAATTAATTATTTTTCAAACATCTGCAATTATTTCAATATACTACTTATACAATATACTTTCGAAAAATATGTTGTAATTATATTAAAAAAATATAATTATGTGAAACAACACACCATTTTAATTACAATAAAATTATATATTACAGCAATATACTACATTTTCTTCAAAGCTTGTACTATACTTAGATTATAAAACAATTTATCTCTTAATAAAAACCAAGTTTTTGACTGTATTTCTTGTAATATATCTAAGTAATCTCTTAATGATTCATTTTCTGTTATTGTTATTCCGTGCCATTTTAAAAATACAGCTAAGTAAGTTTGTATTAATTCAAAATCCATTTTCTTTTCCATCATGTGATGTATCATTTTCATAAAACGAAGTAATAAAATATTGGATGTTTTTTCATCTGCTGAAAGTGATTGAATCTCGAAATCGATTGAACTAGGGCTCATTGACTTCAATTTTTCTATAATTTCTTCAAATTGAGCATCTTCAATAGACAGTAACAATTTTTTACCAAATGAAGTCAGACTTTGCAATTCAGGATGTGTAATTATTTTCTTATTGGTCTCTGTATTATTAACATCCGTAAAGTCAAACTTCAATTCTAAGGATGGAATCGTTGGTAAAAAGAAAGGAGCATTGTCCGATGCCTTAGGTGGTTCTTTCGGTTTGTTCCTTTTTCTCACGATATCGATATTCAATAGATTTTGCCATTTCGAATGAGCTAAACCAGACATTGTAACAAGATTATCCTGAAGTTGCGCCGGCGAAATATAATTTAACTCAGCTTCAACAAGTTCATCTTCCTGAATATCACTATCTTCTATTGTTGAGCCAGGAAGGCCAATCATTGGAATTGGATCGTCTTTGTTCACTGCTTTCAAAGAAATATGGGAATACAATGTGCGATTTGACCATAAATATATACCCAAATTACACACATGTGTTGTAGCAAGAAATTCTCCAGTAGGAGAAAAATGTAACGATGTGCATGCTTCTGGAATCTAAAATATATTCAATCAATATCTTAAAATTGGATTAATTTTTTAATTTTCACTAACATATCATGTTACATTAATAGTATATATCAATGGAAGTATATACCTGAAAAATATCTATCAAATTAGAGGAGGGAATATCCCATGTTCGAATTGTACAATCCATAGATGCTGTTATTAACCACCTAGAATCGGGACTAAAACATGCGTCTGTTAATTTTCCTTTGTGTCCTTCAAAACGTCGAACGATTCTTCTAGTGTCAATATCTAATAGTACAATAGAAAAATCTTCCAATGCCACAGCTATAAGAGAACTTTCATTATGATACCGTAACCATTCAACTGGTTCATCCAGTGTCATCTTTGCTAATGGTTCTGGAAATTATAATATGCAATTAGTTATATTTTAATACATGTATTATGAAATACAGCTTTTTTTTCTTTTTTTTTTTTACCTATTTTGGGTTTAAAACTCCAAAATTTTATAAATGCATCTCTTCCACCAGTGATTACAATTTGATTTAAAGACTCTACCATTACACCTCTTACAGGACCTTGATGTGCTCCTTTATCAGTACCATAACTAGCTCTGTGAAGTCCTGATTGCATATTATATCTTTCTACATGACCATTATTATATCCAATAACAACAAAATTTCCACATTTTGTTATACATACACTGGTTGCTACAATATTTCGATTACTTTTAAATTTTTCTGGGAGTAACTTGTGTTCTCCCATCCTTGACTTATCAAAAGACCATGTAGTGACTGTACCCAAACCAGAATGTATTGCTGCAACGTTATCCCATTCTTTTTCTCTTGTTATTTCTGTAGCAAAATCAGTAATTGGTGGCATTAATAAAGGATCTTCAACAAGTCTTCCTCTTTTCTTTGCAGCTTTTCTATTGAATGATGCTCTTCCAAGGCTTTTGTTTAATATTTCTGTGATTGTAGAAAATTTCCTCAAGGAAGAATCACTTCCAGCTGTTAATATGTTGTCACCTTTATTTCCATAAAAACGAATAAGAGTAGGAGGCTCCGAATGAGCTTCCCTAATTCTTAGAAGTCTTCCAGCTCCGTCAGCTAAGTCAAATATCCATAACTTTAAGGAATTGTCTGGGGATGAAGATACTAATAGTGGTTCATTGGGTAAATATTTTAACCCTGTCACAGCTCCAAAATGAGCTTTAAGTAGTTGGCTTTCTACTTTACGTTGCTCTAAATTCCAAAATACAATATGACCCTCCATACTTCCTGTAGCCATGATTGGATATTCATCTGTTCTGAAGCTAATGGATATTACACAACCCCAATCTTGCACTAATTCAAAAATTGTTTCATCTAGCTTTAAATTGTGTAATATAATTCTTCCATCGCTTAAACCTATTGCTGCAACATCTATTGCAGGTGCTTGTTCAAGTGCAGTTACTGGTGTGTTCCAGCCGTTAAATGTATAAATTAATTTTAATACTTTCAAATTCCATAACTGTAATTGACCCTGTTCACTTCCAAATAATATCTTGTTCATGTATGTAGAAGGATGTATTAATGTTGTAATTTTAAAATGATTATTGTTGAAAGTAAGCTCAAATACTAGCTCTTCCGTTTTAATATTCCAGACTTTAACATTGCTATTTTCATCAACAGATATTAAGTGTTGGCCGAAAGGTAGCAGAGTATGCACTGTGCAATCGTGACCTTTATAAATGTGCTTTATTTCCGTTCCTCTTCGCCAAGCATATATTTCTTTTCCACATGCTGTATAAATGTGATAAACATCTCCTGCGAGACTTGTGATTTCACCTGGATGCGTGCCTGATACGCTGAGAAGCGTAAAATGTGAACAACCGTATGTATGAAATGAATTACCAACACATGTTACTATAAGATTTTCCTTCCGCCTTTTAATATATCTTGTTACGAGAGGAATGTGATTACTGACATATCCTAATGCGCGATTTTTTAAAAATATTTTACTATGTCCCATCGTCTTTTTTTTACTTTATGTCAAAAATAATGTTTATACTTGAAAAGTAAGGTTAGAATAAACAACCATCCACTCTTAACACAATATCCATGAGTGCGTCCATGTTGGAAAGCATGAACTATGTTCTTAATGAGAGTGCATTGAGACTAGATTTTTAGTTCTCGTATATTTTAAACTGTTAGATTTCATCCTCCCATATAATGAAATGTTAATTAAATCTCGTTGTGATATACAAAATTTAAAAATTTAAAAATTGACTAATGAAAATTGTAAAATAAAAAACTCGAATTGTAGTACACTTTCTTATTTATTTGAGATAATCAGGAACACTTCATATTTTTATTTTTATTACAGGAGTGATTTAATAATTTTTAAAAAGCTATTTTGTACCATCTTTAAATTTTTTGTTAACAAACACATAAATAATAATTAATTTATTAAATTAAATTTTAACCATATGTATATCTAGATAGGGGATAGAATAGAAAAAATATCATTAATACTAAGTATTTTTTTAAAAATTTCATTTCAGTTATCTGTCATTTTCACAGGTTCATATAAATTATTTATATGCTAATATACATATATATGTATAAAACATAGTATCTATTCCACAAAACCAAATTTTGTTTTTTTACAACAAATATATGATGTCAGCGAATGTTAAATACAGTTTAATAACAAATATGATCAAGTAAAATCATATACAGTTTGAAAATGATTGTAGATTACTATCTTCCAAATATTACAATATAAAATGTAACTATTAAATTACAATTAATAACACTTAGATAATACTATCTACAAATTTGAAAGGAAACGATCATATTGATATGTGGTATACAAATAAATACTGTATTGTACATGCTTAAAGTACATTGTATAAGTAATATATATCACATAAATTGAAAGCAAAGTACATAATTGACTAGTTGAATAGTAATTAATTCAATATTATATTATTAATCTCAATTATTTAATTATTTACAAATAAATGGGATATCTATTTCTTATATAATTTTTACATCCACGAATAAAATTTTCCTTAGCGTACTTTTTTTTTATTAATGAATTACGAAAATGTTGATGCAACATTAAATTTAAGACGATTTATTTCGTATGAAAGTATTTTATGTTCCCATAATTATCATGTACTTGCAGTTTCCGTTTTGCATTATCCGTCAGAATTACTAAATTTCCCCTATTTCAATGATGAAAGATTGTAAAATTAATTTCATTCTTGATTCATTTGAATAACTTGGATTTCTGTTCTTTTATTAAATCAAACGATTATATTAGATATAATAATTCAGAAATAATTTTAATTCTTTCATACTCGATAGTATTATCGCAGCAATATTATAAGAACATAAAACACAATGTTTTTTTTTTACAAATGTTTTACAAGTAGCACTTACACAAAATTCTACTTAGCTAAATGGTTTTTACAGTTTATGTGCGACGCTCTCTCTTTTCACTTAAAAGAAAAAGAAAAAACAAATGCTATTGATCACAAAAATTATATTCATTATCGAACAAAAGCTAACATGTTCAACGTATTGCACAGATATAAAAAAATCATATAAAACTATAATTAATGAAGCTAAAGTAACCATTCAATCAAATGATTCTTTAAGAATTACAAAGGTCTATCTATCGATCTTACGAGAAAAGACAAGTAATCTTCTTTTATAATTTTGCAGTCTTTAGCTACAGGTTTCGAAAACTTTTTCCGATCTCTAGTTTCTGGTTTGGAAAATTGGAAAAGTTTTGGAAAACCGTTTTCACGCGATACGTTTTCACTCGTCATTTATCGGGAAATCTCAGTTTGTGTGGCCTTTCATTTGATACATATCAACCAACAAACGAGAAATCGGAATTTCCCCTATAGTTTCGTGAAAAAACAAACGTTCGACCAGTTTTGGGAAAATGGATGTTAAACGTCCGACAACGTGCATTAATGTCCCGCTTCTGCCCGGTTGTCGTTGATAACGAGATTTCGTGTAATCTCCTAGGATGCATTGAGCCTGATCTTGTAACATTTTGATCGATTCACTGGCGTGAAGACCCTCCGTTTCTAACGAAGATAATATATCAATAAAAAATATAGCAACCGAGATCTAGATCCTAAAATCGAAATTTCTTATTACCTGGAGTAAAGAGTGCTACCGCTTTCATACATCCCCATTCACTCATGTCTGGAGAGAGTTGCTTAAAACGGCATATTGTGTCCTGAAATATGCATGTATTATACATCAAAAAAATCATAAAATGATAAAAATATTTCATATTTTAATTTTATTTATAACGCATCTGTCTTTATTTCTAAATTTTATTATTAGTATTATTTTTGTGATGAAGTCTTTTACCTGAATAGTAATTAATTGTTGATTTGTTGTAGCTTCGTCTGGCAATCTTGCTCGTACCTGTTCATCTTCCAATAAGCCGGTAATGTTCCAAGACATGGACCACTGTGCCAGATGAAGGAGAAAAAGTTGTGTCCAGGAACCTTCGAGTAACAATAATTGATCGTTCTTCGAAAGCGATTGGAACAGGGGTAAGCAACAAACCCATCTTACTGCCATAAATAGTAAACGTGCGGTAGTTTCCTGAAATATATTAATTAGTTTTGTCTTTCGATTAAAATTCCTGATTATTCTATCGTACCAGTTAATTATTTTTAATATTTAAAATGTATAAAAAAATAGAATGCTTAATTTATTTTTAGTTAGATAGAATGTTTGGAATTTTTAGTATAATTACCTGTAATAATTCTCGCGTGGGATTGAGATTTGATAAAGTTCCTGTGGAATTATGACTAGCTTCTGTTTGTTCCAAAGAGTATTCTGTTTCCGATTGTAACGGCGCGTTCCATACGAGTTCCTTATACGAAATAAAGGTATATTTAAAAGTCTAGTAGCCACTTAATAACCAATAGTATTCGAAAAACTACAATAATTCTCTCTAAGACAAATCACCCATTATTTTTATTGATATTTATCCTAGAAAAATTAAACAGTAAATATCGTTTTTCATTTTTTCAACATTTACTTTAATTTTACTTGAAATTGTAAAGAATGAAACAAATCTCTATCTAGATTCCAAATTTCTTCGATAAAAGTTCATGAAAATCTGAATTGGCGTTGGAACGTTTCTCTAAATCTCTCAACCGAAAAAAGAAAGAAAGAAAAAAATTAACTTGAAGGGTCATAAATCGCCAAAAACAACAAAGGGTATAAAAATCCGAAACAAGGTACAGACCATCCGTCAAGACAATGTCCAGGATCGCTCAGTTTTAGCCGAGGCGTGTGAAATCGGCAGGATTTGTCGGATTGCCGGTTATAAAGTTTGCAAAGGGGAAACACCAGACTCGAGCAAATTGAGCTGAATTACTTACCTGACACTGCTCCGCGGACATTAGTATCTGAAGAAGGGGTGGCTGCGGTGTCAGGGTGACGCTCGGGGGCGCTGAATAGAGGGTCGTGGTCGAAGGAGAATGTGGTAGAGCCAACGGTGCCGGGGACGGAGAGTCCTCCGGTGGTTTCTGCACAAGTGCCACTGGCCGTGGATAAGGCGAGAACCTCTGGTCGCACCTGAACTTTCTGCACACATTACCCTTAGCGTCCTTTTGTATGAGTTATCAAGTTCTAATTGCTAACAGTACGGATTTTACAGTGACATTCCATCGAGACGATTTGTTCTCAATTATATTTTAAGTGATGAAAGTATTTTTAATGTGGGATGAGCATAAGATGGTTGATTATATGTATGTGTATAAAAATATAGGATAAATAATATATATTTTGACAATTTGTATGTGGTAGAATTTAAAAATTTTGATTTAGGAATATATGGAATGATTGTCTGGTTGTTCAGTGAGAAATTGAACTATTCTTTCGCAAGATTTAGCAATTTCAGTAGTATGAATCGACGCTATGTCGGTTACTGTGCATCCCCAATAAGCAATAATGCAGATTTACTATGTTTCAAGTATACTTTTGATAAGAATTTTATACACACCTTTGGTGTAATAGAACATAAGGGGATCCAAGACTAGCTCTTAATCGATCATTGTGTAAAGGTGGTGCGATCGGCGATTGTTGTTGCTTTGGCTTTCTTGGACCTCTCTCGTGTTGTACAGCTAAATAACAATCAATAAGGATGTGTGTTATTTATGTGTTCAATGTTAATTCTTTAACAATTTTTTATAAATTTTTCTCTCTTTTTTCTCATAATAATAACTGATCTTTAAATCAGTCATTTTAAATTTTGATCTAGCCTTGTTATTATCAAACACGTAAATAATTTGATTGATTTATGAAGTATATTCCCAAAATAATCAAGAGCAATCTCTTAATGCTAAAATATCATCTTGAATGGTTCTATTGATGCCACTCAAGTGCTTAATAGGGGGAGCAAAAAAGGCTCGCGCAGGATTGAAACGGGGTTCTGAATTCTTTCAAATACGATAAATTATACCTTAAAAGAGTCAACCACTTAGTACGCGCTCTGAATTTACAGAAATATTTTTACGTTTCTATCACTTGGGATATTATCATAAATACAGATTATAAATAAGTAGGTCCTTTATTTCCAATACTTCTCAATGTTTCATGAAAGTTTAAAGAAATTTCAGATAAAAAATTCTCTTTAAATAGAAGAGAACTTTTTTTTTTTTTTTGAAAATAAAGAGTGTGTTAAAATTACATTACTTAATTAAATGGAAGAAGCAATAAATGTTTCTCCATTCGAATGTTGATACAGTTACCTAGAAAAAAGACACCGATATCACCCCAAGGAACACCAAACACCGACAAATCAACCTTCAACATCGATTCGTCTTAAAAAGACCTTTCAAATTAAATTCCCGTGCACAGAACTCGGGGGCCAAATCCTGTCGCGATTTTTCGCTTCATTTACGCGTCGATATAGGTTTGCGGTTTTACCCCGTGAGATCAAACCGTTTCCCTTAGTTCACCCAAAAAGGAACGAAGAGGAAACCGAACCGACGTCTCGTTCGCCTACGTCCGAGAGAATCACAAATCATCTGGTGATAGAACGGTCCCTCGTTCGATCTCCTGGCGGTTTTTCCTATTAATATCGCCTAAGAATTTAACGGTGGGAGCGAAAAAGTCCACGCAGGTTGCGCGGAATTGAGTTCAGGGGGAGTGGTACTGTTCGAGATGTACGAGCTATGTATTTCCGTGGCTAGGCTGCTTGGGGAGGAACACCGTAGTGTAGGTAGATAGGTCGAGCAGCCTGTAGGAGGGTTGAACTCGCCGACTCGGAGCGAAAGAGAGCGAGAAAGACAGAGGAATGGGAGGGTGAATGCGGTGGTTGGCCGGGGCGTCAGCTTCCACTGAGGGGTCTCCTTGTCAAGGCATCGCGAGAAAGGAAAGAGAAAGAGACAGGTGGAATGGAGACTGGATCTCTAGTAGACACAGCCGTTACACACGTTGAAATATGTAGAACGTGTGGATGTATGCGTACGAGGAAAGAGGAAGAGAGGGAGAGAAGGAGAAAGAGAGAGAGAGAGAGAGAGAGAGAGAGAGAGAGAATGGAACTGCAACTGGGTGGCAAGCACATCATCATTAATGAGGCTGAGCGGATAGCAGCCGTGGATTCCCACGTTCGCACTGGCGTCGCAATATCCGCGCTTTATCCGACCTCTCTTTGTGCCATTGGCGGCGTAAGTATCTCTTTTCCTGATCCGCTTGATGACGGGATCGCGTGCATATATCCTGCGAGGAAGAAGGAGGTCAGACCTCATCCCTTTTTGTTTTCGTAGCAATTAACGTTACTCCTGGATCCTTTTCCGTGAATATCTTACGCGTTGGAAAATTGCTGCAACGAGTTATGAACAAGTTTGACAATCTTGCGCGTTTTGACGTTGAAACTATTAACGGGTGAAATGTGAAAATTGTGTCGAAGAGACTGGAAGAGTTCGTGGAATGTTGATGTATTTACTTAGCAAATTGCGGAATGCGGCGAGAATGTACAAGATAAATCTTTATTTAGTATGTTGGTTTTATAACGACATTAATACAAACATCTGCAGCCTACTAATTGGAATACTAATTTCTCCGTATGTTTATTAATTAACAGAATGGCTAAGAATCACAGAACGTCCATTAGAAACGAAACGCTCTGTAAACACAAAATACGGTGTGCATGCAATCAGTTAAAAAGTAAGGCAAAGTGAAATCCGCTTCGGGTCTATTTGCTTTATCGGCTAAATTGGCCGTGCATCGGAACAGGTACAAATATTATTATTTTTCGAGAGTAATAATTGTTTTTTCACCGGAGAATTTTCACTCGGGCGAAAAAACCAGCGAGGGCCGCGAGCTTGTTTGCTTTGTAAGCAAAGATCTTCGCATGCTGCACGCGGTCGAGATATTAGAATATAAAATCCATTTTTAAAAGTCTGTTTTGTTCCTGTTTCCTTTTTTTTTTTTTTTAATTCACTCTTCGTTTCGATTCGCCGCGTTGATTTTTATTAACGATAACAATACGTACAATACGAAATCTTTAAATTTTGTCATTAATACGCGACGTGTTATGATATTTTGTTTTAGCGTCAGATATTAAAAGTGTTTCGAAATACTTTTTTCCGATTGTATTCAACGAAATATGTACAATCTTCTTAGCCGTTTCAATAGCGTGCGAATCGATTGAATTTGCTTTAAAGAAATCTCTCAGCGTCACTTCCTATATCAAGGAATCTAACATAATTTAGTTAATTTTTCTCAGAAGCGTAAAAGTATTACATAGTGCAAGCGTTACATTGTGCAATATTTAAGAATGTAAAAATTTTCATGAATTGAGTTTCTCCAAAATGACAAATTGGAAAGCTAAAGTATTGTAATGTTTAACACATCAGTACATATCAATGTTATTCTTCATTATTCGACGTTTTATTAACAAATAACGCAGTGTCAGCGATCTTATCTCTTATCTCGCATGCGCAAAATTATGGAGCGAGTATTTTCTTCGCGTTTTGACAAAGACAACTCTTTACTCTCAACTCTTCTGCCAACTCTGCGTTTGTCATACATTAAATGATCACGAAATAGTCAAGACTGTTACTGATAAACTAAACAAATAAAATTCGAATTTTTCCAACAAAGCCAGCAAATCGATTCGCTTGACGTGCTTGACGAGACTCGGCGAAATGAATTCCTCGTACGGAAGAATGTGCCAGTACAAGTTAAAAATCCATGAACAGCGGTGTCAGACGAGAGATTTGTCCGTGTGTGGATAAACATCGTTGTTCGTCGCGGAGGAACAGACCCCGAATTTCACCCTCGATGGCCGTGTCTCGACGGATCGGGCGAGCGGACAAGCGGACGAGCGCACGTTCCTCTTAATTCGTCAGGACAATTTTTCGTTCGGCCTGAGAGGGGGAGGAGGGCTTAAGGGGGCGATTTTCGAGTACGTGCGTGCTCGCGATCCGGACGTGGAATGGACGCGGGGATTAGGATCGCATGCGCTGGAATGGACCGCGCCCTGCTCCCTTTTCATCCACCCACTCTCTCTCCTTCCTTTCTCTTTCTTTTTGTTTCCGTCTCTGTTGCACGCTCGCCGATGCTACATCCAATGCACACAGAAGCCACACGAGCCAGCGTAATACTCGCGTGCCACGTGTGGTCCACAATGCGAGTTCCCACAGTTGAGTGGCGTTCGGCCTATGTACGCACTACGTCGCCTGGTTAGACCTCGAAAACCTTTGCTCTCAGCCATTCATCGTTAGAAATAAAAGAGGGAACGTTGCCCGCGTACGCTGTCGTTCATATGCGTACGCGGAGATTTCGGCCGATTCATAGTAACAGCACGGGAATTTGTCTAATTGCAAGGTGACGATGAGTTAATAATTGAAGTACTTATTATCATCGGATTACAAATTACCTATTAAAGAACGTGGCGAGTAATATATTTTACTGTTTGTTGTATGTAGCGGCTCACAGGAATAGTTGAACACTTTTAGAAGCTTTTTACAAATACATATGAAACATTTTCAAGTTTTGCTATTTTTACACTGTAACGAGTAAATATTCGTCTCGATAATTTTTCATTTATGAACTTGAGTGTAATATAGGTTTAAATACTCCGTCTTCAAATTAAATCGATCAGTCTAGACAAAACTGGACGAAATGAAATAAAACTCCAGCCCCCGAGAAAGACACGAAGAAATCGACCTAAGCTCTTCCGTCCCTCAAGACTCTAAAAACGTTACTTACCAGTTAACTAATGAAACTAAAGCAACAACGAAGGAAAAGAAGATAAAGTGGAGAGACGAAAGTGAGACGGATGAAAAAAGCAAATGAGTAAAGAAGCACGAGTGTACGAGTGACAGAAATGGTCGGAGAACGAGCACACGTGAAATTCGACGCTTTTCTGTGTGTGTGTGTGTGTTCGTGCGTAGGGTTGGTGCTCACACGGGCCATGGATCACGAGGGCTCACACTCTCTATCCTGCTAAACGGTAAACCGATCTGTGAACATTTCAGCAGTCAGCGATCTCGAAGGCTAATCCTCGAGTGAGTGGGGTTGATACATCGACTACCACCACCACCACCATCACCATCACCATCACCACCAGGCCTCGCCTTCACCACCATCAGCATCGCCATCAACGTTTCCGTGCCGTCGAGTTTAGCCGATTGGAGGGACCGAATTCGCGATTCGTGTGTCGGACTCGCGTGTACGACGCGCCCGTACACGTGTTACCACTCCAGAGAGATTCATATGGAGGCTCGTTCTGTATGTGCATGGGGCACACGAGCGTGTGTGGGTGTGTTGCGTCGGACGGACGACGAAAGGGGAGCCGACCCTATGAACCTGTTTTCTGTCTTCTGGAAAATACTATGAATGTTCTAACACGGGCGTGTGTACATAGAAGATCGAAAGATCTCTGTGTGTTTAGAAAGGTTGGAAGATACTGTATTGAAAACGAGTGATTAGGTGACCTGTATCGTTTGAAGTTGAATTCTGAGTGCATGTGGATTCTTGAAAGACTATTCTTATATGTTTCTTTTAGTTAGCATTCACGTATTTCTTTATGCTGGATATTAATAGACTTGTTATAAACGTATATACATTAATAAGTCAGTTATCAGTTTTTTTTTAAATATTGCTCCTTAGGCTTTTCATTTCAGAATACTCTGAATAACTTTTTTACTATCAACTTAATTCAATCTCTAATGTAACATATTTCAATTGTTAGCAATTACAATCTATGATAACTTGTAATAAGTTAATCTGTTACTGTCTTTAAGTAGTAATGGTCAATTTTCCTTTGACTTGTACTACTGATTTCATTGAAACATAGCATGGAGTACTCAAGCAATAAATTTTTCCACAATGATTGCTTAATAATGTGTTAATAATATGTTATAAATATCTCAATCAATAATCAACTAAAAATTGCTTGTACTACTGGATCTACATATATTCCTTGTGTTATACGTGCCATTAACAGGGTATGATCTATTGTCTCTTCCGGAAATTGTTGTCCGATTCACGACGCGAATACTGTATGTATGTTATGCAGATTAACAGAGGAGGGTTAGCGCGTGACATTTCACATATGTGTAAATGAGATGACCAACGATTAATGGACTGTCCAACAGGATTATGCGTCCAATAGGATCCTGTGTAAAGGACACGAAGATACCTAGTCGTCTAAATTCAGATACATAAGTTATGTACCTATTGAATACAGGATATTTACAAGAACCTATCAATCGACAATATTGAATTGTACATAAAATCCAAATTCTAATTGCGAACAAATAAAATCAAACAAGATACAATCAAATTCTTCAAAATTCACGAATCTTACTCTCAATCTTCTATTGCAAATTTATTTCATCATTAAACCTTACGTTTGAAATTCGACTGCGACTCATGGGTGGAAGTGCGAAGGAAATCCAAACGCCATGAATTAACCACGATCAAACGTCACGATGAATCTATACGCATATTACATTTCCCATGAAAGTACACATTTCGAATGAGGGAGGCCAGAAAACGAACACAGTCCTTTCGCAGGACGGAAACGGCACGTTTTCCCGGTCCGCGAGATGCATAAGCTCGCGGACGTAATTCTCGTAGTTACGTGAACCGTGGTGCGGTCTCTCTGAGCGTTAGTATGACAGGTGACGATCAAAGCCCGGCTTAGCGCAACGACCCGTTCCGTCCACACACATCGCGCGTCCTACCGCAAGAGGGAGACCGTCCGTTTCCTGTCTTCCTCTTTTCACCCTCGTGTCGGCCCGCTTCGCACGCTTGGCCCCTCGCGGCTCACCCTGTGTGTGTGCGCTCTCCTACCTCTCTCTCTCTCTCTTTCTCTCTCACTTCAGAGAGACCCGCTTTACAGTTTACCGTTTATGTGGATGGATTGATGCTGCCGGCCGCGTGTACGGCACGCCTCGCTTCGTTGCGTTACCA
>KQ435801.1:590085-604996 GCA_001276565.1 Melipona quadrifasciata | reverse complement strand
ACTCGGTAAGCCGCTTGGTAATCTTCTGATATCGTTTAACGCCATATTTCGTAAAATATACGGGTCCGCGGCTGTGCAGGGCATTTCGTCGGCAAGGTAGACGGGCAGAGCAAATGACACACCGTGGAGGAGGGATAAATTTCCGTAGAACGAACCGGTAGGGTGCTGGTACACGCTGGTGTGAGGGGTTAGAGATCTCCGGGTTGTCAGGCGGCGGATGATTGCATGCCTGCGGCGGCGCTTCGCGAAGCGCCGAACACCGCATACATAATATATACCACTTACCGAGTGGTCACCTATGTTTTATGGACGTCTCACAACGTTTCCGCCAGGCGGTCGTCGTCAGAAAATTGACACGAGACTAAAGCAAAAATGATAAATTGACGAGAAGGAAAAACAAAGGTAAGAAGACAAAACGCAACTGTAGAAGAAAAATGACAAAACTGCGGTGTTGTTTATGATTATACTTGCGAATGATATTAAGGAAACGAAATTGGAGATTTGCTTTATCCATTGTTACGCCATAACTAGTATTATAAATGTTCCGAATATTTTATAAAACATTACGAGTATCTCGTGCGTGTTCTATGCGTCACTCTATTCGTAACTCTATTCGTTCGAGAATTCGAAGTTCTTCATAAAGATAATAAATTCGAGTAATATTCAGTCTTCTTTGGATAGCTTTAACCACGAGTCAAGCCACCAATTTCTTCCAATTATCTTTACAACTTCTGAAAGTCTAAGAAATTTCGAAATCACCTACGCCATCATTCCGCCTAACCGCCACAATAACGGTCAACCCCTTCGTGAACACAGGATTCCAACCCCTCTCCTTCCTCCCTCGATAATCTCCGTGAATTGCTGTTAATTTTCGCGGAACTAAGAGCAGCCTAAGAGGTGAAAGGAGCCACGCAATAAGCACATGCATAGTTGTGCGTTTTTCGCGGATGATGATGGCGAATGCGAGAGAAGGAGAGAGGAACAAGGGAGAACGCAAGAACTAGAGGCTCACCTCACCCCGTGTGGAGTCTCCTTAACGTTAGGAAGCTCTGCCACTAATTGAATCTCCTCTCTTACTCGCGTCTGGAGCCTCAGCAACCGCTGGGAACCGGAGCACCCGTCCTGCATTAAACACCCCCGACACCCTGGCCACCCTCATCCCCATCGAGCGGTCTGGTCCGCCCCTGGCTGCCTTTCTCTTTCGATATGTACCTCTATCTCTCATCCGTCGGCTCTCCTCCCCTCCTCTCCTTTGCCTTCCTTTGAATATGCTCTGCCTTTCTCTCTCTCTCTCTCTCTCCTTCCTTCTTTCCTTCCTCTCCTCTCTCATTTTCCTTCGTCTTTCTTTGTATTTCCGCTCTTTCTTATATATTTACCTGGCCCCGTTCTCCCTCTCTCTCTCTCGCGTTGATGCTGCTTTTGCCGATCGAGCTTCTTCGCTTGAAACCTCTTTTGATTTTTGCACGCCGCTCGAACGCTCTTCGATCGTCTTTGTTTCAATTCCGTGCGAGTTGCGCGAGCGGTTTGACGCATTTGTTACGTTCGAAACATCCGAATCACGCTCGAGACTCGAATCGTCGAATGAACTCTACGAAAACGTACGAAAGCCTTCCGTCGAAACGGAATGGCAAAGGGTAAACATAAAACTCGAGCGATTGTCAGAGATTCGTGAATAAAATTTTCCATTCTCGAGTGAGAACACCGACGCGAAATTAATATTTTGTAGAAATATATCGTGCGCCGTGTGTAAGCCGCGGGTTTTAACAAGAATCTATTAATTACTCATATAACCGTGGCACGGTATTCAGTTGAAATATCAAACGAGGATTACGCAAAGTCGTGTACTTATCGATATCAAATCCGATTTACCCTGGCACGCAGAATGTATAGCCCACGAATCAATACGTGCTCGAATGCTCGAAGCCAACAAAAAGATTTGAAATATCGAATCCTCGTGCTTCGTTGAAATTATCATTGTTATTAATTCCTTTTTTTTACAACTACGCGAAAAGAGAAGAGAAGAAGAATCGATTTCACGTGGCGAAATGTTGCGATACGCAACGCGACCGAAGGAAATAACACGACGTATACACGGCTGTACAAGGAAAACGAGAGAATCTACAGCAAATAAATGTTAATTACCGCTCGGCCTTCCATCGTTGGACATAGTGTAATGCGAACGTCGAGAGGAGATTACGCGTTTTCGATCGATTAATTAATTAAATGGAAATGGCCGGCAACGTTCGCCGTGAAGCGCACAGGCCTCGGTGTCGTGAATTTCGCGGCGAAATATCGAGGGCCAAGAGAGTAACGATCAAGTGAGAGATCATGGAAAAGCGAAACGTGGTATGACAGTGCAAAATCGTTATTGTGCCTCCACGTACCAGTTCCTGCCAGTTCTATTGAAGTCTCTCGTGTCGTCGATTAATAGAGACGTACGCAGCAATTTCAAATGAAACTCGATACTATTGGGTGGAAAATTCAGTCGAAATTTTCGTGCAAAAATCGCCGAGGAAAAAGCAACCGTTTCGTTTCATCTCGTGCAAAAGTATCTTTTTACGAAACAGCTTTCTCACAAGTGTTTGGGAATATTTTTGAGTTAAGAACGTTTCGTGGTGCGAGCACAATATTTACGTTAATTTGAAAACACGCGTACACGCGTGTCCTTTGACCGAGTTAGTTGTAAAACAAACGGCGAATAGAGTATTTAACCATGATTGGTGTTTTATCAGGCCTGCGACTACGTTTGCTTAGGAGGGTTTGTCTGACCAACAGCCAACTGAAGTCACTGTCTTTGCGGGACATTCGTGGTTCGAAAACCTTTGCTCCGTGAAACCACAGGGGAATCGCAACTAGGCTGCTAATTCAAACGAAAGATTCGAGAGAAAGATTTAAAGAAACATATATAGCAAAATAATAATTCTTTTACTTAAGTCGTACATCGAATGAAATCAGAGAGACATCCAGACAACTTCTACTTTCTTTTCTACTGGAATCCACCACAAAATGACAGCACGGCTCTACGGTATCAAAGAATTATAGATTCATCTGTTAAAGTGGAATTTTAGAAACGATGGGCATCCAATTTATTTCATAGATACATTTCGTTTACATTGTTTCTACTTAAACGTGTTGCACCGTAAACTGAAGATCTCGCGAAACGTGCAATCATTTTGTCGTGAACTGTGATATAAGAGAACTGTGAGAAAAAGCATCTACATGAAAATGTGCGCGAAACAAGCTATATTTGTTACTATAGTACAGACAGAAGAAATAGACTATCCAAGATCAACGTTTCTTTCCTATTAGCTATATTGGATATTAACTAGTTTATAATAAATACCAATAAACTGAGCGTATCTCTTAAGCGTATATTTATTTAAAAATTAATTTCGTTTTAATGTCTCTTACATTTGTTGTTACATAATTTTCATTAATTTCTACTTTTGACTTAAAAAAAGTTTCAAAATATTACATCTTTTGTTGTAAAATAGATTCAATTTTAGTATCAAGTGTTTTAATTGACATTAATATTAAACTCATAACGAACCTCGTGAACTATCATCGTTAGAAGAAAAATATATATTATCAACGATCGATTTTGAAAATACCTCATTCTTAAAAAAACGTCCGAACCACTTCTTTCGATTTCCAATACTTTGTCAATGCTTCAATAAAATCTTCTTCTCGAGAAGTGGAATAATTTCCCTTTTTTAAATAAATAAATACGAACTGGCTGATAAGAGTTGCACGGAATAATTCCAACGCGTATGGTTGGAAAATTTCGCGTTATTGGAAAAAGGAAGTTCAATTTGTCAATGTTTTCACTGAAAGCAGGAAACACGAGAGCTAATTCACGTAGAACAAGCTTGATATCGCCTTCGTGAAGAAGTGGTTCTCTAAACTTGTGACCGAGAGGATCTAGAGCTAGACCGAAGCCTATTTCTTTCGTCTTTACTATAACTAACAACGGTGTAGAGTCCGCGGGGAAAACAGAGGCAGTGACACAGCCTGCTCTGCTGGGAGCTCTTCGAGGCCTTCCTCTTGACAGGCCAAGCACGCCATTAGACCGCTCCCTGACATGGTGTCCTATTGATATCGTGGTATTCTTTCCTCGCGCGGAATCACACCTACGATACTTTTTCTATAGGAGACGTATCTGATCTCGTCGATGCCATGTAAACTTATTTCCAAAATAACTTTCGTCACTCACCGTCTCTGTTCATGTTCGCCTCGAAACACTTGGCCAGCCGGCAGGCACGGCATTGGTTTCTGTGGGTCTTGTCGATCGGGCAGCGCCCTTTCATCGCGCCCTGGACCTTGCAGATGTACCTTCGATTGCTGTGGATGCTCCTCTTGAAGAATCCCGAACAACCTGAGCAACACAGAAAAATTCGAATCGATTGTATTTTAAAGTGATTCAGCGAGAATCGCGATAGTAGATAAATCACATAGGACAGACTTTTTGTCCATTCTATCAGTTACGGGTGAAAAACACGTAATAACACGGCAGCCTTTTGTTCGATAATTTACAAAGTGAATTTTATAACGTTACAACGTTACGTTTGCGAATGATTAGATCTTCACACAGGGGAGTTTATTTATTAATGATCTACTGATCATTTGTAATTTGCCATTTGCACACATTTCTTGTACACAAAACAGCGAGTTCTGAACACTGAGGTGCATTTATTTTAGAAAACAAGATTGTCTCCCATTTTCTTTTCTCTCCTACTATTCTCATCGGTGAAAAGATCACTGCCATCGTATTATTATACGTCCTTTTTCACGTTTCCTTTTCTTATAATTTACGTTGGAAGATAATGTTATTGAACCACCCTGTATACCGACGGACAAGTTACGATCACTCCTCAATTTTAACCTTCATAATTTATTTAATCGGTCTGTTTTTATCAAGCGTTTCGAACGAATCTGATCTACAGTGTCGAATTAGTCGGAAAATGATCGTGAGACTTGAATATCGTGTCGTTTCGATTAGCTGTCAAGTGAATGAATCGTCGAATAGAAGCGAATTGTAATCAACGAATCTGTTGTTTCTTATGGAAGATAAACGAAGAACGTTTGCTAGATATAGGTTTTGTTTTTTTTTTTGTTTTTTAATGAAAAATTTAAGTACAGAAGAGCTTGATAATTACCGTCGCAACTGTAGATGCCGTAGTGTTTTCCGGAGCTACGGTCACCGCACACCAGACACGGTATATCAAGTAATCTGTCCCCTACAACAGAAATTGACTTAATGGAAAAACGGAAAATCTAACAAATTGTTAATGATAGTTTCGTTTCGTTTCGCTTTGCGCTTTTGTTTCTCAAAGTAAAACATCAGATATAAAACCTTGTTTTTTTTTCTTAAAATTCTTTAACATTCTCTCTTGAAATTTTTTTCATAAAGGCTGAATTGTTCTTTATTCCTGGGAATATTCACTATTTATCAATTATTCTTTAAGAGTTTCTCTAAGAAATATTTGTACAAAGTGTATCGATACGTACTAGTTAAGTTAGTGCTGCAAATCCAATTGAATACAGTGTATAGTTAAACATTCGTAATGTTTTTAATTATACAGAATTACCAAAGTACAATATTGAAAATGTATTTGAAAAATTTGTGTTACATTCTACTTATGAGTATCGTGAATATATTTATCAATAACCGCAAGTGTCAAAATTTTCATAGCGAAAAGTATAAAAAAATTACATTTTCCATAGTTCAATTACTTGACATTTCTCTCTATAATCATGAGAAATTAAAGTGGCAAAACAAATTCATTGATTACGTTTGCTGAAACAAAGTAGCTTCATACGTGTCTGACTGCATACAGATACTTTCTACTTAATTCTTACTCTACCACGTTTCCCTTTGCACATTTTGCAAATTTCTACAAACTCTTAACAGCTTTATAATTGCAAACTTGTAATTACAACGAATAAAACCTAATAAATGTTTCAGTTGTTTTCTTTTTTTTTTTTTCAAATTTGACGCCAGTCAAACGATCAAACGAACGCAGATAAAATAAAAGAAACTGAACTTTTATCTCCAAGTGTCTACGTGGAACTCCTTCAAACGCTTTGAACGAAATTTTCTCATTTTATCCCTCGAATGAATGCTTGACCACGCTATTAATCCAACGGCGAGAGGTGTCTATCGCCGTGCTACTCGCGCACAGGAGAGGAACTTAAAAACGAAGTGAAAAGCTGGCGGAAAAGAGGACTCCGTTTAAGAAAGCAAAGCGGACCGCAAGAAGAGCTCGAGCGTTAATCTGTTCTCCCCCTTTTCGGAGGAACCCTAATCGTCCTAATGATCCGCGGCAAGAAAAACACGGCCATGCCTAAGCCAACCAAAGCTTCCGTTTCTGGCCTGGGGAACCAACCACCTTCTTCTCACACCAAAAACCTACCAACCTAACCCGATCAGTCTGCTTCAACCCCAACAGATTACCTCCTTCGACGTTTACGGTTATAGACACCGTAGTCTTACGTGTTCTACGCGTCCGTTAACTGTGAACGACTTCGACAGCAATAGCGACAGATTATGTACACATATCTGATCTACGAAAGCGGATTCTAGGGACGATTGTATTCAACCCTTTCGTGTTTGAACGTCGAAGGATTTAGAACTTTCCACTTTGATTAATATTTGACGGGCAACGTCGAAAATGGTAAAATTATATTTGTCGCAAATGTATTGTATATTGGGAATGCTGGTTACGGAACAAAAGAGGAGATGGAAAATTGACAGATTTCGAAATACGCGGTTCTTTTAGTAAAATGTAAATTAAGTTATTTACGTAATAAACACGTAATCTTGCTTTCGAAAACTATCGTCCCGTTGTCTCAATTCCGCAAAAAGCCACAAAATCAAATGATTAACTAGCGCGAAAACTCTCGCAGAAAGTAACGCGATTGGAAAATGCCAAGTTTACATTGTTTCGTTCAATACAAACCGAAGGTAACCGCTCCTCTATCCAGAATAAACTTCCTAATCACCAGTTCAATTACAAATTCCAAACTATCGGTCCAACAAATGAGCCACCAGGATCAAATTCATTCCAAAAGCCGTCAATTAAACAGCGCACGTACAAACTTCAAACTTTTCCAATCATCCAAAATTAGAAACCAAAAGTGAAAAAAAAAAAAAAAAAAAAAAAAAAGAAAGAAAAGAATTCTCCAAAACTAAAATAAACCGAAACAAACCGATGAAACAAAACCGACGTTTTAACGCGCACCCAGAACGGTCAAACGTCGACAGGCCGAAGTTCAAATTAAATTGTCAAGTCACCAAGTCATGCGAAGCTTCAAATTCGTTCAACGAGAAAAAACAATTTTTTTTTTTCATAAAAATATAAAAAGGGGAAACAAAAATCTCGTTGTCAGTGTGTAAGCAAATAAAAAAAAAAAACAAAAACAAAAACAAAAACAAATGAGTAAATAATAAAAAAAGAGAGACACGCGTGTCACTGTCTTCCGAGTACCGCGTGCCCGCATCGGGGGTTGGCGAACCACTCCTACGTATCACTGACGAGAAAAAGCAAGAGAGGCACGCTTTATCGAACTGACCTGTGCCCATCTTTCGCGACTGATCAAAGTCGAGCATCCCCAGACGGACGACTGGACCGGTGGTCGTTCCGACACGACGCCGAGGGAGTCGCGCGAAGTCTCGAAGCGTTCTCCGTGACGAGGTGGCTTCGAGCCTCGATGTAGCTACTCATCTCGTCGGGAAGGGCGGGTACCGCGATTCCCGCTCGTGTACACGGGCTGCTCGTGCCAATGTGTGTGCACGGTGCGTCTGTACGTTCGTGTTACGCACGTATATAGGGGCTGCTGCCCGATTGGCTGTCGGAGTTACCTATCTCCCCTGACCGTAGCCATACTAGCTGGAATCACGGGTCGTTCTTCAACACGCTCGACGTGTTTCTAGGAGAGGGTGGTTGATCAGGGTGTGAGCGATGCCTAACACACGTACAGAAGTTCCTAAACGGCCGCGAGTCGGCGTAGCTATGACGTCGACATGGGGATAGCGAAAGACTCGATCGTCTCGTGTCTTGTTCGAAGGGGGGGGGGGGTGACTGTAAAGTTGGCGAAGGTGGACTAAAAGTGTTAAAGCCGAGACAAGATTAATGTGCTTTATACCTACTTCTCTTACTTTCGTATACACGCTCACGTTCTTCCTTTATCTCGTTATTAATCGCTGAAAACTGACTGACCGTTTCTCATTCAGCTGTTCGAAAAATCACCTCGATAGAAATTCGAAGAAAGCAAATCTCTTTGTTATCTTCCGTATTAACGAGTCTGTATTAACGAGTCGAATTGCAGATCGTTGTATTTGACAAGAAGTCAAATTGTTCGAGGATCGCCTGACAAGTGAGGGACGAGGTTCGTAGCCATCGCTAGATGCGGCTTTAGTCAGGCTATTGCACGATGTACACCACTTCTTCAATGTGGCTGGTACGTTGGCCTGAAATAGGGCGGTAGTAGCATAGATGAAGAGGGGTCAGAGGAAGGTGACAGGGGGATAGGTGGGGAATTCCAACGGGCGACTAGACGGCCCGGGGACTTGCTGGCCGAGTGGCTGAACGCGACTATAGTGGGGTAGTGCTAGTTAGCCACGGAAAATGCGGGGGCGGCTCCAAAGGCCACGTTGTCAGACGAACGTTACCACCGTGTCATTGGTCGACTCCACCCCTGAGACAGCGCAGGGGTGCAAATCTATGTAGCAAGGGTGGATGGGCGTTTCCAGCACGCCCATTCGACGACGGAAAAGAGCCAGGATCTCAACGACCAACCGCTGCCTCGAGATTAGACCGACGTCGTAGGTGGCTGTTAGGGCTGCAATGCCATTTGTCGATGAAATGCTATGCCGACGTTTCTTCCGGTTTCTGGCGCGGAGGGATGGCTGGAAATCGACACGATGATGCGAGGACTGCGGTTTCCAGAGAAAGAAGGGATGGTAAATGTTAATGCAAAGATACTCGAAGCGCGATCTCCTCCCTCCAACCCCCGAACCATGAAATGAACGTTGCGCTTCGATTCGACAAAGTTCAACTGAGAATGTGAATGTGTATGTAGATGTCTCCTCGTCCCTTTTTTTTTTTTGTTATCTCTTTTTCCTTTCTCCTTACTATTCTCTTTTTTGTTGGAACGTGTCAGTAGAATGGAATCTTGGATCCTTCACGAGGTAAAAATTTTGAATTACGTGTATGATACGTGTTTGAGAGACAGTCAAAGTTATCTAACATTGATAATTATGCGTGTAATTGCTAATAAAGAGAATAAAGAATTTCTTCATATCTTAGTACAGCTAAGTTTTGAAAGTTATCTCATCATTAATTATGATATAATATATACATACGAATAATACGGAAACATTTATTGATAAAGATAATTAAAAATATTATTTAGTTTTAAAAGAGTATACATTTTTTTAAATGAATATGTTGTCTAATGTTTGTCTAATTTTTATTTTATGCAAAATTGTTGTTATTTAGATAATGATAAATCAATAACAATACACAATTATTATTATTGTGATAATCGTATCAAATTTTTATATTTTGCATAATTATGTTATTAAATATATATGTTATTTGAACTAATTTGAAATATTTAATTGCTGAAAAATTATTACTGTCATTTGTTAAATTAAATCGCCATGTTACCACAGATGATAACTTTGTATCAACAGATGATAAATATAAAATTAAATTAAATTGTAGGAACAATTAATAATTAAGGGATTATGATTTTATAAAAGTATTCAAATTATTTTGAAACATATACAACTTATATCACTACCATTTAATCAATATCATTAGTCAATGTCGTTATCGCTGTTTCTTATAGAGGGCGTTAATAGTAATTTCTGTCTTTGTAGGATACTTTATTTTATAATGTAACATCTATTATTTTTTTTGTAAATTTGTTGACCATAATAATTTTATAGTAATGTTAACTTATTTTAATGAAATACAATCAAACATGATTAGCTGAAGCATGTATTGTTATGTTCAAATTGAGGTTATGTAGCGTAACCTCTTCGTTATGTTTATATTGATAACACGGAAGAAAATAAAGTATTATACTTGTGTGTTTAAAAAGTGTTAAGTTCCTTGTCAATGTTTCATCATGAACGTACGAATGCTTAAAAAAATTCAATTGCATCTTAAATGTCATAGCAACAGTTTTATGAAACAATCTTGTTCTATTCATTACGTTTCCAATGGTGCTTGTCTAAATCTATATCAAAATTATTTTTCTAACCATAAAATATTAGTGGGATATTTTTCAAATAAACGAAACTTATCGAATACGTCAAATACTATTTTACACCAACGATTACATCCAAAAATACTAAAAACACCAGTACTATGTAACAAGAGTATAGTGCTCACAAAAATTTCTAACAATTATCCTATTCCTGCAAATCATGTTAGACAGTATTCAAATTCAGGAGCTACAATTGTAAATGATACATTAAGATACAATAATGGCATTTTTCAAATAATATCTGAAAGTATAATTGTAGAATGGGTGACTGAAGCTTTTAGATTTATGCATTATCAAACAGGTTTACCATGGTGGGCTAGCATTTTACTTACAACAATTCTTTCAAGAACATTTATAAATTTACCATTAAATATACTTGATGTAAGTATTAATACTGTTTTATCAAATTCATTTCTTAATTAATCTTTATTTTAGCTTCACAATAAGGCCAAACAGCAAAACTTAAAAGGTGAAATGATGGATATTGCTGAAAGAATAAGAAAACAAGTGGACAGAGAAGCAGTATTATCTCAATTAAGTGCAGCACGTACAATTTATCTTTATACATGTGAGGTAAATATGATAGGGTATTTAAATACTAATTAAATATTGAATTAATTAATTAAACACTGATATATTATTTTTTTTACAATAGTTTTCTAAAGAACAAAAAAAATTATATATAAGAGAGAATTGTCATCCATTTAAGTCTGTTGCAATAGTATTATTGCAAGCACCAATATGGATAAGTTTCTCAGTTGCAATAAGGAACATGTGTTTTATGTTGCCTCAAATAGATCCTGGTGAATAATATATTCTGTAGATAATATTTTTAACGCTGAAATAGCATCAAGTTAAGTCTTAAAACTTTTAATGCTAGCTACCGTTAAGGACTTCCAAGAATTGTCTACTGGTGGTTTTGGATGGATACAAAATCTCACAGACATAGACCATTTCTTTATATTTCCTATACTTTTTGGATTGAGTAACTTAGTTCTAATGGAAGTATGTATGAATGTATTTCTTTTCTTTTGTTTATATATAAATATTCTTGCATTAATGTAACATATTTTGCAGGTAAATTATATGTTATTTCGTGTAACGGATTCAAGATTTAATAGAATATATAAAAATTTCTGTAGAATACTCATTCTTTGTTTCGTGCCTCTTATGTCATGGTTACCATCGGTATGTTGCATCTACATTTTGAGGAAACAAATAATTGTGCTCTTTGTTATTGTTCATTGTATTAATGCTTGCAAATCAAACATTTCAGTGTTTATCCTTATTCTGGGTTACCAATAATTTGTGTGCAATGTCGCAAAGTCTACTACTTCTATCTCCAAAAGTTCGTAGATTATTCAGAATACCTAAAACTGACATTGAACATCGGCATCCATATGAAAAATTGCAAGAACGATTGCTTGACGTATTTTATTTAAAGAAATCTACAAAAGTATAGATGTAAGATAAAATATGTTTTTTTTTGTGTCGAATGTAATATAATTTATTAATAAATGAAAACATAGAAGTAATTATTAATATGTTATTAATAATCATTATTAGTACTTTCATTTCATCTTATTCGAATTTAATATGTAAAATATAATAATATATACTTTTTTAATAAGAAAGGAACATGTATTATCAATCGTTACCGTTAGTGAGCATGAATGTATAACACTCCTATACATTCATCTTATTTTAAGATTTTCATCATAGTGCAATCATATTTGAATTCTTATCCGCATTATAGAACTAAGGTCGTCACCTTGTATATGTTCGATTATGAAAACAGGCGATATCGGAAAATCCACATTTAAATAACGCAATAAATCATGTTTCTCATTTATGATGTGACCAATATAAAAGTAATCCATGTAAAATCCATTTCATTAGTAAAGAACATTCTTCGTGGAACGAATCAGCAGATTTGAGAAGCGAATTTTAGAAGAAATCATGACTTCTGTCAAATGCATTGTACTTCTGCTGTGCAGTGTTCTTTGTATCAGTTCTGTTCGTGTGCGTATTTCATCACAATATTTTTATTAATATTTGAAATTTGGTCACTTTTCTCATTAGTGAACCAATGAAGAAAAATGTCCACGAGTGAATAGAAAAAATTTGTTAAATTACGTATAATTTAATTATTTCTAGGGACAAGTTTATCCTTATCCAGGCGATTGCACAAGATACCAGCAGTGTGACGGCAGCGGTTGTTTCGTTTTGCAATGTGGTGCAGGGACAGAATTTAACCCAAATATTGGTACCTGCGACTATCCCCTTCAAAATCGTCAAGATTGTACGAATCGCCAGGTTGGATACATATGAAAGCATTTCTAAAAGAATGTGAAGAAGTGAAGAGATTTAAAGAAATGGAGTAATTAAATAAAATTCTTTTCAAATTTATACTATTAATTGTGCATTGTCATTAAAAACCTTGACGAATATTGTATTATGAACCACATCATTGTTGTTCCTCCGAATATCGTTGACAATTGCTAATTTAGCTATGAGTGCCTGAACGAAGTTTGATGCGTTATGTATGCTGGCTACTGCTCGCAAGAAGTGCACTGCAACAGTCTACAGGCGACTTTCGTTCGTGTATCGTGTAGATAATCAGTCAAATAATTCATGGTACATTAAAAAACAAAAAACAAAAAGAAAAATATCTGTCATTCATTAAAACACAGTTTTCACGTTAAGAATTTGACCGTAATAATTTAACAATTGAGTAATCATCAGTGTATCACATTGTACATGACATGTACAGCTATTCTTTTGCGTGCAAGAGGATGACATCTCGATCGTTGATCTTATTGTGTGTATTATGTTGCTGTCTCATTGTGTCCACAGCTAAGAAAATGAAAGTGGTAAAAAGAATTTACTTGTTATTAATAATTGACGATGATGACATAATCTTAACTTTTTTTAGTTTACACGCGTGCAAATTTCGTTTATGTAATTGTACATTTGATTCTGTTGACAAATAATGACGTTCATTCACATTTCGCAATTGCTACTGCTGTCTCATTTCCAGACATTTAATAATTATTAAAATCGATTATACAATCAGTATACAAATAATGCGCTGCAGTAAAATCGTTCTTATCTGAACTTTTATTTTACGAGTAATCTTAATATCCGATGGTTATGTTGTTGCAACGAAATGTCTGTTAGTACAAGTGATGATTGTTCAACAGTCAAATATCGAGATATTTTCAAAATAATGAAACGGATAAAAAAGGTCCCGCTGTATTCAATTTTCCAATTACGTTTCAACATCGCCATTTTGCTCAATATTTTCAACGAATAAAAAAAAATAAATAAATAAAGTTATCATTCAAAATTGTCTTATCACATGCATTACATCGATAACTGAGCAATGTCCATCAGTTTCCTCTTACTTCATAGATTTTTTATTACGTAAGGTCTATGTTACGCTGATAGCATAGGCTTATAGTTATTTCCTGGTATATCTTGTTTCTTATTTCATAATAACTTTATCTGCTTGTATGTTTTATGAAATTTGTTGAGAACGAATAACACGGTTGGACAATAGTAATTGGAGTGAAAGTTTTTGTCTTCCAACCATAATTTCTGTGTGTTGTATCTGTTCGTTCTCAGGAAGGGAAAGAATTCGACGTTGTACCGTATCCAGGTGATTGCACGAAATATTTGGTGTGTCAGAAAGGGGTCTGCAACCTCGGGAGCTGCACATCCACCTACGTGTTCGATCCTGCGACCGGCACCTGTTCACATCGAGCACGTGGATTCGTCGATTGTGGTCTTCGTTCGCCAAAGAAGTATAGTCCCTCGTGGTGAAATAGAAAGTAATCGTAAAATCAGTCGAACGAAACGAATGCTTACGAACGCTTCGACTGAGAGAACGGCCACCCAAAAGTTTTTGAGAAATGATTTCTTCAGTTTCGACGGGACTCGATACCTTCGGACGTTCTGAAAAGTTTTGTATTCCGAGTCTTCCCAGTCTGCAGTCCCAGGCCTCAAGTTTTCGAAATCTTGATTGGCTTCGAAGATTCGAAGGACTTTCGACGCGACGTAACTCAGAGATTCGAAGGCACAGACGTTTCGAAATCGCTGAGTTTTCAATAAACATTTTGAAACCGATTAAATCCAGTAAGATCCATGAAAAACTTAAGGGTCAAGAGTATTTTTCAGAGCCAGTTCCAAGTATCGAGTCACGTTCGAATCGATTCGAAGAATTCCCGAGCGCGTTACTGCCTGCAATACGACTAACAATCTCGCTATTTCATCATCAGGGACCCTACTTCCGCCGCAGAGGCTTCCTCGAGCTCGGGCTGACTCGAGAGAGTCGTCTGTCCATCTGTCCATGTATTCGTTTTGTAAAAATGTAACGCAATGAGAATAAAACTGCCAGAAAAGGTAAACTATTATCTGTCCGTCTCTGTCTTGCTCTCTCTTCCTTTGTGTTTCCGCTGGTGTAGCATTCGCAACAGCGCGGTCGGCTTCTTTATCAGCCCCCGTGTCTGATCGTTGTCAACAAGAGGCAATTTATTCTCTCGGGAGTCAATTGGCAAACAGTTCCATGTACACTCGCTTTATTAGCGTGTTGATAAAAGCACAGTCTTCGTCCGTCTTCCTTTTCCCCGCA
>KQ435801.1:556124-590061 GCA_001276565.1 Melipona quadrifasciata | reverse complement strand
CGTCCTGCTCGGACTGTTTCGATCGTTCGTCATCTTGCTCGTTCCGCCGCGTCGATTCGCGATTCATTCTTCCT
The DNA here is from genome assembly GCA_001276565.1 of Melipona quadrifasciata. Lineage (NCBI taxonomy): Eukaryota > Metazoa > Arthropoda > Insecta > Hymenoptera > Apidae > Melipona > Melipona quadrifasciata. The sequence goes on along the minus strand of KQ435801.1, from coordinate 589,987 downwards.
CGCGAGCGATGATCTCCTCGTTGACCCTCGACCTCCGTGACGATAACCCTTTCCTTTCTTCGTAGAGCGCAGTTCTTTTCCCCCTCTGAGAACATCGGTTATCTGCAGCTTCTGGGCAAGTACGCGACGTGATCGTGAACGCATAACGATCTTGCTGAGAAAACCAGGTCAGCTTGCTACGACGCGAAGCAGTATCGTCGAAGCGTCGAGGATGATGTCGCGGTATACCGATCGTTTCCTCGTCACTCTAGCTTTTCTCTGTTTCGCCATCGCTCTCGCCCACGCGGTACGTGCTCTTTTCCTTTCTTCTTTTTCTCTCGTTCCTTGCCACCGGGCCGAGATGATTTTCACGAAACGAATCTTACTGCCGCGTCTGTTTCGACGAATCGATATTTTTCATTGTTTCACGGTGTCGCTCGTAACTGCGAAAGATATTCTTTTCTTGTACAACGACATATCTCTTGCTTTTTATTTTTATGTTAACGCACGAAAAGTACTACGTTTATTATGTTGCAATGTGATTGTGTATTGAATAAATAATTTATCATGGAGGATTTAAGGCGAATATTTCTGACAACAATGTTGAGAAAGTACTTGAACAGCAACTAGATAATCGGTGAAAAATTGATTAAAGAATTTTGACGGAAAAATAGACTTTATCGAAAACGATTTGAACGATGACAGCGGTGTTTTTCTTTTATTTACACTTCCACGTAGTTTCTGTGCTTTCCTCGCACTGACGATCTCACAGAAAAGAAGTAGCTTATTAATATGTATTAATCAGATAAGCGTTGATAAGGGGAGCGATAAAAGTAAAGAATGTAGCCTCAGTAACAGTCGAAGTGAAAAAAGCATAACGTTCATCTGTCTCCGATGAAAAATTAAAAACGCAGAGGAAAGTACAATAATCGTGTAAAATAAACAATGTTTATTTGTTTGCTCGCGAGAATAGTCGTCGCAGTGTTGGAAATTAAAAGTCTGAATGCCGAATAAAATTCTCACGTGGCATACTGTACGTTGATCTTTAATTTACAAAATAGATCTACGATCCTGGAGAGGTAACAACGAAACCACCGAAACACAGAGAGCCAGTGCTCCCTTGGTACACGCCCGGCAGAGTCGACTCTAGCGAGGATCTGTCGCGTTCTCCAAAATGGCAGGTAGACCCGGACAGTCCGAGGAAACCGATCGTAATTGACGCTAATTCGAAGTTGAAATGGAGCCCTTGGAAGAAAAACCAGGGTAGTGACGTCGAGCAGAGAACGGAGGCCTCTGGTGATTCTCAAAACACGACAGATTTCGATCAACACGCTGGCTCTTCTTTGGAGTACAGTGGAGTGCCGTTGGAACAACAACAGGAAGACAAATTCTTGCCTCCGAGTCCCGATGGTTTCCAAAAGCAGAGAGACAAAGAACAGGATGCTTCCAGAGGAACTAATTCCCAGAGAGTGGTGAAGGATGACGATCAGGATGATTTTTACGAGGGCGTGCCACCTGACAGCAAGGTAACATATTTACCTTTTTTTTGTTTAGATCCATGCCGAGAATGAGAAAGAACTTTTTGTATATATTTCTTTAAATGAAAATTTAACTTTTTAATTTTTCACTTTCATGGATGGCCTTTTAAGCTTCCTACATGTCAAATTTTTTAATAATGAGAATTATGCGTCACAGGGGCGGGTCATGGCCAAAAACAAGATTGGGGACCACTGGTTTAGATCGTAAATTTTGGAAAATCTTTTCTTCCCTTTCAAAAAATGGAACGATCATTTTCCAAATGATTGCTGTTCAAGGGGCATATTCTTCAAAGATGTGTCAAAATAATTGTAGTAAAATCTACATACTTTTTTCCAGAAATCGCGCAAGGAGAAAATTTACCAATCGACGAAGCAGAAGTTGACGGTGGCTCGATACGACGACAAACAGGGTGTCCAGTGCCCGGAATTCGACTCGACCGGGCAATTCGTGTACCCTCCCGACTGTCAGTTTTTCGTAAACTGCTGGAAGGGCAGAGCTTTCGTTCAGCCTTGTGCACCTGGCACTCTCTTCAATCCGGACACCTTGGAATGCGATTTCCCGCACAAGGTTAAGTGCTACGGCAAGGAAGTAGCTGATTTCCCATCGGACAAGCATTTGGATTCTTCGGAGAACCGCGAGCCATTGTTGTCTGGAAATCATCAATATTACATGGAACATGGAAGGCCACAGGTCAGCAATCGTGAAACGATTATATTTGCCTGATATGTTCGTAAACTAAGCGTTTGTCAGTTCTTTCGTGCGCACATGGCGTTGGAAATCGTCGAACGCCTCGAAGAAAAACGCAATGTTAGAGTTACAAATGTTAATTGTGTTACAAAAAGTTTTTGAATGGTTCTTGTTCAATTATAAATATCTTCAACGTGGCAAGTGTTTAGCCATTTTCATTTATAGCGGGGTTTTAAAATGCGCGAAGAAGTGCTTTCAGTCAAAGTGTTACGTTGTTTTTGAAATGTTAGTCCCATTTTAGGCTACTTTACCCTATTACGAAGTTAAAAAATTTGGATTGAAATTGCTCAAGGATAACATTCAAGACTGACTGAAATACCTACTTTCAGATGTACGTCACGTAATTGTTCAGAAACGTTAAATTTTAATTACAGGAGCCACGGTGTCCACCGCACATAACAGGTTTGATAGCGCATCCCTCGAACTGCACAAAATTCTTACAATGCGCAAACGGGGGGACGTACATCATGGATTGTGCTCCTGGCACGGTGTTCAATCCCTCTATAAGCGTTTGCGATTGGCCAAACAACGTAAGAGGCTGCGAAGGTAACAAAAATATATTAAATTGACAGATGATATACAAAGCATCGCTTTTTCAAAAAAAAGAACGATTGATCAATCTCTCTGCTCCGAATTCGTAAGATCGAAAAATTTAAAAATTTCGATATTAATTGGCGATTCAAGAATGTCAATGACACTTTGTCAAATAGACGCTGTAAAGTCCAAGGAAGAAGTTACGACGCCATTGGTACCTCCCGACTACGAAGACTATAGAAAGCTTGAACAGCCGAGGAAAATCGTTTGCCCTGCTGATTACACAGGACTGTTGCCCCATCCAGACACGTGCAAGAAATTTCTCCAATGTTTAAAAGGCGGGACATTCGTCATGGATTGTGGACCTGGTACAGCTTTCAATCCGGCGATCTCTGTCTGCGATTGGCCGTACAATGTACCTAGTTGCAACGAAGGTATATATTATTACAAGGCATACTTCAGCTATTTTAATATTATACCGATAGTATATCGATATTACACTAACATTGTACCGATATATCGATTATATCAATTTTATTGATACAGTAAGATCCTCGTATCCACACGTAGTTTGTTCACACAAGTAGAGTTGCGCAATTGAGAAAGTTGTTTCATCCGATCTCACCTATGGTAATTACTTGTTATTTTGTCTAATAAAATTATGCATAATTATACATCACAAGAGTATTTACAATATCTGCTACACCTTTTTTTCGCAAGTGGACAGCGTTGGCCATCTAACAGTGTCACGAGAGATCATCAATTTCCAAGCTTAACTATCTCAAATTCCAATCATATGTTGTTACATCAGATCGGATACGGAGATTTCGCTGTACTAATCTACAACAAGTTGACAATTTATCCAAACGCAGATAAACCATCGCGAACGCAACACTCGCTCGGTTCACCTACAACAGCCACCAACAAACCGTGGCCTTCGTATCACGGTTCCACAGACTCGAGAACTTGGCAGCACACTCACCAACACAACTACACGTCACAGGGTCGTTACAGGCCAGGTTACACGCGCGACCATCCTAATCACTCCGTAACGACAGATCGTTCAGGAACAGGGACTCTTTGGGACTCTTTGAGACCGACGTGGATACCAAGCTGGAAACCAAGTGATTGGACCACTGCCACGCCACCATACTCTCAAGGTCGGCAATATACTAACACCAATCCGCATTACGGACCTCCTAACGAACAACACCGATACAACGATCACGATCGATGGGATCACGCGTCAGAATCAGGCCACAAACACCCTCAATGGCAGAATAGGTACCATCATCATTATCATCGTCACCACCACCATCCTCACGGACCGGTTCACGATTCTGACAAAAATACCGAAACGCAGCAGCCTGTGGCTCCTCAAACACCTGGAAGCCATGGAACTGAGACTGGAGGCTGGCATTCCAGTCACGGATATCAACACGAGCATCATCATTATCATTACGGTGATCATAGTAGACCAGAGACTGTTCCCAATTATCCGTGGGATGCCGTGGACTCTGGTCAACAGACTCAACAGCCCGTCTTTGATCAGACCGGAGAGAAGCCTCCTACTCGAAGATTCGATTATTCTTCCAACAGAGATTTTACATTTGAAGATGGTAACGCGAATCAGGGTCGAGAGTTCCTGCCTAACAGGCAGGAGTACGGAAGAACTGGTCCCGCGTTCTCTGCAGGACCAGGGTCTGACGTTTACGTGGATCGTAACTATCAGTCGTCCGGGGGTGGCGATTCGAAGTTCCACGTGGAGAACAGGACGAGCTGGCAACCAGTGCCAACGGGGAACAGCTTTGCTCCTGGCAGCTGGAGTCAACAAGGTCCAGAACAGGCGCCAAATCAGAATCAGGATCAGAATCGACAATGGGATCAAGGTGATTTTTTGTTTTATACTTGGTACAGTTGGTCGGTTGATATAATGGCTCGTAAATGCGTTTGAATACTTAATTTCTTGGTAATTTAGGCCACCAACATTCTCAATGGCATCAATATAATTTCTGTGATTAAATCTTTAAATGGATTCTTTCAATTGAATTTGGAAACGTATGTAGAAATGACGAGATAATTTCTCGCAATACGAGTCGTTTTATCAATTCTCTATCGATCGTTTTGTGTTGATTCATTTGCTCGAGTGTTTCGCTTCTTGGGACTCTTGAAAATTAACAAACACGCCTGGTGCATGAAGGTTGTCTGCGCGTCTAACAGCATGTTGCACCGTAAATATGAAAATTTTGCTTTTCCTTAAATTGATCTACTTGCTTTTCTTAAATTTCTTTTCTTTAAATCGTTAAATCGTTCAATTTCGTGACAAAAGTATTTAGGAAAAAACCCTGGGATGATTGTGTTATACGTAGACTAAAAATACACACGTGCATATACGTGTCTCTAAGGAATTTTTCTACGATAAGCCGTAAGTAAAATTACAAATATCATAATTACTTATTTAAAATTTTAAATCTTCTTTGTAATTCTTTTCTTTTTTTTTATAAAACATCACTTGATTGAATGAAAATGCGGAAAAATGGGAAACGAACGACGTAATATGTGTTTGTTAACGTGTTGCCTTGCTTGGTGGGTAGTTTTTACTTCTCTGGGTAAGTAACGCGATTTGATAAACAATTTAAGGACGAATCTCTTTCAGGTCCCTCTGACGTGGATGACAAATTTCGTGAATGGAGATCTGAAACGAATATTTATCAGAGCACGGCTAACAAGCAAGCAGATTCCAAGTTAAACGCATGGCCGAATATTTTCCTCTATGGTAAAGGACAACATGGATCAGGTATTTTAATCTGTGTACTTTAATCCTTTGCAACAACTTTATAACGACAGATTTAATTTTTGTTCGACTAATTTTTACAATAAGACTTTTATTTTATAAACTGAGCGGTCTGACTAGGAATTTTCATTAACGTTGTTGTAGGAGCAAAGACTACTTCGAACAATTCAACGAAACTTTCCTACCCAAAAGATGGCATACACGTGAATTTAAACGGCACAAGAGGCCATTTTATCACGAAGGAAATCGAAATAGATCAAGGCCACTCGAAAACGAAGACCTACAGGTCGAACGATCTTCGCGGCTCGAACGAGTTTGACAGAAACGACGAAAATGTCTATGTCGACTCTCAAACCACCAATTTCGATTACATACCGTCCGCGGTTCTTCAGCCACCGCCCATCTCCGTCGTTGGTCGTTCCGAGCCTGAAAACACGCGTCACGGGCACAGTCGTCGATATCCGAAAAATTACTGGAATTCTGCGAGTTCTGAAGATTTAAACGAATCTGGTAATGTTTACTTTTACTTTATTAAACTTCTTAACCGCGAAAATCAATACGAAAAAAATTTCCTAGATAGTAATTACTTCGAATCGTTAGAACGTTGAATTATTTCTTCAGAACGCTCTCGATTTAACAGGTAGCCACTACAACCGCGTGTCCGTGCCGTCGCCGAACCTTCAGCCGCCGTACCCATCTCTCAACTGGTCCCCGAGTCTCTCACCGTTGGTAAATTTCTCAAAAACTGATAATTACAGTCCGTCTACGAATCTTCAACCGGCCTTCAATCGGCCTGCATCGGACAACACGTTCCCCATCGGCTGGCAGTATCCGTCAGTTCCGTCCATCGAACTTCAACCGCCATTCGTCGAACCGACGAGACGCGACAAGCAAAATTTCACGAGACCACTGGATAATTTTCAACCTCCGAGTCAGCTGACTCCTCCAAACTTCGTACCGAACGTCACCGGCCAGTATCCGCACGTTCCGTCGAGCAATCTCGAGCCGCCGTTCGTGGAGTCCAGTGATCGAACCAACGATTCGTCTGACGCGCGATTCGTCGGTATCGCGCCAAACGCGCAGAAGCTTCACCAGAGTAACGAGAGGCCTGAAAGTGAAACGAGCACGACGACCGATTCGAACGTGCCCGCCGTGTGGATAGAGAATGAAAGTACCTCGAGTGCGGATTATCCAGCCGTTGTCGAGCCTGACTTCGACTCCCAAGTCGACGTGCTGGACGAGAAAAGGACAGCTTGGAAGCCGGTATTGGTTTTTGAGAACAGGACTCAGACGACTACCACGGAGTCTTCTGTCATTATGAAAATCAACAAGAAGAAGACGGACGTGGATCTCTTTAATATCGAAGCTGCTCCGCTTGAGGATGGTAAGTCTAGTGTTAATGTAGATTGATGAAGATTATGGTTACTTCGTGTGGAGGTTCAACGAGGTAACAGGTAAGTTTGTTTGATTTAGATTTCGTGCAATTGAGATTTCCTTTTCTTTTCCTTTGCACAATTTTGATTGGCTTTTGGCATGAATCGCTCTTGGAATGATCCTTGGACGCTGGGCTTGAAACAGAGTTCGAGATTGTAATGGAATTTTATTGTACACGATAGTTGACAAGTTTGCTATTGAATGAGAGAATTCTCATAGAAAAGTGTCGAACGTCAAATTTTCCAGGTGGAAGACAGAGGTTATTATTTATTTAAATTTGCAATTTCCTGTTTGTTCTTTGATTACTTGTTTACATAGAAAGGCAAAAATATGTTTTCTTAGTACATTATTCTTTTTTTTTCAAGTAAAATCAGAATACAATAATGGCTGTAAATGTTCAATGTTCGACACTAATTGTATTTTCTACAAGGATTCTTCAATTTGTTATAGCGTTACAACGTATATCTCGGAATACAGGTTTAACGAGAAAATATTATTTTACAGAAGAGCCGCCATTCCCATCGTACTACATTCCACCGGTGGAACCGATGGATCATTCCAGAAAAACTGCTTTGTTAACACCGATTTCCGGCCAGGTACGACTCTCGATTCTGCCCATAATTCCCAATTTTTTTTAGTGAATGTGTTCACTATTGATAATTTCAAAAAAAAACATTTTTTAGGTGATTCGACTTAGGGGTGGTTCTGGTCCCTACGTTGGATACGTCGAAGTTCAAGGTACGAATCCTGGTTGGGGAATCGTTTGCGACTCGAAATACGGCTGGACTGTGAAAGAAGCACATGTCGTGTGCAAACAGCTTGGATATCCCAGGTACTTAAAAATATGATAGCTTCGAATTAATGAAATTGATCATCTATCACGCTTCTGTATCGATCTTAGTTCTCCCACATTTTGTTCTATTATTTTCCTTTCGCACGTATATTTCAGTTATTCGTAAGAAAGAATTTAATTATTAATTTCTTAATAATAAATCATTTTTTTGTAATTTATTATATAGCATTAAATAATATTTCGTATTATGTTGTATTATAATAAGATTATGGTTTGAGGTTATGTCGTAATAAGTTAAATTATTGTCACTAGATGGCAATGTTTATTAAATTGAAGAAAACGTAGCGTTGCGTATAGTAACGACATATCTTACAGGAATAATTTGACAAAAATTATGCATATTCGATTTGAAATTCTGCAACAGCACGGTATACATGAATGCGAGATGATGGAAACTCCATTGTTTTTTACAGCGGCGCCGAAGCGGCTTGGCAAGGGAGAGACTCTCGCAACGGTGTGCCATCTTGGATCGCCGCAAACTCCGTCTCGTGTCAAGACCGCGAGAGCAAATTTCAATCGTGCAAGTAAGGCGCCACGTCCATGACCGCCCCCATTCGCTATCTTTTTCACTCTCGTGATAACGAGCCCCCGGCGTATCTGACGTTTCGAGAAACATTGCATAAATCGTCGAAACAATCGTTACGAGTCATTTCTGGGACAACTCCGAGAGAACATTTTTGGAAATGTAATCTAAAATTCGGGAATTTCACTACGTGAATTACAGTTCAACGAAGATTGTTGTCTCTAATCCGCAAGAGAGGCACAACTGTACCAATGATAATATAAATCAGAGTTAGATGACGGAAATTTCTTGAATTTTTGTCCTTTAATCCTGATATTCAAAGTTTAATAAAATGATTTAAAAAACTCGGATTTTAAAAAATCGTTGCGAAAGAAAGACATCAATCAAAACGGTGGTACATCTGGTTGCATTAAAAAATTTCACAATATTTTTACAATCTTCGAGAGAGAAGCAGAGACTTCAGACATAAGTGAGTCGTTGTACCATCTTCTTTCACAAAGTTACATCGGTCTAAATCATCGACAATTTTTCATTGTCATTGATATAAGGTCACGTTCTCCACTATACGTACCTGCAGAATACTCGTTTGGATTTTACGACTCTCTGTCACGCCAAGAATCGTCTTTGAAAATCACGAAGAATCGCGAGGCAACAGTATTTAGCTGAGGATTCTAGCGCTTGAAAAATTTTAAATTTTAAATTAAGGATTAAACGTTCTTGAAATTATCGTTCCCGAGACAAAACTCATTTCGTCTTACGTATCGCGCAGATTTACGCACGAACAGCAGTGTCGCGCGGAGAGAGACGCAATCGGCGTAAAGTGCGTGCAGAATCGCATGGCTCACTGTCGCAAGGACGAGACGCCACACGAGGGCCAATGTTATCACTTAGTCGAGCCCGAGAACGGCTTGAACCACCAGGAAGCGTTGGATTATTGCACACAGCGACAGTCACGGCTCCTCGATATCACCAGCCAAGCAGAGAACGATTTCATTTCCGAGTGGGTGTTGCAAACTCGACCGGAAATCGCGTCGATTATGACTTCTGGCGTCGGCTTCACTACCATGAATCGCACCCTCTGGCTTTGGGAGGATTCTTCTCGCGCGAAATTTAGGTACGCTTATTTCCATCAGATCGAACGACGAAGGATTATATTATTACGTTATATATAATTATTATAATATTTGATACAATGCAAACATAATTATAAATTAGTATTATACATAATTCATAATTATACGATACAATGATATTACAATTCAATATTATCATATAATTCATAATAATATATAATTCAATCGAATGCATTGAATTGCATTGAATTGTATCACAAAAATGTTGCATCACGTTTGTCGGTCATGTTACATCGATCAGTTGTAACTAGGTTCACGAAATGGTGGCCAGGTTGGATGAGGGACAAAAGACATCCCCCGATTGTGGGTTTTCGACCTGCCTGTATAGTGATGAAGCGGAAATTCCCGTGTCACGACAGGCCAGACTCGATATGCGTAGCCGATTATTTCTTCTGGGACGCGGAGGATTGCGCTGCCTCTAGCAAGGGCCACTCTTTCATTTGCAAGAGACCCTACGACGACATTGGTAAGACCTTTACTCGTTAATTGATGTTTCATCATTTTCTTGACCTGATTGTTTTTATTCATTAACTAACATCGCGATTGTCCATTCGTTTCTCCTAGGTTGCATTTATGGAAAAGGAAGTCAGTACGCTGGAACAGCGAACGTCACGGTGTCAGGGAAAGAATGTCTATTGTGGGGCGATCCGGAGGTCGCTCACTCGCTCGAAATTCATGTCAGTTTGCTATATTCTCGCAAATGTAGTCTTCTCTGTTTAAACTTAAAGCGAAACGAAGATTAACTTTTTATAAATGCTTTATTTCTTTCAATTAAAGATTAATTTTTTTAAATTAAATTAAACTAAATTGAAGTAAATTGTTTATTCTTTAGGTTCTTAATCGAGATGTGCGAGAAAAACTAAAGACCCACAATTACTGTAGAAATCCGAATCCGAACAGAGAGATCAAGCCTTGGTGTTTCACGGGGCCACGTGGAGAGAAGGACCATTGCGACATTCCACCTTGTGGAAATCTAGGTGGAAATGATATTTTTCAATTAATAATATCATCACTGTTTCTATAATATTTTTCCTACCAGCTTTTTTCGCTTCTCGTTTTACGCTTCATAATTTTTCTACTAGGTTCTCAGAGGTCGGTTTCGATGGGTCAGTGCATGCCCAGGCATTTCGAGTGTTCACCGGGAGAATGCATTCCTTCGACGTGGGTCTGCGATGGGGAAGAAGTACGTAAATTTGAAGGGAACTTTGAAATTCTGTAAATGATTGGCACCAGAACTGCCGACATAAAGTTTCGTTGTTAAGTAATCAAGCTGATGGAGATCGGAAATTGATACGTTTGACATATTTCAAGGATTGCACGGATGGAAGAGACGAGAGGAGTTGCGTCTCGTACATGGATTTATATCAGAAGTATTCCAAGCATAAACTGGAGGGGTATGACGTTCAAAAGTGGTTGCACACATCGTTGAAGACGTGCGCTCTCAGATGCAAAGAGGCTGATTTTACCTGCCGATCTTTTTCACATAAGTGAGTACGCATGTTGTTATCGTGCGTTCAGATCCAGAATCAGAAGTTTGAACTTTCTTTACTTATTAAAGAATTTATTTCTGAAGAAAAGAATGAATTTATTATTAAAGAAAACTCTCATTTTAAGAGAATTTTAAATTATTATATTGTACAACTATTAAATTATTTTTAAAAAAAAAGTACACGTGAACACGCAATTTCTAATACCTTTTGAAATTTATTTTGCTTCCAGGGCAGACGAGAATATTTGTTTCTTGAGCGACAGCAACGTGGGAATGACGGGGTCTTTAAAGCCTAATAAAGAGTACGACTACTACGAGATGAAAGACAGAAGCGTCGACTGCAAAGGAATGTACGTCTGTGAGAATCGCAAGTGCATAAATCAAAGCCAGGTGTGCAACGGAAAGAACGACTGCAACGATCGTAGCGACGAAACTATCTGCACCGTGGAAAATTTAGATTACGATATTCGGCTGGCTGGCACGGAAAACGACTACCAAGGCAGAGTTGAAGTTAAAAGTGATTAAATTAAATTTTCGCGCTAAATTTTGCATTCTCTTTTTTCTTCACAACAGAAAGTCATGAAGATATTTTTAAACGTGGGATTAGATATTTTCTTTTTACGTAGCAGTGTAGTCTTTTGGCTATTTTTGGTTTTATCTTCTGTCTGAATACAATTAGTTATTTAACACTAACTCTAAACAATTAATTATTTGACTCTGAGTAAATAATTTCGACTAGTAAGATAAGTTGAAAAATTGCGTTTTTTGACGACACGAAAAATATTTACAGTTTTGGGCGTATGGGGACAAGTGTGCGACGATGGTTTCGGAATGATCGATGCCGACGTAATTTGCAAAGAGCTTGGCTTTGGTCTTGGCGCCTTGGAAGTAACACCGGGAGGATTCTTCGGGAATATGGATCCATCAACTAGATTTATGGTCGATCAGTTAAAATGCCGAGGCAACGAGACTTCTTTACGCGAATGTGATTTTGATGGGTGATTTTCACCTCCTTGGGACTTTGAGGAGTTTTATAAATTGAAAATTTTTTAATCACGTGTCGTGAATTTTAAGACGAAACGACGTGTTTCTTTTACTTTTTTTTCGTAGCTGGGGTGTTCACAATTGTCAACCGGAAGAGGCGGTAGGCGTTGTTTGCAAGACTGCGGTTGATACCTGTCAGGAGGGTCACTGGAAGTGTGACAAAAGTCCAGCGTGTATTCCAACTGCGTTTATATGCGACGAGGTTGTCGACTGTCCGGACGGTTCCGACGAGAATTCTGAACATTGTAACGTGAGTAACGCGTAAATGTAAATTTTGACTTCCAAACATTTTTCAAATTTTACTCTTAATACAATTTTGGTTGTACTATTGGTTTACAAATCACTTTGAAGATCCAAAGAAATTTTGCTACGCTCAGTAGATAGAAAAAAATGTGCCCTTGAAAACCCATTTTGTTGCACGTCGATATCTCAATTCGTTCCAAAGACACAACACTTTGAAATACAGTGTGTAAAACATATTTTTTTGAATGGGGGGTTAAAGTCCTTGGAGACAGTGTGACCTACTTTCTTTTCCTGGAAACCCGGATTATGTCTAGTGCTGACCAGCGCACGTGGGTGGCGTGTGAGGTCAGTGTGCCTCACGAGTGCTTGTGCGAGCGAGAGGCTCGATCACGTACGAGAAAGAGAGAAAGAGAGAGAGAAAGCACGGACCGCTGAAAATTAGACTCCACTTCAGACGATGATATCTCAGGAACGGGAAATCGTATCGACTTGAAACGGAAAGCATTTGAAAGAGGAAGGTTTCCCGCTCCCAACAACCTGGTAATATCGCGCTGTGACTTTGCGCATGGAATCGGAGGGTGATTGAAAAATGGGTTTGTCAATACGAACGATTCAACGAGATAAATTAATTTTGAGGATGACACGAGCGAAAAGTATGAATCACGTGCGTGTTTCTAGAAAGTATATCACACGATGATTGTTTGTGAGCGTAGATTTGGCGCAGATTCAAATTAATTTAAGTAGCAGATTCAAATTAAGATGATTTTTGTCGGTCTTGGATAGGCAACCTGCTGAATTGAGATTGTTTTTTAAAATGTGTTGTATAATGTTTTCGTTGTAATGGTTTTTAGGTATGTTAGGTGAGCTAGGGATATTAATCGAGAAATTTTTATTGGTCCTAAGCAAGACAGCGAATGAAGATTCTTTTAATTATGCCAAACCAGGAACAGGTTTATCTAGGATTATCTACGTATTCCTCATGATCGTTTTTTAGGCACCGTTCGAGATACGTTTGGCGAATGGAAGTTCACCACTAGAGGGAAGGGTGGAAGTTCGCCACCATGGTATATGGGGCACAGTTTGCGACGACGATTTCTCAGTTGCAGCTGCAACGGTGATTTGCAGATCGTTGGGATACGGTGGACCTGCAGCTCCAAAGAAAGATGGGTACTTTGGTCCGGGAGAAGGACCAATTTGGCTGGACGAAGTAAGTTTCCTGAAACGAAAAATTAATACTCGAACGAATAAATAAATAAATAAATAAATAAAATAATTCTTCATTTTTCACCTTTTATTAAATTCTTTCTTTGTATCGAATAACAATGATTTTCAACAATGATTTCATTCGTCTCGATACATCTACTGTAATACTTTCTATCCACTATTTCGAAATTTTTACTTTTTTCTTATTGTTATCTTAATTCCACGATTTAAAAGACAATAATATATTCTTATATATTAAAAAGTGAAGGATTGTTTCTTGGTAAATCGATAAATTTCTCATTTGACACTCAAACACTTTCGGTGTTTCGTATCACTCAAACGCAAACGATTTTTTGGACGAAGGTTTTCTGTCACGGGAACGAGACCCAGCTGCATCGATGCGACCACAATTACTGGGGTCAGCATAACTGCAATCACGACGAGGACGCAGGTGTGATTTGTACACCTGGAGACGTTAACGATTCCAAGGTAAATCGAAACACTCTCTCCCGACGGTGGGGCTTCTAGGGTAGATCATAGTTTCCTTCGACGCGTGACGCTTAATCAAGTACTTCAGTACCTGTAGACGGTTGTGCTGCGAACAAATTGAAAATCACAGAGACTTCGTTGCTTGGCACTGGCCAAACATTGAACATTTTTCTAATCGAAAGATTCGATTTGTACGAAAAGTGGCATTGCGTGGTGAGAGTTGAAAGATTCCATAATGTTCGATTTATAACAACAAAATCTCGTCTTATATGTAGCGTAATAATGATCAGTTACACATCGACTAGACACGTTTGATTTTATTGTAATTCCCAGTCAAGCGCAATATCGATAAATTCGATCGGTTGTTACGTCGTAATAGCAAACTCGCCAGAGGCCTGTAAATCAATCGATATCACGCTTGATCTTAGTTTCAATAAATGTTGAGCTTACGCAACGATTACGTGGCTTGTTTACTTCGATCCTTGACCCTGGCCGTCTTCCTTTGTCCGTCCGATCATCCGTCAGATCGCAATCATCGACTGAATAATTGCAGTTGCACTTGGAGACAGTGTTGCGTTTGCCAGAAAAGGATATCAATGATATACTTCCAGCCAATTGCGGCAGACGATTCAAAGATTTCAACGAGGATGAGGATCTCATATTCGAGAAGGTGGTGCGTGGCAACGTCGCGCCGAAAGGGTCCTATCCCTGGCAGGTAATTATATTATATTATGTTTTCTTAATTCTGATCTAACCTAATCTTCTTTTAGATCTTTTCTTTTCATCCTAATTTAATTCTAACTCTAATCTAATCTTTTTTAATATCTTCTCTAATATTTTCTTAATTCTAATTCTAATTCTAATCCTAATTTGGATTAAATCCTTTTCTTAATTAAAACCGGGGACGCGTCGAAAGTTAGCAATTATTTTTCAGTATCGTACGCGATTTGAAAATTCAAGAATATTACTTCGGATGAACTCTAAACAAGTCTAAATTAATTCTAAATGAATATTGTATTTCACAAACCTGTAGCAAATCAATTTCTTTCTTCTCGATCTTTATCATTTTTATCGTGGCTTTCTGACGTTCGCAGGCCAGCATTCGCGTGCGAGGGCACAGCAGATCGAATCATTGGTGTGGAGCGGTGATTGTCTCTCCTTTGCACGTGCTCACCGCTGCGCATTGTTTAGAAGGATACAACAAAGGAACTTATTTCGTTCGTGCTGGTGACTACAATACGGAGGTAACTCGAATCTTCTCCATACTCTGTTTAAAATTTCCATGTTGCAATTTTTCTACGTGTCATTTCATTCAAAACTACGAAACATTGTCGTAGAGAGAGAGTGTGTGTGTGTAAAAATCTCGAGAGAAACATTTTATAAAAATATGGTGTTGGTATCGAGCTGGTCAAAAAATAACTTTTTGTGTGCAAATGAATGGCGAATTTTTCGCGAGAAACAAAAATATTTTTATGTCAGGCAATATATCGTCCATTTTTAGTCATCTTTCGGTCAACTTCAAAATTCTTATCGTTTTCAACAGAAGACAGTTCCAGGAACGATTTGATCCATCTTCATCAACAGAGTGAAATTTAAGACACTGCCGTAGCTTTGAGATTTCTTTATCGTCAGATAATATTCCAAAAACTTGCACAGCTTTGTTTCCTTTTCAAAAGATTTCTCATTTTGAAATCGACGCCGAACAAACAATTGTTGAAACAAGATCGTGCATTTCCTTTTTCTCCAAAACAAGCTCGAACAACAATTAGCTGTCGGCTGAACACAATGAATTTGCGTTTTAAAATGAAGTTAATTACGTTTCAAGGTATCTATTAAAAAAAGAAGAGTGTAAATCCAATGAGAAAAGCCGAAATATACAAATGTTTGAAGTATGAAAACAAGACGAAATATCGATTCTCGTAAACTGAAAGAAACTTATACTACCTTGAAAGAAAATTATCTTAATTGATTGCGTATCACATTTTTCTGTTCGTTTGAATAAAACTATAATTATTTCGTGGAAGCAACTGTTTGTTTGATTCACTCGTAACGTGATTGTTTAAAGGTGGAGGAGGGAACGGAGATCGACGCCGATATCGAAGACTATTACATTCACGAAGAGTTTCGCAAGGGGCATCGAATGAACAACGACATCGCTCTGGTGTTGCTGAAAAGACGAGGAATCCCTCTTGGCAAGGATGTTATGCCAATTTGCCTGCCGTCGGAGCAAGCCGAGTATCCGCCAGGTCTTAATTGCACCATTAGTGGATTTGGCAGCATCGAGACTGGCAAATCAAGTAAGTGACTCATCAAAGACGTTATCAACCTGTTAACCGGATGGCTTCCCAGTCAGAAATTTCCTTTCAGCCTGATATAAAAACATCGATACAGGCGTGTTTATCTTAAAAATAAAAAAAAGAGCGTGTTTATCTTAAAAAAGTTGACGAATCAAGCACGACTGTGTATTGGTTGTAATCAAATTGTCGAAAGTGCAATTTTCATTACATTTATTATAATTGAATGAATTACTTAGCTCGTAATTAAATGCAATTAAAGTTGAATCAAGAGGAAATTCTCACAGTGTGTAGAAATTTTTTTTTTTTTAACCATTGGCACAAAGCGATGGCACTTTGGTCGAATTGAATAAACACCGACAATAGAGAAACTCCGGAGATCTCGTTCGGGAATGTGTAATACGCAGCTCGCTTGTTGTGCAGCTCATTCCAAAGATCTGAGATACGGCTGGATACCGTTATTAGATCAGTCTGTGTGCCGTGCCGGACACGTTTATGGCGAGGGCGCAATCAGCGACGGAATGGTCTGCGCCGGATACCTCGATGAGGGTATTGACACCTGCGACGGAGATTCTGGCGGCCCATTGGTGTGCTTGCACAACGGTAATGAAACGAAAGTTTGACAAGTTGATTGAATTTTTCGACGAACGAGACGATTATTTAAAAAAAAAAAAAAAAAGAACAGAGTCGGTACATCCGCGTACATCGATACGTACAAGTAATTTCCAAAGTGGTTAAATTTTTAAATTCCACAGGCGAGTGAAGTTTCAATTTCATTCGCGAAATTCAGCGAGTAACAACGAGAATTAATGTTGAATGAAATTTTCGAAAAGAAACTAATTTGCAGGGAATCAAGCCTTTGTTATAAATTGCTTTCTGCGTTGAACTGGAATTTTTATCAAGCCACCGCGTTAGACTTTATGAATAACGGAATCTGTGGTGCGTTTTACGTTGAAGTTACGACTCCCGAGCCAAAGCTTTCGAAGCTAAATTGAGTTTTCGAAGTTTCAATTCAAGTTCCTCCGAGTTGTTTGCGAAATTAAACTTTTATCGTAATAAAAGTATTTTTACGCTCTCTCCCTGTCTCTATCTTTCGATCAATAGAACCTTGTAGAATCAATATTTCACGTAGCCTGCAAGTTGAGGCTCGTGTAAAATTAATAAAAGAACGCGTTATTTACTGTCTTTTTCTCGTTTTCTTCGTTCAACACAGGGGCTTTCACGTTGTACGGGCTTACGAGTTGGGGACAACACTGCGGCAAAGCCAACAAACCTGGTGTTTACGTCCGAGTTTCTCATTATCGTCAGTGGATCGATCGGAAAATTAAAGACTCTCTCGCCGGAAGATAGGAAATACCTTGGAGCTCTTTCAAAATTTCAAATAAAATGTCTGACCGAAACAACCACGTTGTTCGCAACATTGTATACTTATTGTTTTAATGCCGTACTTTTGTAGAGATGTAAGTTATTATAGCGTAACTATTCTATTGTTATATTAGTAAATACATTATTATTATTATTATTATTATTATTAAACCGTGCTATTATCAGTTGTTTTGAGCGTTTAATAATAATAAAGAATCGTTTGTACAATTTGTGTAATATGTTAATTAATTCCTCGTTACTTATAAGATCGCTTGTATAGAGTGGGTCAAAAGTTTCTTACCATCTTTTCTTTTTAATAAAATATCAAAATACGAGGGAAAACTAATTTTATTAATTTTAAATTCAATCTATAATGAACAAAATATACGGATTTATTTTAAACCCACTCTATGAGAACTAACTTACCTTTCGCAAAATGTTTTATTGCACCTAATTCTCTCGTCGTATCTAATATCTAACATGTGATTCTGGTGCGATGACACTTCAAAGAACACTACTTGGAGAAACGTCCATTAATCTGTACTTTATTTCGTAAGACATCATCGTTTCTACAATAATTGTAATTGTTGTCTCGTCGCTGTTACATGTTTGAGCCTATTTATGTACAATAGTCCCAACATATTCGATCGGATGATAACTGAAATATAGCACTGAAAACCGAAATGTGTTTTCCATTGTGTTTCCCCCGTGTGTGTCTGTGTGCGTGTGTGTGTGCGTGTGTATGTATGTGTGTGTGTGTGTGTTGTACAATAAAAATCGCACGTACAAACGATGAAACGAATGCGAAAAGAACGTGACGTGGGATGAAGATTTTCGGTGACCTACGTACATTACAAGATTTGCAAAAAGTCGTATAACATTGGTACGAAATCGTTGTACATAATCTATCGAGCTTGATCGATCGGCAGCTGGACCCGTCCGTAAACAATTTTCGTTTTATTGACTTTGTTGCAACATTGGCAGTTATTCGGTTGCACGGATACATCCTTTCCCCTTCAGCCTCAACACTTTTTCAACTGTATATACAATATGTGTGTTTTTGTACAATCAGATAAAAGTAATCACCACAAAAAAATTGGATGATAAAATATTACAAAGAATTTATAAATAAATTTTCCAATCATTACCAAACACACACGTGTCGCACTTTCTTTATAATTTTCATTACAATGATTTTTCTACTGAATCGTATGATGAACTATGCACGATTGGAAAATAGCATAAAAATAACATAAACATTTTCAATTTCATTCAGAATCGAAAACAGACTTAAACGGATTATTAAATAGAACGAATTAAAAAACTAATGAAGATCTCACGCATCGTTTCGTTACTTTTTCCATACGTTTCTCCGTTCAATTCTGCAAATTCGACACCCTGCGTATATTGACGTGTATGTTTCTTACTTTAAGAACTTTCGGCTGACGCAATGGTAAAAAATAAAAGGGGGAGAATCAAGCTGCCGATTGTTCAACCAGTTACGTTGGATTTTTTCCATATTCGAATCTAAAAAGAACGGGTCGCAGTACGGTGTTAAATTCGATCGACGAAAATCTGCAACGATCGACTTTGTTCCGATTCATTTGCTTTCGTTTCGTGTAGGAGGATTCGTATTTTTTTAAACGTTCGATCCCTCGAGCGAGGAAAGGAACAACGATCGTCACGAGATTGTTCTGGATGGAATCGAGGAGGGAAAATATCGTAGAGTAAAGAAAGTGGTAATCGCAAGCGATAATCGGCGAATGAAAAAAGACACGCTGGCCTACGTAAAACTTTCGACCGTGCAAGTTAGAAACGTCTTATAATTAAGGGAATGTCGACCAAAAAATAACGCTTAACACGAAACTTAACGTTAATTCTAACTCTTAATTTAGGCATAACGCGATGCGTGTCCTGGCTCGATCGGAAAACATGGCGCTTGTTTCAGTTTGTTCGTGTTTCAAAATATCAGTTTGAATTGAACTTTTGAAATTGACCCGCGGACGAAGGAAATCGACGTATGTTTGACAAAGCTTGCTTAAACCTAATCAGGGGCTTGCAGCATATATTCATTTCTCAATATATCCTACGCGATACGCTTAAAAAGATACGTTTAAAAAAACTAAAATAATAAAAGATTCTTCGATAAAAAGTTTCTGCAAACAAAATACTGATCCAAATCACACAAACTTTCGAAACGAAAGTACACGCTTTCGATCAAATTCGAACTGTACTTTCATTTCAAATTACAACCGTTGTACAACGTGTTAAAGATTATCTTTCGAAAGGCTCGAAAACTGTTCTCGAAGGGAGAAAGAATTAAAGTAAAGACTCTCGGAAGAAACTTGTAAAAAATTGCGAGACAAGTGCTCGTGTTTTCGAATCGCGGCGCGAACAACGCCACGGATTTCCGACTAACGATCTAGTGACTAGACAATAAGCAAGTGTGCTCGTACTCTCTCCGAATCAATCAATCAATCAATCAATCAACGATGAAAGTAGGTTGGTGTGTGCTAGAAGGTATCGTTAGGCAATCACGGATCAATCGATCGGCGATTAACGTGGTCTCTCGACAGGCCTCTCGATTCTCTCTCTCCCTCTCTCACACGTCGACGCACCACGGCGTTTCGAAGAAAAATTTTTCGAAAAAAGATTTCCCTCGCGTTTCCCTTGCGCGCCGTCGCCTCCCCCCCCCCCAATTAAATTCGATTACGATCTGTCCAACCTTACACCCTAGATAACGCATAGATATACGCATATGTTACGTGTCATATAATTATATCATATATATATATACACGACTTTTTCCTCTTTATGTACAAGAATCGCAACTATCAGGGTTAAATCGTTACGTTAGTTCAGTGTCCTCAGGCGGATCGATCTCGAAACGGGACGCAGAGGGACGCGAGTGGCAGCGTGTTCACAACTATCCACCCTTTCAACAACATCCCTCGAAGCTTCTCGTTTCGTTGGCAATCGATCTCGCGCCGACGACGCTCGCTTTCGATCTGCACGGTCGTCGAAAGGCTCGCGTCTCGTCGCGAGAGTTCGTCCCGAGCGCGCGAGAGTTCCCCGTCGCCGCTTTCGCGCTAGAAAAATCGTAGAAAAAAAAAAAGCGACCGCTGGAAAAAAAATACCACGACGACCGTCTTGCATCGCCGTGAAGTCTCGGAGCGAGGTCGACGCAAGATCAGTCGAGACTGAGGCTGCGACGAAAGAATTGGCATTCCCCGGACATTTCTTTTTCCCGCGATACGGCTATACAATGGTATTCTCTTG
This sequence comes from Melipona quadrifasciata, assembly GCA_001276565.1. Taxonomy (NCBI): domain Eukaryota; kingdom Metazoa; phylum Arthropoda; class Insecta; order Hymenoptera; family Apidae; genus Melipona; species Melipona quadrifasciata. The sequence continues at coordinate 569,045 of KQ435801.1, read as the reverse complement.
TTAGCAGGGTGATTCTTTCTTTTCTTTTTAAGAGAATGCAAGTTGTTGCAATGGTAACGCAAGTATCAGGATATTGTCGACATTTACTGTGGATTGCATTTCAGGAACGTGTTAAGAAACGCGAATACGCGATTATAATTTTACAGTTGATATTGGGTTGGATGATCAATTTTGTACTTGCGGTTGGATAATATTTCGGGATTTTAAATTGTTCAAAGCGCAAAGTTTTATACATTTGTGAGAAATTTGATGAAGAACGCACGTGTCTTTACTTCTTTTACTTACTTTACGGATATGCTTTTCATTACTTTCAAATATTTTTCTAGAGCTTCTTAATAAATTACAAGTTGATAAGACAAGGATCAAAGACTACAATAAAACGTTGATCATTTGAATTCTCATATTTGAACTATATCTTGAGCGATGTTTATGTTTTAGAATCCTAGAGGCGTATCCTTGCCTCATCTAAGTTCCTTTCATTTATATCATTAAAATACCATCAAAAGAAAAAGAAATGCTGCTGAAATTAAATATTATTGAACGTTTAAGAAAATAGTGCAAGTACGTATAATTTTAGTCGCAGAATGTAATGTTAGAGAGAAAAGAAAATATATCTTAATACCTGTGGTCAACAGTATACATACGTTTATTAGAAGCTAATATCGATCCTCTGGCATCCACAAACTTTGAAATAATTAATACAAAAAGGAAACAAGAACGTATGATCCACTGTGTGACACTGTCGCCATTATCTTTAAATTTCTTTTAACTAAATAGAAAAAAGAAAAAATCACCCCGTTGTATACAGGATGAGACAAAAGTTTCTTCCTACCAACAAAACATCAAAATACAAGAAACAACTAATTTTATTAATTGTAAGTTAAATTAAAAATTACGGATTTGTTTCGATAGGAAGTGATTTTTGGCCCACCTTGTCTAAGACACCACGTACTTTCGTACCATACATATTTCATTACTTTACTCGGGGAGAACTCGTTGGGCGTCTCGTTGAACACGAACCTCGGCCAAGTTGATGATCGTTTCGGATGGGTGTCTGTAGTGTCGCAGAGATTCCTCCGCTGGATTATTGACAACGCGGCGCGCTTACACGGATAACACTCGTAACTATTTACTTCTTACTTTATAAGTCCGACAGGTTAATCGTGTAATGGTTTATGATAAACGTGCATGGATAATTTGTCGACTGTTCGTTACGATGCTACACGTGAGAACGTTTCTCGGGGGAGGGCTCCAGGCTCCTTCTTTGACTTCATTGAGCGATTTTTTTTTCACGCGCGAGTCGCGAGTCCGTTTCGTTTACGCGTGCCTGACTTTCACGCGCTGGCTTTATAAAATCGATGGAGAAATAGATGAGATACTGGTCGTGGATATTTACAGGTGTGATGATGACGATTTTCAAACCAAAAAATTGCACGTGATTCTGGTGGATGGTCGGATTGTGAAATTTCGTACGTGTTGCGACATACTCGATTACTTTGGAGAATTTGGAGTAATTGGAATTGGCGGTGAAGTTACAGTTGGTAACAACAGTGATTTGAACTAACTTAAAACGCGTATTCGCACGACTGCTCCTGGAAAACGAGAGAGTCAGGCTAATCAAGAGGAAGATCAAATCGATACACTGTCTAAATTACATTTCGATTAAGTCGAACGATCGGCTGGATTACGTTGGATCAAGCGTGAGTTAGACAACCCTGAATTACATCTAGATTAGATTTGGGAGATAAATCGAGCGGGGTTTCGGCGCGCTCAACGTTATGATAGATCGATTTGGGTTGGATTCAAGGCTCAAACTAAATTTCGATTAAACGCGTCTTACGCGAGTCAATCCATTCAATTGAGCGCTAAATTGAAAATTTATCGCTACGCCGATTCGACGATTCGATTGCTTCGACTTTCCAATACGTCGATTGTAACACGTACGAAAATTTTTATTGAATTTAAATAATCTAAATCGCGGCGACGAGAAGAAAGAATCGTCGCAAAATAGTGCGTCCGTACGATGATGATTTTTATAACTTTCAGAGAAAGGAGCCTGGCACGTGTGACACACGTGTCCCCGATTATTGTTGGCTCGATCGATGAATTATACTTTCTTTGTTACGCGATCTTCGCGTAGACTCTGGTTCGTCCTCGTACATACGACTTGCTACTCTGTTTGCATATGATACACGTTTTGTTTCTCTGTTGCTTCTGATTCTCGTACTGAGAGAATTTGTTGAAACTGCCAACATCAACGAGAAAACGCGCGTTGTTTGTCATGGGACGAAGTAGAGCGTTTAAAACAGCGTTTGTTATAAATAAACGGATAAACATCGTGCGTTAGAGAAGCATAGAAAAACATATTCCATGATAAATGAGAGAGAATATCGTGGTCAAGTTAAAGAGAAATCCGTCGAGTCTGGCTTTTAGTTAAAAATCATCCATTTCGAGGTCGAAGGAAACGTTGGCTCGTCTACAGAGAACTTTCTTCAAGGTTGGAAAAAAGGAAGAAAAACATTTAAAACCATCGATTCGAGTTTCGTAGAAAATCGTCGAGGCGTTTGCACGAGATTTTAAAATCCTATAAAACCGTATTTCTCTTAAAAGTATAAGTTAGTACGCCCGTGATACGATCGTGCAAGGAACAGTGAACAAGATCACGCAATAAACTACGATCTAAAAGAACCGAAGGCGAGAACAGCTGCCTCTGTTACGCTTAAACACCTCTCACCCCAAGATCCATGCGACTCGAAACTAACGTATGTATAAAAAAAAGATTTGTACATATTTGCTGAATACGTTGTTCAAAACTCGAACGAACAGGGATCGTACATCGAAACGCACAAGTTCAACTTGCCTTCGACGAGCTCGCGGTGCAATACGTTCGTATAAATAATTAAATTAAAATCGAACAATGTACAAATACCGTTTTTCACCGTGAACGCGCGCTTTTCGTAGTTTTTAAACGCGCGCGCTACGGATACATTAAATAAAGGTAAAACAAAAAAGAAAAACAAACGATCATTTTTAACAATCGTCGCTCGTGTAAATCAATCTTAAATAGCCTAATGACTGCAAAGGCTACATATGTTTCTCTCAGTACGCGAACCGACGAGTCAGCGAGCGGAGAATTCAAACAGTTTGCATTTTTATTTTCGCATTTCCTCCATTTGGATCGCGATCGCGCCCGACCACGATCGCTACGGTTTCCTTCTCGACAGAAAAAAAAAAAAAACGAACACTTGGTCCCTATATTTTTCTCGAAATCCCTTCGCCCTCAGTTCGTCCACTTATCCCTGCGTTCCTTTCTCTCCATCTGCCAGTTCGTTTCGCGCAAAACGAACAAAAGAAAAAGAAGAAATCGTTGCTATTTTTTTTCTCTTTTTTTTTTTCTTTTCTTTTCTCTTTTTTTTATTTGTTCGGTTGGAACCCGATCCACCGCTGGATCGATCATATTCTCTTTAAACTTATCCAGAAAGAGCGTGCGGATCGTTGTCGAGGAAAAATACGAAGTCACGTTCGAACGGTGACGCGCGTGTTCCAAATGTTTTCTCTTCTTTTCCCGGTGGTGCATATTCCGTGGAAAAACAGGAATTTTTCTTCTTTTTTATTTTCGCTTCTTGCACAAGCACGAGGAAAATATACGCGACGCGACAAGCTACATTCTTCAGCTTCTACGTTCTGCCTGCTCGAGGAGTTCGCATCGCGAATTGAGAAATATCTCGCCCAGTGTCAGATGCTTCGATGTTTTAATCGATTTGCGAGCGAGAATTTCACCAAAATACGACGATGCGTTTTACAAAGTAAAAGGTACGCGATCAAATTAAAAGTAGGCGTGTCACGATGATTTGTCACGTTATTCCGCGAGGAAGAAGCAGTCGCGCAGAGAGTTCGACTAACGCAAAAATTTCGACGGACGCGAATCAAACGGTCCACCGGGGCCCGTTAAAAAAGATTTACTCCTGTGCGTGGGTGTTTCTTTCTTCTTCTTCTTTTTTTTTTTCGTTTTACTCGCGGCAAAAATTCGCGGGCGAACGTATTAAAAAAAAAGAGGAAAAAAAAAGGCCGGGAAACAGAGGGGAAAAAAAAGAGAAATTGTAATCTCGCGCTCGTCACCGCGTGAACACTCGAAAAAACCCAAACGACACCGTCAACATTGGGACAATGGAAACGCTTTCTGAAAAGCTGCAAACGGCATAAAGCCGCGTGCGTTACTAGCGCGTCGTGTCCTCTCTTTCTGATCTTGTCAAACGTTTTCCCCCCCTCTCTCACTCTATCTCTTTTCCCTTCTTCGTCATTCTCGTTCGTTAAGTACGTGCACGACGACCGTCGTCTCCTACTGCGTGTAACCTAGAACTTTAAAAACGACAACGTTCGAGCTTACTCTACAGGAACGAACCTATCCCCTTCCTTTCTTTATCACTTCCCGTTACCCTCTGTTCCACACCTAGGAGTTTTACGTTAGCGTATATCAAAAGGGCTATGTACAAAAAGGGGGTCGGCCGAAAGTGGACGAGACGATTCCTCGGGAACGAAGCGTCCGCGAGCGTGGCGCAAGTTTCACCGATCGAGGAACGATTCTTCGTCTGGCCTCGGGCTTAGGAACTATACTTACTGCTACGCGATACTGTTCAGTGGATTTCGTGTTACTTTTTCTTCTTCTTTCCCCCCCTCCCCCTTTTTCTTTTTCTTTTTCTTTTTCGCGTTGTTCACGCTTCGCAGATCGAGGCTTCACCTCGAAGCCGTTAGCTTCGAAGTGTCGACGAATCCGGATCGGCGCAATCGATCTCTTAGTTTCTTACGTTCGAACTTCTTCGAAGAGACTCTCGCGCGCAAGAGACAAAGTGCGCGACGTCTCGTTTCTTCGAAGAGCTTCTACGTTGCTTCGACGTGCATGTCAACTCGATCTGAAAATTCGACTCGATTCGAAGAAGTACAAATATCGTTTTCTTTTTTTTTACGCGAAGAGCGCGACAGAGTGATTCGACAGACGGAATGAAGGAATGAAGTTTGAGGAAACAAAGTTGAAGACTGTTCGTGGAAAGGGTCGAGACGATTGCACCGATCGGTATTAGTGTGCCTAAACGATGTCTGTAAACGGCGCGAGATCACTACGACGAATCATCATTGTTCTTCTCTCTTTCTCTCTCTCTCTTGTTCGTCGATCGCGAGCAAATCGCTGCAATGTGGATGTTCTTCTTCCTCTTATGCGTCCTGTCATCGTTCGCAGGTCTTTCGTTCACGATTTGGATGTTCTTTCCTCTCTCTCTCTCTCTTTCTTTTTCGCTGCTTTCTTGCTGGATGTTACTTTCGTAAACTGATTTCGTAGGAGAGATTCACGAATGATTAATTGGTTTGGAACGAAGTTTGGAAGAGTGCGCCTCTGTCTCAATATCGCTCCCATTCGACGCGTTGCATGGTTGCTCTTTTTCACTGGGCGTTCAGTTCGGACCTGTCGGAATTAGAAATCAGAGAAAGGGAGCGTCATTCAATGCGACTGAGAACTGTGCGTTAATCGACGCAATTGATCGTGTAAATATATTTGGAATGCTTGAAGTGGAATATTTAAGAAACTGACAATGAATGAAATTTTGATTCGAGATTGTACGATCGCACATTGTTATTAACTCGTGTAAAAATAAGATTTTGTTACATCAGTTTGTTACATCGGGAGATGGTTGTTGCATCAATTTTAACTCGTGTAAAAAAATAAAATTTTGAATGGACGAGATTCGTACATAAATTTCAACATGCAGACTGAAGGAACGTTCGTGGAAATTGCGCGCGCGATTTTTAAGAAATTTTATTTCCATTCAAGTTCCATTTGTTAAAGTGGAAAGTTACAAACGCAAGGGAGATTGTTCTCCTTTAAGTTTACGTTAATTGCTCGACGTCACGTTTGAAGTTTGAAGTTTGAAAAATTTGATTAAACGTCACGCAATATGAAAATTACTTACTTCAATGCCTTGTAACGTTCTTTCTCTGGATTGTTGTCGGGTGGCTCGCACTCGAAGGACGCCAAAGCTAAAGCTACGTTGCGAAAGGGAAAGAAATTGCAGTGATTAATATTAACGACGGCTTGAAAGACGAGTGAAATATTTTTAAACGTCCAAAGAACTAATGGAAGCTCTTCTCATCAATTAAAAAATAATCTTCGAGCATAAAGGTTGCATCAATTTTCAAACGAAATAACGCGAAGCGTCCGGGTAATTTCATCTCGCTATAATTTCGCTATAATTTTGTTTGCAAGCGACGATGGAATTTTGCTTCGGGTCAGTTCTTCGGAGTGAAATCTCTGTCATTAAACATCGCAAGTGGGTATTCTTCTAATTAATTTAAAAGCAATTCAACGCCCTGCCCTAATTACTTTTACTTCCCGTGTTATCGTTCCGATTCATTAATTCTCTTCTTATTCAGGAATCGAGTAAAAAACTGATTGAAAAGTTTTACCGTTTTCAGTCAGCACCGGGCTCGCCTGAAGGAAAGCAATGACACGCGGATTCTTCTCGAACGGGCAGGCGACTTGCTTCCACGCGATGAATTCCGTCACCTGTTTCGCCAGCTGCCAGAACTTCTCGAAATTGATGTGCCCATTTGGTAATCTGAAACAGTTGTTTTGTTATGGTTGGATTAGTACGCAAATCAATGTCAAAAAACTCGAATTTGCGAATCAATTCTGAAACCAATCATCACTAAAAAAGTATCTAAATTATCACTAAAATATCAGAGGAATGAAAGTGCAAGAAATGGAAAGGAAAAAATATCTAGATTATCACTAAAGTATCAGAGAAATGAAAGTGCAAGAAATGGAAAGAGAAAAATATCTAAATTGTCACTAAAATATCAGAGGAATGAAAGTGCAAGAAATGGAAAGAAAATAGTATCTAAATTATCACTAAGGTATCAGAGGAATGAAAGTGCAAGAAATGGAAAGGAAATAGTATCTAAATTATCACTAAAGTATCAGAGGAATGAAAGTGCAAGAAATGGAAAGGAAAAAATATCTAGATTATCACTAAAGTATCAGAGAAATGAAAGTGCAAGAAATGGAAAGAAATTTACAACACTATATAGAACGTAATTTTTTATTCGCATTCAAATCTCTAAAACCTCTTCATTCGCTGTAAATTTATCGAATTTTATTTTAGTCACTCTGATTCTAGTTCTAGCGTTAACAATATTTCAACGATCAGTTCCAGAAGCACTCAGATCCTATTTCAATGGCAAATATTATCTTCGAAATTGTTTTTCAGAGTGTCAATTTTTAATATCAATTTTCGACGTACCATCTTGTTTTTTGTTTCACACAGGGTGAACCATTTGATCGTCTCGCATATCTCCATTGTTTTCGAAATATTATTAACAAAAATTGTTTGGTACATGCGTGAATTTCGTAAAATTCAATTGAATATATATTTATTAAATTAATAATTTTTCTACATACGCGGGTTAATACTTTTTTTTTTTTTTTTCATGGAGAACATCGATCGATGGAACAAAAAAGTGTATCATTTCATCGGAAAAAATTGGAAGTAATTTTACACCTTTCCATCTACAACTACGCTATCTATGTACATGCACAACTTTTGTTGGTAAATTTTTTCATATTTTCAAAAACGAGAGATATCCAAGATGATTAAGTTACGTGATTCATCCTGTACATCGTGACGAAGGTAAAATCACGGAAAAGTTTTAGGGGGTTGTTGCAAAGAGGAGGCTTCAATCTTCAAATAAATTGTGGATTCAGTGATGAAAAAAATTTTGAGGAACGCTTGAATTTACAGTATTTTTTTCGACGAGGAACAGTATCTTCATTCTCTCGCTTAGAACTTGATATGAAAATATTTTTCAAAAAAAGTGAATTCAGAATTGTGAAAGTTGAGTGTTTTAAATTAAGTCCGTGATATTTCGTTTCTCGTTGCGAAATTGCAACAGCCAGTTTTTCGTAAAATATCAGAAATTTAATGTTCAAACACAAGTTTGCGATTCCGTAAATTCACAACAGAAATTCACAATCGAAATGTACTCGTGTGATATATTCATGAACGGTGTTCCCGAGTGTTCTCGGATATTTACGTACCGTCCACGTAATCATTAAAAGTTTCACCAGTGTCAAAGCGTCTAGCGAACATTTCATTATCGATGGCTGGATATCGCGGATTGATAAGAGCAACAGCGTCGCATCCTCCAATACGTACGTTAGCTTGTGTTTACGCAGTGACGGCCACTCGGAGCCAAATAACGACTGCCTGTTATTTTGTTAAATTAATTTCGGATAATCCTGATCGCATTAGCTCGCGCGAGAGTTAAGTTAATGGTCGCCTCTCCATGAATTTCAGGCTTAGAACAGGCATCGATCAGTCTCCAGTTTGATGCGCGCTTTGATTAATTTTAACTCGATCAGTTTCGATTTGTACCTCGCCACGGACTTTAACGCTAATAGATTTACATCGAAGCGAGGGAAAAACGTTCGACTCGCTTGAGCAGCCATTTGTCGGAACGTTCAAGTCGTTGAAGTGGAAAGTAGTTGAAACAGAGTGCAATCTGTTGATCTGACTGATCGTAAAGATTTCATATCTTAATTAGAATTACGAATAATTTTCATAATTGACTTCGTTGTTAATTAAATATCAATTCAACGCATTTAATGTTTTATGTGACAAAGTAAATTTTATTCTTTACGATTTTATGGAGCACAATTTCGAGTATTCGACTCGTTTAAGTAAATGGAGGAAAGTTAGTCTTGTCTCGGGATAATAGAACGCTTTAGTGAAGTACATGATTTCAGTTTCGCTTGCCTAGAACCAGTTTCAATCATTTAACGAGCGAGAATTTAACCTGAGAGAGAATTCGTCCCGTGTATGTATTCTTATTGTAAGAAGTTAATATCGGGACTGAATATTTTATCCGGTAAAAGGAAAGTTCATGAGGAGAGGGGCTTTTGATGCTTCTTCATTTTGTAATTTCAAGAAGTAGGTTCAAAGTGGTCAGTTCGCGAGGAAGTTTCAAAAAGTTCCCGAGCAGTCCCTCCAAGTTTTATGTACTCTTCGAAAGCAATGTGATTTTACGTGCAAACAATCTTGAAACTTGTTAAGATCTTTCTTACGGCAAAGAGGAAGCGAAAGAGAGAGATAGATAGAGAAAGAGAAGATCATACTCTCGACACAAATCACAATGAAAAATAATTAGCCCTAGACAAAAATTACTTTAATACATTAACATAAGTCAGGTAATTATCAAATTGTTACGAATAAAAAAATAAGATGTATCGTAATTAATTACAAGTTAATCGCTGACGGTGTTTCTCAGAAGATTCAAATAAATTAAAATTTGGACAAGTGGAAAATACGAGATACCTAATGTGCAGAAACAACTCTTGCAATTTCTCGAAGAAGTCGTTAGTCAAATATCAATCAAACTTCCCACTTTTCGAATAAAACTTCAAAGTCGAACACCCTGTCGCTTTCCAGGCTATAATAATTCAGATCTCCAAACTTTCCAACAGCGTGAAATGAGTAATACCTTCCGTTCGCGGAGATTTCACAGGGAAGCAGCACCAAACGGGAAATCTCATTCCTCCGCGAATCATATCCAATATAGATCTTCGAATACAGGTAATCTCCTAGCTATTCCTCAAGCCAAATCACCAATTCCAAAAGGACTTTCAAGAACTCATCAACCGTCTACCAACTCTCGGATTCGATCGGGAAAGAAGGAATAATTCGTTCAGCCTCGGGGATTTCCACCGTGTAACGATTTCCGGGGATCTGCGTATGTGTTGCAGTGATTACGTTACAGTTACATTCGAAATATATATATAATATAAATATATATATAACATATACAACATGTAAAAAATATAAAATATAAAAAAGTATAATAGTCATTTGCATTTAATAGTGTCGTAACATATAATGTATATGACATATATATCACGACAACTGTTAAATGCAAATGACTATTATACCTTTTTCTATTCGTCCTGTACATTTCGCTAATACGAACAATTGACTATTTAACTGATGGAAACTAAAACACAAAATTTCCATCAGGAACGGTTAAAGTAAGAAATTCGAAAGTCTCTACAACACGTGATAAGTTAAATTATGATTAATTCAAGATGAAACAAACTTTTATTTAAATCCCTACAAACCCACGTTTCGTATCTACAAAATTCCCAACTGAAATTACAAATTGTTCATTTTGACCAGTTTGATGGTTCTGATAGTGTTAAATCTAAACTTTCCTAGTCTATAGGCGCTAAAAGAAGCGTTCAACTTTATATTCACGATAGGCTAACAATTGACAGTGTTAATGAAATTTGCAAATGTTCTCTGCAACGCTGTTCCCAACAGTTATCGAATACTTTTTCGAGTCTCCGTGGACGAAGGCACGTGCGTACGCTCGGGTGAAACTACGAGTCGAACTTGGAAGGGAGGCAATTTATCGCGCGAGGTCGGAAGCGTGCGAATTCGCGTGACAGCGACGCCTGCTTCCGGTTGCGCGACGTCCGCGCGCTGCACAACGTTCACGTAACGGACATTTACATGTACGCGCGGCCATTCGTCTTCGCCAGGTCGGATGCTCCGATCGGTCAATATCCATCCTAGAGAAACCTATCTTTCCACCGTCGTCTAGCCTCCTTTCTCCCGCCTCCGCCAATCCCGCGATCGAAATTCTATTAGAGATTCGGTCCACGGACCGACGAGGGAGGATAATTGCCAGGAAGAAGGTTCTTTTCCCTTATTAAACCCCAACCCGCCCGCGCCACTTTCTAAGGAAATTGATACCCTGACGCGGATTCCCTCTCACGGAACGATCCGTTTCGTATTAAGGATGAACGCGTGACGGGATCGGGGGAACCCTCGTGTTCTCAACGGAGAGGACGCGGCTTTGACGAAGAGGACGGATTTCACATCGCTGTCAGGTTGGAACAATTCGTAGCCTCGACGAGACGTCGATTCCAATAATTTACACAGTTCAACGTAAAACTGCTATTGATATTTGAAGATGTTTGAAGATGTTTGAAGAACGACAGTTCAACAAGAGCTCGAAGCCTTGGTTTTATATAAAAACACAGTCTCATACGTGTGGGCGTAATATGTCCTATTATTTCCTTCGGCCAATACCGAATAGAATCATAGTTCTCGATCGAGTGTATTACGCGATCGAGCTAAAACACGTGATACGTGGATACATTTGTTTATAGACGGTGTGCGTCTTGAAGCGATTCGTGCTGACAGTGTGTCTTCATTGATGCGACGACCTGCTTGATCAATTCAGTGAAACGTTGTCGCATTGGTCAGACACTATCTGTGTCTGCACGAATTTGCGCTTTCTACCGTACGTTTCCGACTTTGGGGATAAAATACGTCGTCATGAATCTAACGCACGCATACTGCATGCACGTGCAACGTGTACTGTCTAAAGTCACGGATCATCTGCTGTAACTCTTTCATGTATTTAAGTATTAGGATCGTGAGACGGATCGTGAGATTTGCTGATATTTCGCTCAAAATATTTCTCACTGGCTTTGTAATACTTTTATAACTTGCGAAATTTATTACAAACTATTTTATCACGGAATCTTTTACATGTACTATGAAATTATTGGAAAACCATTGTTAATGAAAAATTCCGTAAACCATTCGAGAGATTGTTAAGGAACTTAAAGGACTCACTTTTTATACAAAAATGAGGAGGCATTTGGCAGATTTTGCAATTGTTTTATAACCTATAAAATTATCGGAGAATTATTGTCAATGAATTTTTCGAGAGATTGAGAACCATCGAAGAACGTAGGATATATTTTTATTCAAAAATCAGAAAGTATCTTGACGCGTTTCTCTGTAGTATGTATTAAAAAATACGCGAACACGTACATATGTATCACACATTTTTCTGTAGTTTCACTATTCTGTTCTCTCTTATAAGATTCCACGTAAATATGCAAAAAAAAAGAAAAGAATTCTACGTACACTTGATAAAGACACATACTATAATAGTTAAACGTGCACGAGAGAAAAACCTTAAAGTATGATCTTAAATTCTCTGGGATCGCGTATCCGAGAGGATTATGCACGCGGTTATTTGGCAAATATCGCGTCAAGTAGAGTAGAGCACTTCGCGTGGAATAGAAATTATTTTTCTAATGAAACTTCTTGCGGCCACGCACAGTGGCGTTTTCCGCGAGACGGTTTCATTTTACCACGCGATCGCATGCGTAATGAGTTTTTCAAACGAAAAAAAGCGTTCTACCTCAGATGCCCTCGTTATTGCGATGATTAATCAGAGCTGACCTATAAAATGTCCGCCGAGAACCGAGATTATTAGAATTTTTACCTTGCGTGGAAAATGAGCAAAGAGGGAAAGAAGTATCAATTTTTGGACATTGTGTTTGTCCGTCTTTTCGCAGTACGGTGTTCCATGCTTCAAAATTACTCCCGTTGGAAATTTACGAAATGAAGAAACAAAATGAAATTATTGATGAAACCATGGAAACAAAGAGGAAGAAGCTAGAAGTTTCTAGAAAAGTTTGCAAATTGCGTAACCACCAAAGTGGTATTACACAATGATTGGTCAGACATCGTAAGCATTCTCTTTGAATCTATATACCTTTCAACGTCTTTAAAATTAAGAGATTAAAAAATTAATCTCTTAAAAATTAGAGCTAACAATCTAATATTCTTCCCAACATAAAAGCTGTGCGAAAAACAAGGAAGGACGATAAATCTTTCGAGAAAGGGTCTTAAACCTCGAGCTAAATTCGTCTGAAAAAACGTGAAGGATCATCTTAACAGAAACCATTGTACGCAGACAATTGCTCGCGCCTCACAGGCAAAGCATTTTTATAGGATCATAATAGAAAGTCGGACGCTCGGGGGAACGAAAGGGTTTCGATCCTTTCTCCCCGGCAAC
>KQ435801.1:545733-556046 GCA_001276565.1 Melipona quadrifasciata | reverse complement strand
AGCAACTTTCAGTCGAGCTACGAGGAAACAACTTTTGCTATTACAAGTTTAATAAGTTTACACGTACAGCTGGACGGCGAGGAACGACGCGGGGTTTCTCGCGCTTTTCATGGAAGGCGAAGGAAACGGCACGGCACATTCGTCCTCGTGATAAATACGAGCGGCAAAAAAAAAAAAGCGGCACTTGAGAGGCGCTGAGGAAACGAGCTTTCTGTCAACGTATCACCTCCGCAGTAACAAAATTATCGAGCCAGAACTTGGAAATCGGCGATTGCGTTTCAACCGTTCGGCTCGCGTTCCGCCACCCAACTTAAATTACTTTATAAATATTCCATCTGCCGCGAGATCTTCGAGAGATCGTTCTTCGATTCTTCGCGGGAACGAACTCGAAATTGTAAAATCGTCGTTGGTCAGAGCGAATCACACATGAAACTGCAATTTGGGAATAGAAATGGAATTTTGAACGGGAATTACCGTTCTTTGTTGTTCCATCGAAAGAAATGTTACGATGATTTTCGCGAAGAAGTTTGCGAGATTGTTGGATTGTCGTGCAAGTAAAAATAAGCGAGTGATGTGCGTGGATTTCAAGGAAACGCTTACACTATGTCTGACTATATACAGTCTCGTACTACGTAGACGTTCCTTTCAACGTGGATTTTATAAAATTCTATAAAATTTCAAAATTGAGCCAAACTTTACGTGTACGTTTTCATGGAAGAGTGTCGTATTTAAAAAAAAATTCAAAAATTGTAAAAATTGGCTGTAATTGTGTCATTTAACGCGAGGAGTGTCATACTTCACGGTAACAAATTAATAAAACATCATTGATTAATAAAATCATTCAACGAGATTTCCTATTCTTTCATGTCAGAAATTCTGATTCTGAGATAAGTCGTAATTATTCAAGGCACGAAAATCAGATCAGCGGTTTGAAATTTTTCATCAGGCCAGAAAGTTCCTCGTATGTCTTTAAATGATTAACACAAAAGAGAGAGGGAGGAAAAGAGAGAGAGAGAGAGCAGGAGGTTTTTACTCACTTGTTGCTACATCCCTCGTTCAGGAAGTAGAGATCCTTGACCAGCAAACTGAAGAAGGGCACAACGATCCTCTGTCGTTCGTCCGTAGCGCCGGCGCTACGCCACATCGCCGCTTTCAGTGTGCTGCGATAGCTGCTGAAATTGCTGCTCGGATCCATTTGGTGTTCAAGAATCGAGAATTTCGCCAGCTGCACCTTTGACCACTGTAACAGAAAATAATTTCGCGTGGCCGTTAGCGGGGAACGTTTGCTTGTTAAGTCATTTAGCGAAGTTCAGCTGGACGAGAGAGAGAGAGAGAGAGAGAAAGAGAGAGGGAGAGAGTTCCCGAGCGCGCGACGAGATCGATTTCCCCGGTCACGTATATATCTTGTGTAACTTGCTTCTTGTTCATCGTTTGCGACTCGAATCCCGTCGAACGTTTCGCAGGGATTTAATTAAAATATCGCGTTACACACAGACGCGTTCTCCAAATTTCATCACGGCTTCGTTTATTACTTTTCAGTTGTTCGAGAGACGCTTGGTTTTTGTTTAATTTCTTCCTGCTAATTTTTCTCGCAAAAGTAAATCAAATACGTAGACGGCGAAAGGTTTCATTTATACGGCCGGTATTCCATTTATATTTCTCTGAAACGCATAAAAATCCACGATCGACGAATGTTCTGAAATTTCCCTCTCTGATTGAAGTAAACATAATGAACCGCGCGTGTTTCTTCAAACTTATAAAAAATTCTTCGAAATTCCGCAAAAAATGCGCAAGCATCCACGATCGACGAATATTCTATTCGAATAAACCTTCCCCCCAGTAAATAGATATAACGAGCCACGCACGCAATCACAAAATCATCGACGATCGTTTGTCCATCGATCCACCGTCTCGACTGTTCGTTATTCCTCGATTTTATTTTTGCGCGTATAACGATATCACGCGCGCGCAAAGAGAAAAAGAGGCCAGAGAACGTGTTCACGACAGACAATAAGTGCATCTGACTCGGCCGTCTGGATACAATGCAATCGAACTGATCCTATTGCCTTTAACCCGATACCCTTTTCTCATTCCGATATATATCGAATTCTATCCACCGGTTTGCACGGTCAAATAGTTACCTTCGCTCTCTGACCCCTTCGCTCCTCCCCCTTTGTTCTTTCCCTTATCCTTTTGATTTCTCTCTGCGTTTTCTCGCCCCCGCCCCCCCCTCCCTCTCTCCCACTCTCCTCCTTCTTTTCATCCCTGCATGCGTTTGACCCATTCCCTTCCTCCCCTTCGCCAATCTTTTCTCCCTCCTTTGTATCTTTCTCCTCTAATTTTCTGGCATCTCCTCCCAAGCTTCCTTCAATTTGTTCGCCTTTGAATCTTCGTCTTTAACATCTGTCGGTTTTGCCTGCTCCTTAGGTTTCAATCTCACTCCCTGTTTTACGATCGCGACGCGAGTGCGCTCTCCCTCCTCCCTTTGTCCTTTGCCTCCTTTCTCACGGTTTTCTCTTTAGCTATGCGTGTAAGAAATTCGCGAACGCGTCGCGCGATTTTGTCAAACTTGAATTTGCAGCGATCATAAAAGGCTGGAAGTATTGCGAAATTTTTCCAACTATAACTCGTGTCGTGAACATTTCCAGTACCGCAGAGTTATCCTTAATTGTTGTTATAATTATGTTAATTCGATTAAACGCACACTCACGGGTGAAATATTCTTGAGAGATAAGCGCGCAGTCTTCAAATTTAAAATAAATGATCCTTTGCCCAAAGAGCCCCTTTTCCCCCAAAACGAACGGACAATACGAAGTTTCGAGGATATTAGTTGAACGCCGAACAAATTGCAGGTTAATCGAAAAAACGAAAATGAATTCGAATGTGTGCAATACGGGGAGGGACACGCAAGCGCAAAAACGATCAATTGGATTTCCATTTAAAACGAACGAATTAAACCGCAGTATTACTATCGACCACAACGAATAAACCAAGATAATTAATTTTACGCCCCGTTGTATAAACTTTCGAAAACAGGGATCGTCACCCGGAAACACGCCGCGCGAAATTCCGCGTCGCCCCGAAATTAAAAAGAAAATCCGTGTCCGGTGTGTTCATTTTTTCTAAATTAATACTATGCCGCAATCCGTTCGATCAATTTCGATGGCACGCGAACGCACGCACCGTGTGTTTCATCATCAGCCGATAGAAATAACAAATGCCTTCCAATTTAAACCTGCAAACTACAATTTCTTGTTAAACTTCAATTTGCTAAAATTCCAACGATTAATTAACTCGGTTAATTTCACGCCAAGTTACGAAAAAGTAATTCGTTTCTCGTTGATTGAATTCTCATTCTTCCTAGGGAAAATTGGAGAATATCAATTAAATTAGATTGAAATTCACGAAATTATTAAACTGTGGTATCGGTGCAAGAATTTCTTTCTGACATTTTCGCTAAAAGTACAATCTTTCTTCCGAGTACACAAAAATCGGCAAAAGGAAATATTCCAAGTATACAACGTGTAAATACTACGTAATTGATTTCATCCTCGCATAATTAAGCAAGGACAATTAATCGAAATAAATGTTTTGATAAATTATGACAGGCCATAAAATATATCATATTTTTTTGCGCTTCTTCTCTGCGAGTTTCAAATCGAAATTCAAATAAATCGCTCGTGCGGTCGTGAAACGTTTCGAAGTATTCGCAGTATACTGACGCCTTTGTGAAAAACGCACAAAGTTATTACACGTCGTGCGCTAATCAGATCGTCTAAAATCGCCGGGAACTTAATTGACGTTGGCTCGCGCGTTAAAACCGCGAAACGCACGGCGAACATTCCCGACACCGGCCCGAATTAATTTACCGGAAACTATTTTACCGATCGTCGTCGTTGCGCTACACGTTAATTCGCATTAATTAAACTGAATTTTCGTTTAGCCCTGGACTTTTTGCCCCAGCGAATTAAGTGGCCGTCCCGTCGATTTCCCGTAAATCGAACAGGATCGTCATCGCGTCGTGTCGCGTCGCGTCGCGTCGTATCATGTCACGTCACGTTGACGCGACAGACTCTCCCCCCAGCCCCATATTTTCTCATCTTCTGTTCTTTTTCTACCGTGAAATTGACGCACTCACGGAGATCCCGCTTGTTAACCGAAACTGAAAAGCACTAAATATTGAAAATTGGCTTATTAGTCAAATTTACGAAGCTCGGAATAAACCGATGAATATACGACGATCTCCATGATGGAGGAGAGAGGCTTGATCACAAATACTCGAGACACAAATTTATGGAGACGCCCTGTTTGGAGTTTTCTAAGTGAACAAGTTCTCGGTTTGTCACGCTGTATTGGAGCATATCCATGTCACGACTGACACTCTCGGCCTTAACATCAATCTCATCCAATTGTTTATTAATTTTCTTTTAATTTCTTTTCCAATTAAAAACTTGTCAATCTTATTTTACTGGAACTCTGTACTGAGATAAATCAACACTGTTTCGACACTTTTTAAAAAAAAAAAAAAAAAAAAAAAAAAAAAGAGAGAAAGAAAGAAAAGAGGAGAGACGACAGAGAGAGCTCGACTCTTTCCTTTTCTCTCGAACGCCTTCGCTTTCAGTGTCTTCGAACGCCTTCGTTCTTTAGTACCAAAAAGAACCAAAGTCCAAACAATCCTCGAAGGATTAACTGCCGTGGGAGGAAGTTGCGCGAGAGCAATCTCCAGCTTGTTTCCCTTCGGTCATCTCCGAGAATTATTAACCGAAAGGAACGATGCATTATCGAATGTTGCCCGAGAGAGAAGAGGGAACGGATTCCACGGGCTCCGGCCGGAAATGCGTCGGATGTCGGCGCATTCGGAGGTGGAACTCCATCTTCCGCTGGAGTAGGTGGGACCTTAAATTCTTCAAGGATGCGGCGAAGCGACCGTTCCATCTCCCGAGAACGAGAAAGGGTTTCCCTGCTCGCCGCGGGAGCCATTTTTCTTCCCCCGCGACTCGATTCGATTTCTCCGGGAAATGCTCTCGCCGCTCGGGGGAAAAAACACCGAGAATCGGGAGACTCCTGGCGGATCCGGTAAATTGAAACTGGATGGGAAACGGGGGGGAGGAAGGGGGAATGGGCGGCGGAGAGAGCGAGCGAGACGCGCGGAATCTGCTTTTCAGCCGACGAGATCCCGCGAGACATTGGCCACAGAGAAACGAGAAACTCTCTCTCTACGTCTCTCGCTTGAAAATCGCGAATTCTAATTAGAGTGCAACTGCGCACGATTGGAGCTATCGGCCCCGAATTTTGAGACGTTTTTCCGCGTCGCGCCGCGCCGGACCACGCAAAACAAAGGAACTGTTCGTGGCCGAAAGATGGAGATGGAAGTGGAATATCGCTTTTTCCCCCCAGTGGGGTTTAATTTCGCCTGATTGTGAGTTTATTTCCATGGCTGAGGGGATTTCGTAATTTAGCGGAGGCGAAAGTGGTGCAAAAATGTTTCCGGCTTCGTAAATTGAACAGCCTAAGCTCCGACGATAACGACGGATGAGAACCTTTATCTCTGTTTCTTTGTGGCTGTTTTATATACTGTAATTTAATAAGATGATAATCATTCGATCTGAGCTATTTCATTTACTAGTTTATGCGTTGCTATATAAATATAAAGGCGTTCGTGTCAGAATATTGTTACCACCTTCGTGCGACGAATTTCGTTTCTCACTTGGACACAAGAGACAATCCGCTAGAAAAATGCGATCCGTTAATTATAAATATCACGTCGTTCATCATTTTATTCATATACTTGACCGATGTGAAAGGTTATTAGGTATACCATTATTACGTTCCTACTTCGTTATAGTTTTATGAATGGATCGCGCGTTGCTTTATGAAAAATAACGCGGCAAAGCTTGATAATTAACAGCTTAAAAATTGCCGTCAAAGTCAGCTCGCCGGCTTCGCTGAAACGAGTGACATTAAAAGTTTAACTCTTTCAAATCGAAGCTAATCCCCTTCCTTTTAATCCAGTCAGCTGTCAATCGGGCCGTCAACGCCCGTAACGCAAACAAATCATTTAATTTCGTTTCATTGAGAGCTTGTATTACGCCCACGATTCGCCGAGCGAGCGGGTGTTTCGCGTTTTTCAAAGTCGATATTTTTTAATTAAAAGGTCCGGACCTTTTTTCTGTCGCGCAGCGAAGCCAATAAATTTCGCTCTGGCAGAAAATCATTCGCGCGGAACGGCAAAAAAAAAAAAAAAGAAAAAAGAAAGAAAAAAGAGCAGAAGTCTGGGTGGAAAATCGTCGCGATCAAGCGTAATTAAGTTTTTCGAAAGTTCGCCAAGTTACGGGCCACGGGTCCGATATTAAATATACATTAGTTGAACTTAAGTCGCCGCTGAGAATTTTATAAATCGCCTCGCGGAACGAAAACAGGCGGAAAAAAAAAGAAAGGACAAAGGAAAATAAAAAAAAAAAAAGAAAGAAACTTCCGACCAAGCGGGCAAGTTCAAAAAAAATAAACTTTCGATCGAATTTTTCTCCACTTAAGATTTTTCTCAAGACTCGTGCAATCGTTCTCCTAACTCGAGCCGTTCACCCCCTTATTTGCATTCGTTTAAATTCATCAGACGCTGCATTTCTCTCCCGTGAATTTGCTCCTTTACTTCGACGCGTTGAATATCTTAGGGAACGGATGTCAATTAAAAAAAAAAAAGAAAAACGTACTCGTTTAAGTACTCGTTTAAGCGACTATGACGAAATAAAGCATAAATTTAATTTAACGTTTTCTTACAATAAATTGTCCATTTCTCTGTATCTTCAGATACTTTGTACAAATAAAACTATATATCGTACAATTTCTTAGTTACGTCCACAGATCTATTGCAAACGTAATCACCAAAATTTCTCAACGATCCAATTTCTTTCGAATCGATCAATCATCAAGCTCACCTCGCGATGCCGATGATCCAAGTTCTCGATACACACCCTTGGTCTTTTCGAACAGCCTCGACCAACGCCCGAAACTTCCTCACCCTCGCGATGAACGGGATGAACGCGAACGAAGGAAGGATGGAAGGTCGGTTGGATCGTAACGACCGAACGTAATTAGCTTTTTGAGGGGGCGAAAAGCGAGCCAGGGGCTTCCTTTCAACGCGGGAGAAGGAGACGTCACTCGCAGATTATCTCTGTGGTAAATTAAGCCGGCGCGGCGTGGTGGTTGTGGGGGGAGGGAGGGAGTGGTATCGTTCATCTTTCGTCGACGTCGTCGTCGTATCGGTGGCTTCTCTCGAACGATGCGCCAGACCTTCGAGCCGTCCGATGATGCCCGCCTTCGAGTTTTCCATGCTGACTTTCTGCGAGCGAAACTCGCGGGAACTTGGAAGTTGCCTCGGACCCGGTAAAGAGAATATCCTCCTGCAGGCTGAATGGTGGATGCCACGGGGGAGGTTGCGGGGGTTGTTGACGGCGTCGAGGCGTCGACCTCCACGTTCGGAGGTAGATTCTTCGGGAGGAAGGATCGATTTTTGGATTTGCGCGGATATTTCAGAGAGAGAGAGAGAGATGACGTTGAGATGAAGAGAGACGAAGAAGAGTAAGATCGTAGATCCTAGGCTGGATTTTTAGATTTTCTTTCCAAGTTTGCTGAAGGGGTCGTTGCTACAGATTAAAATATCGCGGAATAAATCGTGAATTCGTGCTCCTTGCCAAGGATAGCTCGACGTGAGGATTTACATGATCCAAAATCGACTTATCGTTTCATTCCTAGACTCTAGGTTTTCTTCCCGGTTCATTTGAAGCTCC
The DNA here is from genome assembly GCA_001276565.1 of Melipona quadrifasciata. NCBI lineage: Eukaryota > Metazoa > Arthropoda > Insecta > Hymenoptera > Apidae > Melipona > Melipona quadrifasciata. The sequence continues at coordinate 548,259 of KQ435801.1, read as the reverse complement.
GCGCATTTCGAGCAAATGTTGAATAAAAGATTGGCGCTCTGTTATTGTTAAAGAGAAATATTTTGGCTCGAACTTAGCCGTAACTGTAAACTCTGAATTTATTCAATGATAAATATTGAATAGAAAAATTGACAATTTATTATGGTTAAAGAGAAAAGAACGGAGGGAAATTTTCGCCCAAACTTAACTGTAACTACAAACTCGGAATCAACCATATTTTTAATAAAAAATCTAAGATCCGTCAAACTGATTGGCGTTATTATCACTGAAAGTGATTTTAGGAGTAACCCAGAAAATCGGGCCTCTTCAAGTGCAACGAAAATTAGCGATTGGTTCAGTTGGGTCACGTGATTCGCGAGGGGGCGTATCTGGTACTGAGCGATCGCGCCTGTAATTTGTTTTGTATCGATTCAAATGTTTCCATATCGATAAAATTTTATGGCAAAAAAGTCGTCTTCATTTCCTAGTCAGAACAGTTGTTTCTGTGAGAATCGTAATGGGGTACAAGTCGTGCAGTTTTTTCGACCTCTGGAGATTAATTCGGAACGATTCAAAAAAAAAAAAAAAAACTACCCAGCAAAATGTTTTCGCGAATGCAGGCCGATGTTCGTATATCGATGGGATAAAGAAAAAAAGGTGGGCGAGCAGGAACAGTGCGGCGGGAGGGAGAGGAGGGGGAACAACGCGCGAGCGTGACCGAACAGAAGCGTTAAATTTTCATTAACGAAAATTACGAAGTGGGGGGCCACGCCGGCTGGTCGCTGATAGTTCCAGCAATTATTTCAAGCGCGGCCTGTATAAATCAGCTGGCCGAACCAAATGAACCATGAATAGCAGTCGAATAGAACCGGAGGGATATGTCCGCGGAGGTACACAGCGGTTCGGTCTCGTAATTAAAAACCAAAAAAAAACAACGATAAAAACACACGTTTAATGGCATCCTCGTTCCGCCTCGCAATTTGTCGAATCCCGGCGATACACGCTGGCCGATTCGTCGCAAGCTGTCGCGCTCGTCCTCAGAAATAAAATTATCTCTGCGTGCTGGTTATTTTATTATCGGCGGAACGTTCTCGTTTTTTGATCTTGTTTGGTCTTCGACGAGAAGCAAGGAGCTTTGTTAAGTGTTTATTAAGTATTTCAGAAATTTTGTAATTAATTTTCCACGACGATTATTATGTTTATATCCGTAAGTTATTATTTCTTTTACAACTATAATTTCAACAGTGTTGAAGGATGAAATATCTAAAATAGCAATATAGCAGATATTATAAGTGACGTGTTTTAAAAAATTCTACCACGCACCAGCCATTCCACTTTCCACCAACATTCATACTTTTTATTAATTTTTAATATTATTTTTCATTTCGCCGAGGCTCGTTATTAATTTTCCCTGTTCCTCGTTTCCCGCAACCACTCCCTTAATCCCGCCGCGTTCTTCTTTTATTCCTCGAACGCGACGGAAGCACAAGTCCCCGCGGTAACTGGATAAACATAACTCGACGTGTTAATTACGTCACACGGTCGCGTATATTCATTCGCGTGGATACGCGTCGTGACCTTTTTTTTTTTTTTATTGCGAAACAGCGCGCGCGGCGAGTTAAAATATTTATGAACGTAAATATTTTACGTATGTAGAGATGTCTAAATATTTTACTTTTAAAAAAAAATAAAAAAAAAAAAAAAAAAAAAGAAAGGAAATACGAGAAGATTTTAATTATTATTCGTCATAATGGACGTTTTATTTTCGTCAGACCGTTTAAATATACAATCCACGGACGGAGTCGCGATTTCGGACGGCCATGGAAATATTTCCATTTAAATCGCGTATCGATGCAATATCCGCGGGTATCTCCAGTTAATACCTTCGTTACGAGACTGTCGCAGTTGTATATTTTTAACCTCCTTCGTGTTATTTCGATCGTCCTGGAGAATTGGATTCTTCGTTTGATAGCGGATCCGTATCTGTGTCCATAAAACGTGCGACGGCGTATGAATCGTGTAAAAGCTGAAACCGGGTCGTCTATTTTTGCGGCATAACTCTGTCGACAGAAACTAGGTTTCGGTATCAGCTCGGAATTCTCCTAACCGGCTCGTAAATATTATCGGGATCGCGTCACAAAAATTCGACTGTCAATTCGAGGAATAAGAATTTCCTCGGTTTGACAAGTTTCGAAGCGAGATTGATTTTAAATATTCAGTCAATGGCACAAATAGCACAAATCGGAGAGCAGTATTTTAAGAGCCAACCAGTGGAATTCCAATTTCTTCCAATCGTTCTCGAGTAACGCAAGGTAAATGAGACATTTCCCGGAGAACGTTGCGTAAAAGCATTCCCGAGAACAGGAACGAAAGAAGCAAACAACGAAACGTTCCACTTGATCGATAATTTCATCTTCATTTCCGGCTTTGTGTCAACACGAGAAACGCAACCGGCAGATCGCGAGGCAATTTAATATCGGGCCAAATCTCCTTTCCTTTCGGATCCTTCGACAACTATTATACAATTTACCGTTTCTGTGTTTCCGT
>KQ435801.1:523314-545704 GCA_001276565.1 Melipona quadrifasciata | reverse complement strand
AAATACACCGCCTCGACGCGACCGAGGAACCAGTCTATTATATTTTCTTTCGGAAGCTGGATCTTTTCATTTCGAGCTGGGATTTCATTGCCAAAAGAGAACAGGACAACGGAGGGAAAGAAGTTGTACTCGCTGCAGGAAGTAATATCGTGAAAGACTGACACGAAGTCGCGCGATATGTATCGACGTTTCTTCCCGTTTTTCCGCTTTCCCCCCTTTTCATCGCCTCCCTCTCTCCCTTTCTCTCGGTCGTCCTTTTTTCCCTCTTTTTTTTTTATTTCATCCTTTCACGGTGGAAACGCAATCGTTGCAAGCGATTCGATTATTTCGCCAAACGTCACGGGATCGGAATGTCCCCCTCTCCGTTCCGCAATAAATTCGCGTTACCGTCGCTCTTTCATTTTTTCCTTTTCTTTTCTTTTTTTATTTAACCTCGAATTCTTTGTTTTCGCGCGAGTCTCGTTCGTCTTTGATTGAAACGTATTTCCCTTCCTTTCCGCGCGCTACTACTGGCCAATGCTTTATGACCTCGCTTTTTGTCCCGGCGATCGCGAATTTCGCCGGAAAATGTCCGACGATCGTCCGCGACGATTTCAATTTCACCTCGGTGGCGATTTTACTTCCCTTTCTTTTTTCAGACGAAATCTCGGTCATAAAGCGACGTTAAAATTGAAGAAAGAAGAAAAATCGACGAGATATATTTATCACGTTCCTCCTCTCGTGATTTTTCTCTTTTTTCGTTTAGTAGCAACTCGCGCGGATGATTCTTTCGCGAAAATGTTGCACAAATTAACGATAATCGCGTGAAACGAGTTACGGGAACCTTTGTTTGCAACGATCTATATGATTTCACGAGTGTTACGACGCGAGTGAAACAATTGAATCCAATCAGTTGGCGTTCTCATCGATACCGAATGTCACGAACACGTACAAATCACTAAATCTGCGTGTCGAAAGTTGCAAAAAGGAGGAGGAACGCGACAAATCTCGACGTCTCGATTTCTGATGATCTCCGAGCGTTCTCGTTGAAATCGCGAAAGCCAAAGCAGATCTGTCGGAGAATGGAACTCCCCTCCTCCTTCCGTTTAGATGGCGTAAAAAAAAAAAAAAAAAAAAGAAAGAAAAGGAAAGAAAAGAAAACTTTCAGACTCTCAGCTGCGAAGAAGAGACCGGCCCGATTAAAAATCACACCGTTGCCGGGTGCTTTCTAATTAACTCGATGCCCGTGTACATTTCAATCGGATCCGGCCCGGAGAAACAGCGATCTAAAAATTCAATTAAAACAGCGCGAGAACGTTGCTGGCTCGCCGAGACTCGCGCCCGCTCCGCTTCGGCGACGCGAAAATTCGATTTGCCAACGATCCGTCACAGTTAACGTTGGTCGTCGCGGCGCCACGCTCAATTTACGAGGATTACAAACCGCTCATTGCCGCGTACACACGCCTGCACCGACGCGAGAACGACCGATCCCGAGCTGTCGACGCGTCTCTGACTGGATAACCCGACGCCGACGTCGTCCCGAGGACGAAGAACGAAGCAGGAAGGCAACCGTCGTAAAAGTGTCACCGTCGACGATCTGTCATCCGTTATTTTTTCGGCCGCAACGCCTTTTATTTAAGGCACTGCAGTCGATCACTCTGTTTGCTCGCGACTTTCACGACGCGTGATCGATTGTCCTCCCTTTGATTTCGATAAAGTGCGAGGATTCTTGCGAGGCTTTTTTTTTTTCCTGCGATACGAACCGCGTTATTTTATAATTTTATACGTCGAGAATATTTTTAATGCTAAATATGTGACTACATCGATAACGGTATTTCATGGGTTTCGATGTGATTATTAATAAATTGTTTTGCGAGGGAATTCAATCTCGACGAGAGAACGTGAACTTTGATCTTGGAAGCAACGAAGAATTTTACGAATGTCCCGTCGAAGTCTAATTTAACGTTTTATCAAGTCTAGCCGGTATTTAATGTAAAGTGAAGTCAGCTCACCGTTTTCTTCAGGCGAGATATGGGCGACATGTTCAAGCCAGCGATGATCGCCATGAGGGAATTGAAATTGCCGATGTTGAAGCACTCGCGGGCAGTCTCGATCCAATATTCGACCACGCGAACGCGCTGTTTCTTCTTCGCGTGCTGCGAAGCATAATTTCCAGTTTAACATTTCAATTGCATTTCTAAAATTTTTGATAAAACACACACGCGCGTTATTAATAGCATCTATCGTGTACCGATGATTCAACAACTTTTTGGCGAAAAGACTGCCAATCATTTGCGCTCAATGTACCTTGCATACTTCAGTCGCGACGAAATAGCTCAGTCTATTGAACCACTGGACGTACGACTCGAGATTGCGCGTTTTCTTCATGTCCTTGAAGGATGTTTCCAAATGAGGAGATTCCTGGAAAAATCAAGACTCATAATTTGCATAAAATCCGTAAATTAAAATTAAAATTCGAACCTTGATTAACGGTTGGCCAGAAAGCAACTGTTTTCCTTCGTATGCGAATGGAAGGCGAATTTTTCACGAGATACAAAAACTTTATCAACACATTGACGACTTTGTGAATTCCGCAAGAAAATTCTTATCTTTTTCAACGAAAAATCATTTCAAGAATCTTCATCAGCTGTGAAATTTGTGCAATCCTGACACTGCCATAGTTTGGGCTCCTCAAATAATTTTTTATTGATTTTTGACTTTTCACTTTGAAAATCAGCACCGAACGAAATCGTGCGTTTTCTTTTTCCAGAGCAAGCTCGAATGGTCAAATATTTTCGATTACACAATGAATTCGCCCATCAGAAAAGGTCGCAACTACTTTTTGACCAGCCAAACTAACATTTAAGCAAGTTAGCTTGTTAGCTTCCATCTTGATAACGAAATAACTTTGTTTCCAAATACTTCAGAGAAACCAACGAAAACAATTTCTTTCAATTTCCATCTCTCGAGGGAGAAAGAATACACCGTTTCGTGAATTATTTTCCACGATCTTGCTATTTTCCATAAGCAAAAGAGGAATGCACCGTGAAAGGAACGTGACGAAATGGTGTATGCGGTTGCACGAACCTTGGCGAAGGCTTGGACGAATTCCTCAGGGCCGATGTAGGAGAGCCTCTCGAGTTCCACGTGGGTCAATTGCTGCGCCAGGACCGTGGCTGACGGACACAGCTCGGTGATGTCCACCTGAAAAACGAGGTGACAGTTCCATTCGGTTCGAGCGTCGTCGAAGAAAAGCGTGCGGGTCAGGTGGAGGGTGCGCGGGACGCGATGAAAGCCGGGGGCGTCAACGAGAACGCGATTCAACCGAGACGCGGAAAGACAGAAAGCGGAAGCCGGCGGAAGTCGCGCGGTCCGCGCCGTCTCCTCCTCTTTTTCCTTTTCAATTTCACGTGCTCGTGCTTCGTCGAGTGAACTCCGAGCAAGTTCTTATCGAGTCGTCGAACGATGGTTCTCAAAGCGTCGCGATGCCCTCGTACGCTTCTCGATAAACATCTAGACGGACGTGTGTATGCGTGCGCATAGTTCGATATATATATAGTATCATTCGTTATAGAAAACGTGCTTCAGACGATTGTATTTAATAAAATTATAATAAGACAACGTGATACGTTCCTAAAATGCATAAATTTCGACTTCTTCCTCCATTCAAACTCGCTTCAAAGTCTTAACCTTCTCTCTTTTCGCTCTACAGTTCCGAAGTTAATTAAAATTTTATTCGAATCCCCCAAGCGTAAACCCGACTATCCCCCGTAATAATCGTTTCTCACGCGAAAATTATGGAAAAACTGGCTCGAATCTTTCCGCTGTTCCCGGCGAAGAATAGTTTCAGTCCCTCTGGTATTAGCGTTACAATCGAAAGAGAGAGAGAGAGAGAGAGGATCGCAGTTGGTGACTGGTTACACGGAGAATAGCAGGGACCTGGACGCGAAAAAACGTTTTCCCAGCGCGAATATCTATGCTTCTTCAGCGATGGTGGCTCGCGACCACACGTTCGAAGCCGCTGCAATTATTTATGCTCATCACCGCCGTTGTCAGAGGCGGTACCTCGCGAACGAGAGGTATAAGTCTGTCGGACATTTCAATTTGAATCGAACGCGTGACCATTCATATCCGCCTCCTCGGCTGGATGAAACGAGCCCGCAGGAAATTTATTGTATTCTCTCGCTCAACTTGTCTCTGGGAATAGCGGCCCGCCGCCTGCAAACATTGACCCATATCACTGCGTGCTTCGAGGCACGAAAAAACGACGAGAGATCCCCTCGTCGACTATCTCGTCTATTATTCATACTTTTATTGAAGCTCTTCTTTTGTTCAATCTGCATCCCCTTTCTCCATTGGATTTCGCGTCTCTTGTCTCGAGCGACGGAGTTCTCCTGACGTTTCTCCTCGACGATTTCAGGAATATTTACTGTGCAGTGATTGAGTAGCGAACGTCCACCGGAAATTGAATTCTTCGTCACACTTTTAGCGTTAAATTCCTAATTCCTTCTTAAATTCTTAGAAATGTACGACTTCTAAAAGAATTTTTCAAGTTGTGTGCCTTATTTATAGCGTTGAATCAAAAGAAGAAAATCTCATTAATTAGCAATTATTTACAATATTCAGATATTGCGAATGGATCGTGATTATTCTTTCACGAAATTTTCCCAGTTTTTCGCCACGCGTGCCATTGGAATTACGAGCTAAAAATAGCTAAAAATAGCTCGTAATTCAATTATGAAAAAGTAATTGCTCTATAATTAGCCAGCTGTTATACACGTTTCAGCGGAATATATGGAAATTGCCGGTAATTATACCGATTCATGGTAGCAATCACGAGATAAAAATTCTTCAACCGCGCCATTCTAATTCTAATTCTTACGACAAAAAATTTAACACCTCTATTTTCGTACAATCATCTGGTGATTGTTTAATTGAAAACGTCGAAGACATTTCACGCTCAAACAATAATTTCACGTTCACTTAAAATGATCGTACAAATAACGCATTTTTTTTCCTCTTATTGATCAAAATTTTTAAATCAAGGAGAGTGACTTTATTCGATCCCCTACTTACATTTATTTAGTCCTTTTGATATCAATTTTCAAATCACCAAAATTCGCTCGATCACGATTTCTGATTTCAAGGAAACTAGATTCAGACTTATCGTTTCTCCTTTCAATATTTTCAACAGCGTCTAGTCTTAAACAGCCCTCATATATACATATACGTCACAGCGCCGCAAGTAAGAATCGCAGCGAACGAGACCAGCGAGCCGCGTGATTCGGTTACGAAGACGAACGACGGCCTCCGGTTTCTTCGAATTAGATCGTCAATCGAATTACCAACTGAGCGAAGGTCGCCCGACGCGATAGCGGAGAACGATCTGGACACAAAGTCGATAGCGTCGATCGTAACTGCTCGCGGCAAGCAGAGCGCGAACGAAACGTTCTGATTTACGCGCAAGTTCCACCCTTGCGCCTCCTTGACGAATAAGCCGTGCTCGACGACGCGTGAACGGTCGCCACCGGCCAAACAATTCCTCGCTTTTCCTTCAGACGATGGAAAACGCGAATAGATCGATATTAATCCTCTTAGGCACTTCAGCGGTCTCGCAAGCATCTCGAAGGATATCTAGAATAAATTTCGACTTTTCCGCACAACTGATCATAAGTATCAATTTACAAAAAACAATCTTTTTCTTCCTTGCATGTAAAGTTTTCCACTTGTAAAAAAGGCGAATATGACAATTTTTATAAATATCTAAATATCCAATAGTACATACTAATAGGGTTTTTAAAAATTAATTTATTCGCTGCTCGTAAATAACAACGAGATTGAATCTGTTCGTCGTTTTGAATAATCTTTGCCCAACACCACTGAGAGGACGTTTTCACAACGCTGCCTGTGAATACCGTTTCCACCGGATACAATCTCTCGTTTGTGAATGTTTGTAAACGTCTTGTTCGAAGCGTTTTTCATAAGTTTCCCTGGCATCAAATTAAGGGTAAGTGATCTCGTTTTCTATCATCTTCTAGCTGTTATTAAGTTGGCCGTTAACTGCCACGATGAAATATTAGAAGTAGGTATATTAATTCTCTTCTGCGCGGGGTTCTGAGGTAAATATCTCAGAGGCAAAGGATTTTATCGTCTCAGCTTGTAGATTTTAATTACGAGGCTCATCCTAATTGAAAATTAACGAGACTTCACGTCGCGGATTATTTCGTAGCAAAATGACGACAATATTTCAACGCATTACGTCACAGATTATCAAATAGCCTCAGATATTACGCACATTTCGTTTCGTTTGGTTTTCCTCCTCTCTTCCTGGTATTTAAAATCATTTTCACCGTCACACTGATATTTCGCTGCCGGTGAAAGAAACTTTGAAAAGCAGCGTTAACGAAAATCTTAGAAATTCGCCGTGTTGCTGGAAAAAGCAGGGTGAAAATGAGTTAAGAGTTTTCTCAGATTGTTCCAACGCAGCTTCTTCGCGACAGCTCGGCGAGCAGACCCGGTCACGTATCTCGAGCAAACGAAACAGAAGGAGGATCGTGCTAAGATTGCGGGAAGGAACGCCAAACGGAGTTTAGCTGTTTCGAATTACGGAAACTGCAACGAAAGCGCGAAAATATCAACGTCGAGAGGGACGCTTTCTCGCGGAGTTTCTCTTGGAAATTGATGCCCGATGGTGGAAATTAAAAAAAAAAAAAAAAGAACGCACGTGCTTTTACAGTTTCCCACGTGCACGCGCGCCGGGCTGCTAAAATTTTCAAAGAAATTAAAAGCTTTCATCGTCCCGCATAAATGAAATTAATTCGCAGCGGCGCGAAAGACGCGGCATCGGCGTTAAAGCCGGGTGGAAACTAAAATTTCGCGAAATTTTCCATCTCTTTCGAACGAATAAACGGCCGACGAACAAAAATATTGTATTTCTTTCGTATTTGTTTTACATTTTAAAACTTTGACAACAAACGATCTATAAAAATATACGCTCGATTTCTCGAACGCGTAACAAGTTCGACAACAGCAGATGAACGAACTTTATTGTTCGTTCGAATTTCGTTCTTTTTTTTTTTCTCTCTTTTCTGAAAAATTTTGTTTAGCGAAATTCGAAAGGCTGGAAAATTTAAATTTCAAAGTTCTGCGCACGCAAAATTCTCCGCCGTTGAAAGATTTCAGAATGAACAATTGTTAAACGTTCAATGACAATGTCGTCAATTTCGTTTCAACTTGAATTTGATTTCCGTTTCAACTCGGCGATTGATAGAAGGCCGCGCGTTCAAACCGATTTTGAATGAGTAACTGCTACGGGGAGAGGGGAGGGGCGGCAAGAACCTGAGGGGTTCCTTATCGTCCAGGGAGCAGAATATAATTTCATAATTACTATTCTACGAGCGCGGAATTATCGAACAGCAAAATTCCCGCAAGTTTCAAATTGCTGGAGTTTAGTGAACGATAATGTTTGCGGTGTTCAAAGAAACCTCGAGGACGACGCCGCGCAATTCTCCGGCGGATCGTGATACGCAACCAAATACAACGCGCCACGGGGACTGTCGCGGTTTCTTGTATCGGATAATTAATGATGGCCTCGAAATGGCAATGTATTTCGAATTGAGATCGGTGCTACAATTTCATTCGAGCCTCTCACTTGCCACTGGTTACGCGTTACTTGCTGCGACTAAATCCGGCTTGATTAAAGCGTTCGCTTCGAGTTTAAACGCTCGATGTGGGTGTTGGATTTCTGAAAGCAGTTCTTGTTGCTTTCGCGAAATTACCGTACGAATTCGACAAGCGTGTATGAATCCACTTTATTTGATTCGGTGATAGCTAGTGCCTTTTATACCAAACGTGTACGTGTCAGGTTTAGAAAAATGTTCGATCGTAAGATTGTAAGTTACACTGGAACAACTGCAACACTTACCACGTTTGTCTAATTTTTCTCAATGCTTCTCGAAAATTAGATGAAAAGACTTGACAATGTTGAACGAGCCACATTTAAGTATTATGTGAACTTTGTATGCGTCGTATTTCAAATCTCGTACGTGTACATTGCGTGTACGAATATTCCTGATTCTGCACCACGTGTGCGCGAGATAAAAATATATTTCAATTATCAACTCACTCTGGCAAATTCGTGTACTTCTTCCTCTTTTTTTTTCTAAAATCCTCAGCAAATGAAATACAAGGATTAACCAACGTTAACTAACCCGCGTAACGTGCAACGAAGTTTACCCATTCCACGGAGATGATTATTACTTTCACGAAGCGGAACGAATTCGAAGCTCTACAAAAAGAAAAGTGCAATTGCACTGCGAGATGTCTACAGTAAATAATAATAATAATAACACGATGATGACGATAATGACAATAACAATAATAATCGACCGGCGCACGATCACGCGAAACTAACAATAACACGGTTCGATCATTTGAGAGCAGCCGTTAAAACGTGCGCCGTTGTTGCAGAACGAATATACGGCGCAGCCGTGTAACAGAGTTAATACGGATTTTAACGCGTATTATCGTTATCAATTAAAATCCCGTTATCTACAGTTAACAACGTTAATGCGCGCATTTAAATACAACCCGATAGCCGGGGCCAGAAACTGCGTTTCCACGGCCTTTGTGTTTGTCCCTTCGCCGTTTCCTCTCGCCATTACGCGGAAGAAAACGTAATTAAAAGCTTTGTCCTGCACGCGGAAAGCCAGAAAGACGAATTTTTCGCGCGTTTCCCTCTTCCCCGGTGTTCTCTCGGTGTTCTACACATCGTCGTTCGTTTCAATGCGTCGTGCATTCAATTTTGTATAGAAGATAGTGTATGAATATATATGTTACATATATTTCGCGAACTATTGGGAAAGTTTTTCTTATTTCTTTTCCTTTTTATCTCGAAGAAACGCGTGCATCGTGTTCCACGCATGCGCGAAATTGTGTAAATTTATGAGCACAGGGTGTATGAATATGTATGTAAAAGTTTCGGACAGGTTTGTCCACGTGTGGTTCGACGAAGTGGTTTAAACTGCAAGCTGTACGTATAAAAATTGTTACGGGCAGAATGCCGGTAGAAGTTTCAGCGTTGCCGTCAAAGAAAACGAACAGTACGAAGTTTTTGAGGGAAATTTGAAAGGGGGAGGGAGGAGGAGACGAAGGTTTTAATTAAAAAGGAAATTGCGCTTTTCGCAAACCGTGCACGAATTATTTTTCCAGATGTTTCGCGCAGCTCGCGTAGATTAAATTAATTCGTATAAACATGAGCCACGAATCGGTCTATCTTTTTTCTTCCCATCGAGAAAGTAGAAATTCATTTTTTCCCTCGACGGTACAAAAAGAAGTAACACGTTTCAACTGAAACTCTCATTTTCTCTGTATCGAGAGGATGTTTTTATTTTACAATATAAAATTCTCGATCAGTGCTCGACCACGTGTTTACGCGTGTTTGTCCTTTCGTTTTTAACAAGCTGCAAGAATTATTCATCGAGTCGAAACGTTCCCTCGATAAAACTCGAACCACGTTTCCAAGTTTCACTTTATATTCCATCGTGCAAATGTAAACGTCAACTCGTCAATTTCGTCTGTTTGTTTGTTTATTTATTTATTTATTCGCGTTCGAAATCTCTATCGCAGATTTTATCGGCGCGCGCGAGGAAATTGTACGCGTTATAAACGACGAAAGTCGAGTGCGTCGAACCCCATTGAACGTCCTTCCATCGACCAAAAGCAGCTATAAAATCCACGTCGTCGTATGAAATCACCACGTCGCGATATTTCTCTTCCCCCCCCCCTCCCCCCTTTTTAAATATCCCAGTCCAGAGCTGAACTTTCCCGAGCGAGTAACTGTTTAAACGCAATAAATGCTCTTGATTGAGAAGCCCGATGTGTTCGTTCTTTTGAAACTTTCTTTCCGGGGCGAAGGAAAAGATTAAAAGTGTACCATAGGTAGCTATACCTGAGAACGTTCGCGGAACACACAAAAGAAATCCAATCAATCCACGGTGCGTAATAAACGCGTGGAAATGGTCTGGCTGGGACGTTATCTCTCGTAAAAGCGAGATGTAAAGAAAGTTTAATAATTATATTAATTCGAGGCGAATGTTACTGTGCATTGAGAAATTCTCGTTTCAGACGGTTACACCGCCAGATTTCGGAACTCGAACTGATTAATCGCAGTTTCCCTCGCGAACGTTTAATTTTTTGCGGTCGCAAGTGAAATTGTAAAATTCTTTCCAGATTGTTTCGGAAGTGCACGAAGTGGGGACTAATATTTCGACTGACTGATTGCCAATTTAAATACTGTTTTGATTTTTTGATTTACCGTACACATAACGTACAGGCCGAGAGAAATTTAATAATGCAAATTCACGTTTGTTCTTTCGCGAAACTTGTAAAAGCAAAAATTAATTTGAGAGAAGATCTGTCCTTAAGGCAAATGGAGAGAAAGGTTTGTCGCGCCGTGAGAGAGGGTTTCAGCGTACTTCCGAACAAAACAGTTCCCTTGCAGTGCTGATTACGCAAGGTATTAAAATATTCAACTTCGTCTAGATTAAAGAAAACTCGATACTACTTTTCCTCTTATCTTCCGTCGCATTAAAGATAGGAACCGAAACTTCTTCACTTCCGTTTAATAATATTCTGCCTCTTCTGTCCGTTATCCTTACCTTCCCTTTTATAATCCTCTTAAAGTTTCCTCTGCCCCCCTCCCTCCCTACCCTCCCTCACTAAATAACGAAATAGAAGCTGCAGCTTTGTTGGCCAATATTAAATTCCTGTTACCTCTAAGCCCCGATGTGCGAAACATTCGATGAAAATTCATTTCCCCAACTATGCGATTAAAGTCAGCCTGGTAAGTATTAGATTGCAAGTAACGGCGCGGGACAGTGTAAGGGGATCTCGAGCATTTTCAAGATCTCACTTTGATCTGGGACATACTTGCATAGACCTTTAATTAACGCAGACTATTAATTAGGCGAAACTGTCCAAACAAGTGAAAGAAATTAGAAATTTACTGAAAATTTCCTTAATTGCCTATAAATAAGTGAATAAAACGTTAGCGGTAAATTCGAAATATTTTAAAAGTTACTTTCCAGTGTCTAAACGCCTAAATTTTCAGAAATTCTGAAACCTTGAACATTCACGTGTACCACAGTATAAGAATATCTTTGTAAAGTTTGCAAGTTCTCGCAGAAAGACGCTTAAAATTCCTTCCATATTACCATCTTGTATCGAAGACGATCTACAACATTAGGCGGTCGCCGGGCGATTAGTTGAAAAAAAAAAAAAGAAACGTCGAACAATCAATCGAAAGGCCACGGCCTCGACAACATCTCGGTTCCTCGCGTTATAAGACCGTTTCGAGCAGTTTCCAGTAGAAGTTTCCTGTCAGCGTCTGAATACGACGTAGATCCGGGGAAAGACGGAGTGGAAGAGGAAGCCCCTCGTCGAGGGGAAAAAGAAAAAGAACGAGAGGGACGAAGAAGCAGCGCGTCGACGATGAAAAAGAGATTATGGGCGTATTATTGGTTTCGCGAGTTACGGCTCGCTTCTTGAGAAAGTTCGAGCGAAGCTGTCGTCGCGGCACGTCGCGGCAACGAGTTCAAAAAGCGCGGCCAACTTCCACTTTAATAAGACGCTGCTCCCTAAGAGTTCGAACCCGCCTGTTTTTCCTTATCTATCTATTCTCTCTCTCTCTCTCTCTCTCCCTCTTTTCCTTCTTCTTTTCTCGCCCACGTTATATTTGTATTGTATTCATCCTTTCTGACTTTCTGCATTTTCGATGCAGTCCCTTGCGTCACCATCGTTCAACCGCGATCATTTTTCTCCTTTGACTCGAGACGCAATTATGTTGACGTAATTATGTTATTTTTCACGTAATTATACTATGCAAAAGATGAATTTTGAACGATCCTTTATAGTTTAATATTGCGCAACTAATTTTGTTACGTACTATAAACATTAGTAAGAAATGATAAAGAATTAAAAAAATATGAATATAAAATTTGAACCGAAACAAACGTAGGTGATTTTTATGCATAGTCACATTTGCATTTGAACACAACTAAGGAAATGGAACCTGAACGGACAGTAGTATTTATTGTCATCGTACTATCTCTTCGTAGAAAAATACAACAAATTCAGATTTCACAATTTTCGTCGGTATTTCATTTCATATTTTAATTTCGATATATCTTGTAAATGGAAAAAAGTCAAGAGAGAGTACGTTCCACTGGACAGACAGTTTGAGGATGCGGGAAATTGCGTTCGCATAAATGCTGCCACGTATAGGAAATAAACGAAAAACGTTATATATCTGTCGTAACAATTTCGAGGGAATCAAAGAGGCAGGCTACGAGATGGTTATTTGGAGGGAATATTAAAGTCGCCGGTTAAAGAAGCTGCTTTCAACAATTTCCGGGAACTTTTGATAGGCAATGAAGCAATTTCATCCGCGTTTAGACGAGGATGTTATTTATTATGCCGCAGGAAATTTATCTCTCTTTGATCATAAAGAACGGCACTATTATTCATTCGTCCATGATGAAATACGCGTTTAATGCCGGGATGATGAAAGATCCTCGATTTTAGAAGCGAGCGATTACTTATTGTTGCCTGTTATTATTGCTTGCCAATTTGAACAAAGTTATCGAAACGGATATTAACGTTCCTGTTCGTTTTCCTAAATACTAAATTCGAATAATATTTGACAGAGACTTGAAAGGCTACCTGACGTTGTGGAAATTAACGTTTGATATTTGAGGTTCATCTTTAAGGTTTATTATACGAAGAATCCTCTTACAGAGGATTTAGAGATTAATATTAGATATTTGAAGTAGCTAAAGTCCATACTTATTAGAAGAATCTTCTTGTAGACGTTGTAACTTAACATTATAATAATATTAATATATATAATTATACATTATAATGATAGTGTTTAATATTTAGTGATAATATTACGTATCAATAATCCATTATGAAGGTTTAAGACCACCGAAACTTCCATAATCCAGGATATTAGAGTAACATCGGGAGACCCAACTATCGAAGCGAATGAAGACATCTAAATGCTCTCAAGTCATCGAGCTACTTACAGGTGAAACTTCGTTCGAACACGAGATCCTTCACATAATCGAAGAAGATAATAAGAAATTGATTAATTATGAGTTCGTATAAACGAAGTTCAATCGTATATCAAAATACATAGATATTACACAAGGTACCAAACTTCGAAGGAACCAAGCCAATATCAAGACTACCCAAACGTCAGAGTGTTCGCTGTTGTCAGAAATTAAAAGTTAAATTAAATTGAATTAACCGTTTCAGTTAAGCGCTGGTTCAGGTTTCGTGTTGAACAGTGACACAGCGTTTGGTCGCAATTTATAACACGCTCAATTATAGACGATCTCAATTATAGCGCCATATCGTCGTCAGTCGATGATATTGAAGTTTCCTCTCCTAATTACTTTCTTTTTAATTAAACCTAAATCACATGAACCTAATCTAAACCTAAAAATTGCATAAATATCTATTTACAGATACTTCTACATAGTTACATCAAGGAAATGCTGTATCGCGTGGCACTGCCCAACACGGTTTTTTAACCACTTGCGATTGCGGACCATAACGAGTGACCAAATCGTATACAATAATTCCTTGCTTTCTTTCTGAACTCGTCGAT
Source organism: Melipona quadrifasciata (assembly GCA_001276565.1). Taxonomy (NCBI): domain Eukaryota; kingdom Metazoa; phylum Arthropoda; class Insecta; order Hymenoptera; family Apidae; genus Melipona; species Melipona quadrifasciata. Next base: position 532,053 of record KQ435801.1, on the reverse strand, counting down.
ATGATACCACTGAATAGAAATTATTGAGAAGTAATAAATTTATTATTTGTTTCGTCTGGATTATACTTAAATACTCTAGCCTGAAACAGAAAATATTGCAATTTTGGGGACTTGAAATTCTCGACTTGCGTGACACGTCATATTTCAGCGCAAGAGGTTAAATAATTCCTAATCACTAAAGCGAAATGAAAAACATCACAGAGACGAGCTTGTCTGGCAGAACAAACACTGAATCGCCGGTCATCGTCCGAGACATATCGCGGGTATCGAGCGAACGGTAACATAACCAGAAATTGAAGGCAGCGGTATCCGAAACAGGTTTCCGGGAACGGAAGCAGCAGCCGTGCAACGAAACAATTGAGGGGTGGAAATGCGGTAATTTCTCCGGCCGCGCGCGATCATCGACGAAGCTTGTAGCGGTCGTCGCTCGCGCAATTCTGCCCTGATTAGCCTGATACGCACGATACGCCAGCATATTTAACTAACTAATGCAGTTGCAAATTAGCTATTAGTAGGTGTTACACGCGGTGGCAGATAGGCGGCAGGGTAATCAAATTAAATAGAATAGTTACTGTCTCCGGTGTCGAGGGCGAAACTACATAACCCTGTTAGCCTAACTGCGCAAAGTGCGCGCGTACTGCCGGTATACACACGGAATACACGGACGAGTGGATCGGAGAGGAGAGGAGAAAGAGAGAGGTGCGTGCGTGCGTACGCGAGCGACGAGGAACGCGAATAACACGTATAAACAGGGATGACGCGTAGGTGAAATCACGGGCGTGATCCCTCGGGGGAGGGATCTGTTATCAGTATCTCGCGCGTCTTCAGTGTCGGCGAAAATATTGAAACGTCTGTCAAAGGGGAAGAAACGTGGCTGGGAAAATCGAGTTCGGCGGGGGAATTGCTTGACACCGGAGGAAAGGAAGCTACTTTAGTTCTTCTGAACGCCCCGGCAGAAGTATCATCCTTCTCTCCACGCATCCCGCGTGCAAAGTGTACGCAAATATCGTGCCGCGCGCGTATCGCGCTACCTCTCTCAGGATTAAACGGCGGAACGGCAGTTTCGCAGTGGAAAATTGGGAGATTACGGAGTCGTCGAGTGTGTTTCGCGATTTCGAATTTTCTCGCGGTTGTTCGTTAAAGGCATCGAGTCCCGAGCGCGTGGAGATACTGTAGCCGGTTGAAGTTGAGTCGAGGTTGAAAGAGGAGTCCACGATTCAACCCTGTCAGAGTCGATTTAACACGCACGTTTTTATGAATTTTATAAAATTTGCAAATTTTAATGACGTGCCTATTATTTCTATAGAAATCTAGAATGCTTTTAGAAAAATTAAGACAACCCAATTTCTTATTTGATCGAAGTAAAAGTGAAAGATTTGCCACCTGAATTTTCAGAATTGACGACTCAACTGGAACGTTTCGGAATGTTTGTCTGTGAGCGCCTTAGGCAAACGTTTGCACGCGATTGAACAACCACAGTACATTTGCGTACTGATGTAAATGCTAGAAGTACGCTTGATATCACTATAGCACAAGCACAAAGGATATGGGAACCGTTCAGTGTTACCAGAACGGAATTAGCGCACGGAACGAACAGAAGGCTGGCTGAATATTATCAGTTATTATTATTATTATACTGGAACTTCACGGAGGCCAGGGTTAACCGATTAATCGTTGTTAAACTCGATAAATATGACTGAGCTCGTAGAGCGTGTGCACGCATAAACGGACGGCCATGTATTTGGTATATTCTGATACAAGCAGAAGTTGTTTGACGTGCATAAAGTGTTAATCTCCGTCGTTGCGTTGGTTCCACAAAGTGACGTAAAGGAAATATATTATAAAGGCTATAAAAGAAAATATACATTAAAAGTATGTTTTGTTACCTATTAAATTTTTAATAATCTGTAGCTTTAATCTTAATCGTGTATTTTGTGTACAATTTAAAAGAACAAAAATTCTGGTTGCGTTTGTTGAAACACACTGAAAAAATTGTCTCGTGTCTTTTACGTCATATTTAAAACAAAAATTACGATTGTATTTGTTGAAACAAATACATACGTCGTAGCACGATAATGAGTTTCAACTTTAGCAGCTCAGTTGGAGGTAATTTTTAAATTGTGCGTCTAATGAAAAATTGTTTAATACAAAAGTTGTACAGCTAAGGGATACAAAATATGACAAAATACTTGGATTCACGAGAAGCTAAAATATTAATATTTTTATATTAAAGTGCAAATATGTTAAAATTTGTAGCTAACTGCAACTTTTACGTTTTTCGAAAGGAATAGGGGATGAAGGAGATTCTTGGCAGTAGACACGAGCGAAGAAATGCCCGAAGGTGTGCTTTGACGATATCAACGCGCGCGTATATTCAGGGCGTTTGTACGAACCTGCGAGAGTTGCTCTGTCGTTGCCTCGGTCGCCAATCTGGCCAGACCCTCCTCGTACCTCTCCAAGGCCGTCAGTCTAAGCAGCAAGTTTTGCAGCAATGCCGAAACTTCCTGCCTGGCCGCAGCGTCGACCGCAGCGACCTTCTGCGTGATGGACCTGACGTGGCCCATCACCCTCTCGTCCCGGAAGTCGTACGGGAATGTTTCCGTCCATTCGGCTAGCAGCTGCACCAGTCGCGGCACGAAACGCTGCAGACGTTCCTGGAACACGCCAGACAGTTTCCAACTGGGCCTCTCTACCTCTCTTTTTATTATAGTTAGTCGCTACCCCGCTACACGCGTTGCCAAACAAGTTTCAAACGAGGTGAGGAAATTAGCACGTTGGAGAATACGCATCAGGATCTTCGAGAATCAGGATCCTCTGACTCTTGAGAAACTGCGAAGCGACACGGCTGTATCTTTTAAGGGACAAATTGACGATAAGAGACAAGTTTCCTCTTTAAACGAGTTGACGTGTTCTTGCGACTGTGGTGACATGTTGTAAGTCATTCTGCAACTATGGTTGAGTCGAATGTTTGCAATGAGAAGCATAAACACTCGATTACTTTGAACCGTTGTAAAAGAAAATCTATTTGGTCTCATTTTAAAGCGTAAACTTTCCACTTTAACTGTGCCAAGTTTGATTCTTCCAAAAATATTTTTACATTGCGTAAGGAGTGAAAAGAATGTTTTTATTGTCAAAAATTGTAAAAGTCAGAGATCAAAAATATTAAAAAGTTTGTTAACTTGATCTATCGTGGTTTTGAAGATATAAATTTTACAACAATCTCTTAAAACTTGCCGTACGATTTTCTTTTTACAATTTTATTGAACTTTGAATACTAAGGTTAAATAACGAAACGTTGGTATTTTTTGAATTTCTGTTGTTTAATGCTCAAAGTTCTCTTTGACGTTCAAACTTTTCTTCTCTAATGTTTAAAGTTTAATAAAATGATGGAAAAAAAAGAAACAAATTTCAAGGAGTTGTTGTGAGCAGCAAACTTTAATCTTGAAGTGATGAATTTAATCATAAATAAAATTTTTCAACGTTTTCACATGCATGTGAATTTTTACAATTTGTTTTAAAGAAAAGAACCCTCGCCACATGGTGTTAAAATATCTTAGAAAAAAAAAAATCCAGAATAGTGAAAATGAGATTAAATATATTATTACGTGATCTTTCTTAACGAAGTTATAACAATTCAAAGTATCGACTTTCCTTAAATTAATTGTGGAGCAAAACTGACTTCACGAAAACACTTTATACTTGCCAGAATGCTAATGACAACAAGCTTATAAAACTTTTTTCGAACAGCCAGAACATCCTTCAATTTTGCTTCTTCTTATATTCCATATGCGAACATAAAATAAAATGTTAAAAATCCACGTGCGCGTTCTGCTTTGCTCGTCACTGTTCTTTCTTTCGTGCAACCGATGCAACTATTAATTGAAATGAAAATCCCAAAGGAAAGGAGATGATCTCTGCGAACCATCTTCCTTCGAGTCTCACCGTCCTTCTAAATCCGCAAACGACATGAGAACCAAAAAAAAAAAAAAAACCAGAAAGAAGAATCCTCCGCTAAGTGCAAAGAAGCATAAATTCGAATTATTAAAAAAATTGGGCGCGGAGAGGGAAGAAAGGAAAGAAAACGGAAACAGACAAAAAAAATCATTAAAGACACGAAGAAAGATAACGGGAAGGGACGAAGAGAGAGAGAGAGAAGAATATCGCCAGGGTGGAAATTCATTTGCGAGCGAAACACTTCTGGCCTGGATACGCGTGCTCGTTATTACAACGCGGAACGAGAGCGAGCGTGCCACCCCCGGTGATTCTCCCCGAGAGAAGGAGGAGGAGGAGGAGGAGGAGGGGGGGAGGGGGAGGTGAATGCGAAAAGGGGGTCGGTAGCTTGCGAGACGATGAAACGATAATGCACGCGGTGGCCGTAAAGTGCACGCCTGGAAGGCTCTCGCTGGGCTTTTGTGGCACGTTGGGATTCGCGGGGCTCACCTTGCCACCCTCTCCATTCAGGTTTTGCTGATGTTCGCAGAGGGCGCAGACCTCGCCGAGCAGCTCGTGCGGCTTGATGAAGAGTCTGGCGCTCAGCAAAAAGGCGAAGAGGTACGCCCGATCGGGATAATATTCCTCGGTGGGCACCATATGCTGCACCAGGGCTTCCAACGAGCCCGACACCAGATTCCCGTCCCGATAGACCAACGCCTGAAACGAAACACACGCCCGTTTTGGTTAATTGATCGTGACTGCTTCAAGACTGCTAGCACGCTCCCGCGCGAGCGTGTCTGCCTCCGAGTGCCAAGTGCGAGAACGGACCGTCGCGCCTCGTTTCTTTTCTTCCGTGAAAACGTCTCGCGGGGCTAATGGATTTTCGATATTAATGGCCCGGTAATTTAAGCGCGATAAATGCAAGATTAACGCCTCTCCCCCCCCCCCCCCGTTGAAATTATATAACTGCGAGCAATCGCATATTGGCGAAGTATAAAAATTGAAACGACACGGCTCATGGAGCTTTTGTTAATTCTCGCAGCCGTGATTTATTTTCAGAGTCTGGACTTCCACTGCCTCGAGAATGTTGCGAGCAAAGCCACTACAGTTTTAGTTGCGAAACGCGATAATTGTAATAACGAATTAGCAAGTGAATCGTACTTGATGTAATATACAAGTACGGGTTGCACGCGTGTGTAACAAATATGCAAATCAATATGTTAATAACATTACCATTAACGGTATTACGTACCGAAGCAATAATTCAATGAGCATGCATAGTTTATATTACGATTTATACTATTGTTCGCAACTCGAAGATTAATGACGCGTATCGATACTTTAATCTCACAAACAGATCAACAAGCAGTTGATATCTGCTGTCCCGAGAGCAAACGGAAGATGCTAAGATTAACGTAGGATCAATCGGTTAGAAGGAGGTGACACTGCGAAACAAACACGTGATCATCAGTTCTTTTTGAATATCTGTCAAATTCATCTTCTAGACCAATCTTTTTTTAGGTTGTGCAACAGCTGCTGTTTGCTTAGATACTAAATTAAATTCCTTAACTAGCAACAAAATTCTGTGAAAATTCTGTGAAAACAGTTCTAAATGGTTGTTCAAGAGACTAGAAGGAAATGAAAGCTCTACGATTATCAAAAAAAAAAAAAGAGAGAGAAGAGAAAAGTATTTTAAGTAACAAGTTGAAAAGTAGCAAGTAAACAGTAAATTTCCACTTGCGTACAATCGTCGGATGATTAATAAAGCAATTGGTTCGGCGCGAACGATTCACAAATTACGAAACGACAGTTCGCGTCGCGTTAATTCTTGCCGAAGCGATATTTAACGACAGATTAATGCGTTATCAGCAAACATATTAATTAAAGTGACGTCGTCGTTGCGCTATTAAATATGCTGATGTATAAAGCCGGATCTGATTGCATAGGAAATACGCAGTCGTTCGATAATATAGTTAAAACCGATATATAACAGGGAGATGAAGCGGGATTTAAATTCGTTTGAATCACGCAGGAGCGAGAGAGAGAGAGAGAGAGAGAGAGAATGATCTCCCGAATGAAAACTGGTTCCCCCGTGATTTTTCTCGTTATCGGCGACGGGCTAAACGTAAACGTAATAATCGTCGAAATTTTACAGGCTGCGATCTCCGTTCGCGAGCTTCGAACGACAGGTTCCCAGGTCGTATTTTGTAACTTTATAGCCGCATATATATCTCGCTTTAAGCCAGTCGTAAAGTGAAAAGCACAATGAACGAAATTCTGTCTCTCGCGCGAGAGTTCTCCATTTAATCTGCTTTACTGCATGCGGTTTTACTGCATTCCTTAATAGTTCTGGACTTTCACGCGGGAAATTCTTTTAAATTATTAATTTTTACGAAGCGTCGAGCTCAATGTTTTTAAATGGAATGGTAAAAGTATTCGTACATATATGAACTCTAAACATTCTCACATTGAATGCAGTATACTTTGAATCGTTATCACTCACAAAAATAAAATTGTCTTCAATCCCCATTTTTCCAACACTAGATAAAAGATTCTATTTTAAAATCTCAGTACAAACCCGCTGGTCCATTATTTCATTAATAAGCTGTAATGTGCCAACATCATGTGCACCCATACAACCTCAAATAATTAGGGAACCATCACCGTGTTTCACAGTGGGTAGCAACATTTTTGGATTAAGTTTTACATTTCTTTTTTCTCCACACAGTACAATGTTGCATCAAAATTTACTGGAAAATATTTTATGCACCCGCTATAAATCAATATTTCAATCAGAAGGTGAACATTTCCAAACGATTGTCTTAAGTATTCTTCAAGCAATGATCAATGAATACTGTACCGTTTCCTATCATCCCTTTACTCCTAATGTTTGCGATGGTTTGACAGGATCAGAGTACTTTCTACACCTACTGTAAATCAATATTTCGATCAGAAGACAATCCTGACCATTTCCAAACGATTGTTCCGATTATTCTTCAAGGGATGAGCAACGAATATTGTGCCGTTTCCTATGGTCCCTTTACTGCTAATGTTTGCGACGGTTTAACGGGGTCAGAGTAACGACGAGCAACTCTTCGAAGTTCTGTACGTGTACGAAATCGGAAATTCGTTTCGGCGGGGACACGGTCGAATGCCCGGAGCTTTTCACTCGAGCCTGGTAACAAAGTTTCTACCTGTGCCCCGTTAAATCTGCGAGCCATTAAAGTTGCGCGGACCAGCTAGGTAAAGCTCGAGCCAGACTCGCCGAGGATTCAAATGGCTTAAACTTATCGCGGGCTAATACAGTATTGACGGGGCAGGATTCCATCCCGTCGTGGAACTTCCCATCGGCGCGGAATCGCGAAGAACCAGAGGGGCACCGGCCCCGGCAAAAAAAGCTCGCCGTTCGCCTCGTTCGAAAATTTGCGTCCCAGACAGAGAGCGAGTCTCGTTGGACTCGCCGAATGCAAATGAACCACCGTCGCGTGACTCGCCCGGGGAAATCTTGCGAAGTTCCTTTTTTGTCAAAGCCAGTTCTCGCTTGGATAATTGCAGCTCGCATTATAGCAAACGGGGGTTGATTGGAATTAGCGAGCGCGGGAGGAAATAGAGGACGATTGAAAGAAGTTCTGCGCTTGGCACTTCACTACGGTGAAGTACTTAATTGAAACAATGACGGTGAAAAATCGTCGAGGACACTTCCGACTGCGAGGATACTTTTTCCTTGAAAGTCGCAAAAATTCAGACGTGCGTCGAAAGCATTGAAAAACTTTCTTCGCAACTGGATCGACCGTTCATTTTCAAGATTGAAATCTTCTTTTCAATTGAAAAACTTTCTTCGCAACTGGATCGACCGTTCATTTTCAAGACTGAAATCTTCTTTTTTTAATTCATTGATCCCTTAAAACTCATCGTACGGTTTATCGAACGATGAATATTAAACGAGAATTCAAGAAATTCAAGAGATTTAACTCAAGGATTCAAGAAATTTAACCGCACCGTCTAAAGTCCAATGAAAATCATACAGCGAGTTTTAAGGGCTCGTTGTAAAGAGAATCTACATTCACAGATAATTCTAATGAAACATAAACTGAAACTTCAAAGTGAAATTTACAATTTAACTACAATATATCCTTGTTAAATTCTTTGTCCCAAAATATTTCATATCGACCGGCCAAAGTAATTGAAAATTTTCGAATTTGACAATAACACGTCACACAGTTACGATTCACTGTGCTAGCTTCCCGATTAGCGTGCAAATTGGGAGAGTTGGGGAGATCGCGAGAAAAGGACTCGCCAAAGGATTCAAATGGAATTCCACTTCGGATAAACACGAGAAGAATCGAAGAAGAGCCGAAAGAAGGAAAGAAAAAATGCCAAGCTAATTTCGCCTTACGGAGAAAATGATCAATTCAATCCGAGAAGAAGCTCGTCTCGAGTCCATTCAGACATCCTGTACGTCTCGCCGCAAAAGCGACCCTCCCGCCACCACCCCCTAATTCACCCTAGTCTGAATTCCACTGAACAATTACCTCGGTGTACCTCGTCCTTCCTCTAATCGTTCTCTGCGCCAAGGCTATGCAATGACGCACCAAATACACTCTTCCCTCCACCCCCATTTAGGTGGGGGCTGCTTTTTCGAGGTCGGACAATGGCGGCGCGCGTTTAATCGCGAGAGAAGCCGGGCGAAAACAAGCCCGCGAAACCGGGTCCCTAGTGCCGCGTTTTAGCTAAACTTTTGTCGTCGCCGTAACAATCGCGGCCATTCAGCGTCCAGAATCCCTGGCATTCTGTCTGTTTCTGTCC
>KQ435801.1:480732-523302 GCA_001276565.1 Melipona quadrifasciata | reverse complement strand
AGACGAAAGAAGAGGAGGAGGAGGGGGGAGGGAGAAGGAAGAAAGAGGAAAGAAGAATACGCGCGATCCACCTCCGTTATAAAAACATTCCAACGTCATCGGACTATCCGAGAGCTCCTACGGACCGCGCGGCCAGACCGTTTTTTGTTTTCGCCATCGATCCTGCTCGCCGCGAGCCACCCCTGCCTAGACACCATTTCTCCTTTCCACTTTCGCAAGTCCGTGCTTAAACCGCTTTTGTTTTGCGCCCGGTTTGGTTTCGCGTCCGGGGAAACAACCCTTGGGGATGAGTTAACGAAGCCTCTCGGGAGCCGTCAACTTCATACGTAGAGAAATAATGAAACGCGACGACGATTCCTCGAGTGTTTATATCGACGTCTGTTTTCGTATCGGTTTATCGTTTATTTAAAACTGGTGGATCTCTTTTAGGTGCCACGGGCTAAATTTAAAGAACCAAATGTTGAATAGTGCCAACGCTTCATTGATGTAATTATGCAGAAGTAAATAAAAGTAGATAAAGTAAAAACTGCACGACTCGTACCCCAGTACGATTCGTCTCATTGAAAGGTCCAGAAGCAACTGTTCCGACTAGGAAATGAAGACGACCTTTTTGCCATAAAATTTTATTGATACGCAAACATTTGAATCGGTAGAAAACAAATGGCAGGCGCGATCGTTCAGTACCAGGCAACGCCACTCCTACTCGAGGTCTACCGCACGTCCCCTCACGAACCACGTGACCCAAATCAACCAATCGCCAATTTTCGTTGCATTAGCGTTGCACTTGAAGAGACTCGATTTTCTGGGTTATCCCCGCTAGAATCACTTTCAGTAATAAAACTGCCTATTTATGGAGCTTTTCAGGTTTAGTTTTAATTACCTATTGTTTAATCACTGTTATTAAATAAATATTACTTTATATTTAATCTCTACACTATACTTCTATTTTCATTCCCATTTCTACACTGTTTGTAATTTTTGATATTCTGTTGGAAAGTTTGAACATTGTGTCGTTGATTCGCGACGATAATTGTGAGAATTTGTCAATCAACGTGTATAATACGATTGAATTCGAGTGCATCGCTCGATCAGTTCTGTGGTTTCTGAAAGGTCGACACGTCGACACGTTTAAAATTCCTTCGAGGGAAGATTGACGTTCAATTTTGAAGAAATGAATGCAGAATGTTCCAATGGGGGAGGAAAAAGAAACTAAGAAACAATAACGAGAAATCGTTAAAAATTAGAAGACAGTTATAATCGAACGACGGCGATTTCCGTCTTAAGGAGGCAATAAAGCAAACGACTGGAAAGTTTCTTGCTGGAAATCGTCTGGTTATTTCCGCTATTCTCGCCGTTTTGTTCCCTTTCCCATTCCTCATTGTCCGTCGTTTCTCTTCGAATTTTTTCCACGTTGTTTTCTCCAGCTGCAATTATAGCAATTCTACCGCTTGCATACTTCTCATCTGTCTCATCTAATAATCTCAGTTCTTTTTTCTTTTAATATCCTCTTGATACTCATTCGCGTTGTTATTATTACAACATTATTGCGAAAATTTCACTTGAATTTCACCCGTACCAATTATCTCTACATCAAGATATTCACCGAATAAATTTTGTAAATCACATACGCATCGTTTCTCGCTGGATCGTGGAGTTTGCAGCAATTTGAAAGTAACTGAAAACATTTCATAAAAGAAAAATTTCAATTTTTGGACGTCAATGTTCTTTACATATCTGAATGTATTTTTTTTACCAATTAGACGATATAATAAAAAAAATGCATAGTTGTGTGTATATATATATATATATATATATGAAAGATGTAAACAATGATCTCGAAAATTCCGAAAAAACTAGGAAAATTTCTACACTGAATATCGCGAAATTACATCGGGAAAGAAATCGCAGATAGCCACCAAAATTTCCCGCTAGTTTCCGCAAAATTAATCTCATTACTAATCCGCTAATTTTAATCCAGACATCGTTCGCCAACGCGTGTTCCGCATGGGTCGTCTTTGAACAGCCGACGCTGTGGCACAGTTTCGAATTCGAAGCTGCTGAGCGGGTTGGCAACGAGCTTCCTCGCGTCGCGCGAAAATTGCATTTCTCGCTCAGATTAGAAATCAAGTCAAAGTCGTCGCGGAGTTTCAACGCTATTATTTCTCGCCAGTCAAAGGACAATCAACCGTCGGCAGTGGATCAGGAGTGGAGATAGATTCACCCGGGGGTCGATGCACGACGCCCTCGACAGTGAAAGCAGACGCGCGCGTTCCAACAAGCGATCGCGAAATAATGAAGAATCTTCGAGGGCCGCGGCGAAATTTATCCAGTCTGATGGAATCCATTAGCGTTCGTTATTCTTTTCCTCTCTCTTTTTATTTTGACGGAACTCTCCGGCTACTCGCGAGGAAAACACAATCCGGATTATTGATTAAAGTTCAAACGAGGATTTTTAGAAATTAATCGATCGACTCTGAGAGTTTTCAAGTGGATTTTCTTTTTGTACAAACTGATATAACTTTGTGTCTGTTTGGTCTAATTTCGAAGCACGAAGCTTCTACTTTGACGATCGTGAATTCGTTTCGTTTTCGATAATGATTTCATATTGGGTAGCGGGGAAATGAAGATACTTTCTTCTCGATAAATTTCCGTAAGAATTCAAATTTGTGTGAAAATGCCGAGACAATTTTTTCTTGATTAGATCCACTATGTTCTCGAAAGTTGAAATTTTACAACGATTTTTCCTTTTAAGTTTTAACTTGCTGATTTTTAAACATTGAATGTTAAGATCTCTTAAATTTTCGCCGCTTAATCCTAATATTCCATAAAATGACGATAAAAAAAAACTGCACGACTTGTACCCCAGTACGTGATTCGTCTCACTGAAAGGCCCACTTTTTTGCCATAAAATTTTATCGATACGCAAACATTTGAATCGATAGAAAACAAATTACAAGCGCGATCGCTCAGTACCAGACAACGCCACTTCTATCCCACGCCCCCTCACGAATCAACCAATCGCTAATTTTCGTTGCATCAGCGTTGCATCCGAAGAGGCCCGATTTTCTGGATTAAAATCACTTTCAGTGATAGAACAAGCTTTAAGGTTTCTTAGTATTTTCTACGTTCTTTTCTTTTTTTTAGGAAATCATCGAACGGAACAACAAAATCGTTGATACAGACAGCTTCAGGCAAGCGCGAAATTTACGGGCTACTTTTATGAAAAGCTGCTCACCTCGCAAACGTGTCCGAGCTGAGCTTGCACAAGCTCGGGCGAAGCGATCGCTATCGTGCGAGATCGCGAGCGCGGAAAGATTGTAATCTTTATTGCTTCGTAGATACTGCGGATATAAAAAGAACGAGATTTATACGCGTTTCATCGGACGTCGTTTGTAAACAGCCGAGAACTACAAAAAGGGGCAGGCCTGTCGTGATTAGAAGTGGAGAGCAATCTTGAAAATCGGAAATTGCGAATTTTAAACGCAAGCTTTTAACAGCCACTTTACGATTTTATAATGTACAGAGATTTCTTTTTTTTCCAAATGAAAACGAACAAAAAAGTTGATACAGTTAGTGATCGATTCGACAAGTAGAGAAAAAAGTTGAAAACTGTTATTTGATAACCTATATTATAATGAAATCGAGCCATCTCACTTGGACTTACTCTGCTTCACTCGCCGACTACGTTGACTCGTCTAATCATGCTTGCAACGTAACCTCTTCATCTGTACGTACCTGTGTCAGACACGCTGCGCTATTACAGAGTTTGCCACTTGCGTGTCACGTCGTTATATCAGCAACAGGAAGATGCAAGGATTGTAAAGTCATCTATGTGTGTAATCGCTCGCGATTCCGCGCGAATCGCTCGCGTTCGTTCGAAGGGGGCCAACGACGTCTCTATCCCGGGTGAAATTGGATGGAACGAGGGTGCAAGTGATCACGATAACAAATTTTCCAGCGGCGGCGCTGGGAAATACGAAACGACGCCTGGCAGAGATTGCAGTTTACGGGCTGGCGAGCGATAGTCGCGCGACTAGGAGAATTTCGCCGGAGCTCGTGTGCCCGGATCCCTTTGTCCACTAATCTTATCGTTCGTTCTTTCCGGAAACTTAATGGAATTTTAAACGTCGCTCGTCTTATCGCCGTCTACCGGCGGCGACAGCTGCGAGTGTTAACGGAATGCGAAATTGCTGGCAGCCTGGCGAAGCGCGTTCCTTCGAATCAAATCTTCGTTTTTATTTTATTTCACTCTACTTTATTTTCTAGGCTCGGTGAAAAATTCACCATTTCTCATTTTCGATGCTAATATCGCGGGGGCAGGGTTCTTTCTTGTACTTGAAAGTTCAAAAGAGTGTACGTTATCCAAAGTCGGGTTCGAAAATTTAAGAATCGTTGGTATTGGGTTTCGTAACGAGGTTTGTTCGTCTTTCGATACTGACGTTCTCCGGAACGTTGCGGAAAAAACCGCGCGAAACTGTACATTAAATATAATATCTGCACAATCGCGTGAATGGGAGAATGAAACGTACAATTGGGCTTGAAAATTGAACATTTAGCTGAAGCAAACTCGGCGTTTAACTTGCCGAAGGAAATAACCAACAACCGCGTTCCAATTTCCTACGAAAGTAAAAGAGAGATCACTCACGTCAAAGGACCGTGTTTAATTAGTCGTTGTTATTGACGATTAATTCACGTAAAGCGAGAAGTCATTTATTCTTTAATGAGAGGGGCGAGGGGGAGAAGATTCGGCCGATTGAAAATTGTTAACGAGCAATTTGCCCTGATATTTATCGAACTTCCTTAACAAGGGCATAAATATTGCGAACAAACGGTGCGAACGTATTTCCGCGCGAATGTACAGCTTCATTTGGTCAACCGTTCGTGGAATGAGATTCGCTGCTATTCCACTTCATCCAGGCGCGGCGCAATTGTAACGCGGCGATGTCGCCTCTGTTTAATAACCAGCGTTAGCGTTTTAATAAAACGGGATCCGCGATCGCCTTTGAATTCACCAGAGTTCGAGGGGGACGGGGAACGCTTGCTGCATTATGCGGTTTGAACAGGACGAAGAGAGAGAGAGAGAGAGAGAGAAAGGAAGAAGAAGAAAAAGAAGAAGCAAAAAAAAAAAAGAGAGAAGAAAATAGCAAGCAATGCGCCAGGAAAAATGGGGGTGGAAGAGGGTCGGGAGGGCAAATTCAGAGCCACGTTACCGGGATCCTTTGTTATACCGCGTTGAGTCTTGCTTTCTTTTCTATTCGTTTCATCCAAGCGCGCTAACAGCATGCTTCCATCCTCCTCCACTGCCCCCTTCCACCTTTCATCCCCTCGCCCCTTTCGAGCCGGCAGTTTTTATACATCCGGCTTAATAAAACGTTCAACCCTCTCTCGTTGTTCCATCGTGCGTCTACCAACTTCCAATCCCCTCGTGTTCGAACCGCCCCTGCCACCACCTTTCGCCCTTAAGTGTCGCGAGATGCGATTAAAATGCACGGGGAACGCGTGGAACAGGAAAAGCGTAAAGCGATTTGCTTCTTCGTCGAGGTGAGTCACGCTCGTTGGCGAGAAACGTGCGTGCGCGCGCTGAAAACTGGGTATATTTCCCGCGTAACTGAATTACGTCAGAAGCTTTGGTTCGAGCGTTTCCGATTTTTGCCAGTTGATGTTGCTACGAGTTCGAGATCGAACAAGATCAATTTTTTCCCGTGCGAAGATTGTGCATGATGTATAACGTACGAACGTATACAGCGTGTCTTGAATTTAAATGCCAAAATTTCGGGAAATCTCAATTGCAGAGAACCGAAACCGAGGAAAAAACGTTTTAACTTTAGAGATTTGCTCGTGATTGCTCCGTTTTAAAGAAGATTGCAAGGAAAATTAGATACGGAGAAATTTTTATTCTCTCACTAATTCGGTAGGTTCATTCAACTTGGAAGAGCAACTGAGAGATCAAATCGTAGCCGCAGCGAACGTCGCTGGAACAACGTCTAGCTGCAATCATAGTGATTAATGATCGACTTGATTGATCGTTTGTATTGCCGCGAGTGGCCAATCTTTTGAACATAAATGTATTTTCACTAAATGATCGATGCAGACGGTAAAATAAATGATAGTAACAATGAGTGTAAAACGAGTGGAAAAACGAAGCCTTCTCGTTTCTTTTCTTTCCAAAATGGAGCAGAAACGAGCTAAGGGCATTTAAACGAGCATTTAAACTCTGTAGAAAATGGCCGAAAGCAGTTGAAAATTTCATCTCAGCCTCGAGATCTTAGCGCAATGTAAATGAACGATTCGTGAAAATATGTCCTCAGCGAGCGAAAATAAACCTGGCAACTTGAAACGGAAAGATCGGCGAGCAAGTCGCGAGAAAGTAACCGTAAACTGCCAAGTGGAAAATCAAGGCAATCTGACATTCCAAGTTAACGTTCCAGTTCATAAGCTCGGCAAGCGCGTGCAAACAGACCGGAGACGCAGATTGAACGCGAAATTGTAACTTTCGGCGTGCTTTATCTCTCTCTCTCTCTCTCTCGCTACGTGTACGCTTCCGCGGAAACTCCCTCGCAGCGGGACGATATAAAAGATGGCCTCTTATTGCTTGTTCCAAAGTGAAACGAGAAACTACCGGCAGGAAGCGCCGCAGACGAGACATTCTACTCGTATAAATACGAATCATGGAAATACGACGGCAGACGTGACCGTGGAAAATTGAAAAATCGATGGAAATCAGCGCGCGCCGCGCAAGTTCGCTCGTGGAGGATGAAATTTCCTCGACTGAAATTACTTACGTACGTGTGTTACAAGTGCCCCTAGCCGGAAGCAATCGATTTTTCTTGCATTTCGATGGGAAGTTTGCAATCCAAGTTCCTGTCGAGGTTTATTCGATTTTTCGCCATTCCAAATTAGTCAATTTTCAATATTTCTCGAAAATTTATTTATCTGTTTTACCAAACAGCGAGGATAACAAGATTAAGATGCTTTTTCTTTCGAAAAGAAGAACATGCTCTCGAAATTTCTTCTTCCACTCAGAGTTTCCTTTGAATTTGAAATTTAAAAACTGTGTAAAACAACTATGCAAATGACAATGAAGAATTACTGATAATTTAAAACTTAAATTTAATCTTTTAATAGCAAGTTTTCACAAATGTTTGAATTTTTACAATTTTCAGAAAAAAAAAGGTATTCTCACTTTTCCACCCTCTACGCGATGCAAAGCCATTTCCCCAAAGCTTCACTCTTTAAAGTGAGTCCAAGTGGATCGGTGCATGATCCTTTTTTCCCCTAAAATTATATCAACTGAAGTCGTCGATAATTCTTCATTTTCATTTCAACTTGTCCACTGTAATTCCAAGTCACACCCAAATTTGCCGCCCGGAAAGGTTTTTCGCGGACTTTTCTTTAACTAACAGCACAGTAGCCACAGTAATTCTTGATTCGTCTTTTGTACTTTGATTTAAAATCAGAATTCTCGCTGCAGGCGACTATTAAATATTACAGTCGTATTTATGTTTAACGCTAACTCTTGAATATGAAACGAGACCGGTCCACCGTTCGGCTTGCGTAATTATCTTTTAATCGAATCAATCATTATTCAACACGGTTTTGCAGCAAGCTCTTTCCAATCGATTTTCGATTGGAATATTTGAGCACGCGACTGCGTCATACACGCGCGCTATTTGTTCAAAGTAATTGACGAATTATTTACTTAAATGGTTTCATCCTTTATCGACCGAGCGGCGAGTAAACGGGATAAACGTTCATTAAAAATAACAATGTTTACATAAAATTAACAACAGCTCTAAAATGTATATCGTATTATTCAATGTTAATTTCATCCCGTTAATAATAAATTCTACGTTTCAAAAGTGGAAATCAATGAGACACCGATCGAATCTTTAAAAGGAAAGAAATAGTGTTAAAATTTCATACGAGGTTGCAACAATAAAAATTGTCGCAGTAATTTGGTAAAATAAAATAAAAACTTTGCAAAAAACAAATATTCCCTGGATTATATTAGACGTATCCACAAGTAATGTCTTTTTATGATGCTGTACAAAATTTTATTTTATTAAATAGTTGATACGATTATTCTAATAATTTATACTAAATAAAACTTTGATTTAAGAGTTAATATTGAAGTTACAATTATTTGTAATCCGTAATATAATTTAACAGTAAGCAATAAATGTCAATTTATATTTAACAAGAATGTAGGTTATGTTATATTATAATAAGTTAAATTATTGCCACGACATTACTTTACCATGGGTACCCATAATAATATCTTTTAACTTTACCCTTCGGTACGTTTATTCCAAAGTACACCCGTCCATACGCGATCACGTCGTTTCTTTTTTTACTGCTGTTTACATTAATAAGAGCAAGAGTAAATTACTCGCTCACGCAGAGGGAATTTTTCCCCTGGCACGATGGACGTTGAACACCTGAATCGTTCACAATCGCGATACAGTCTATAATTTCGATGGACCGGATTCTATTAAGAGTTTTTCGCGCCTTTTACGACGTCGGGCGCCGGAAATGAGATGAAAATTCAGTGAAAGGCACGAGGGAGCTGGCTCGCGAGACAGGCCAGCCGATCTGACGCGGAATAATTCGTCTTTACGAGCTGGAGAGCTAGAATGCACAGTCTCTAAGACACTCCGTTAATCAGACTTTAATTTAACCGTTTGTCTTCGTTCCGTCGCTGCGTTTTTCATTTCCTGTTCTGGAAAGGTACGGACAAACGGTCAGATATGGAAGGAGATATTGAACGGAAGGGGTATAAACGTTAAAGCACTCCGTTCGAAATGAACGTTATTTCTTCGTAATAAATGATAATCGCAGCGAGAGGACGAAATTGTATTCGTCCTTGATAGACGCGAAGTGTTTTTGATCTTGAATTATTCGTTCGAGTGTTAATTAATCTTGACAAAGCAGATTCAATGCAAACATATTGATCAAATCATTCAATCGAACAAATCTATTCTTAAATTATATCGCAATAATTACAAAAATTTTATTCGAAAGTTTCTTCCGGAAAGACTACGGTAGAATGTCAATTATCTGGAACTTAACTGGAAGACGAATCCGCTCGGATAAGCGGTTTTTCACAAGTCAACTAGAAACTAAACAGTCTTCAAATACGTAAGAAAGAATACGTGTCTAATGATCGGCAGACGCTGTAAACTATTCATCGTCTCTTCATCCTGGTGTGCAGTTCAAGAGCTTTCTCTTGAATTAATGCAAGATCCATTTCTGTTTATATATACAGCTCGATCTGACTGTCATTTGCTATTTTCAAGCTTTTATACGGATGAAAATTCCTCTTATTATTTGAAAGTGCGTTATTTCGCAATTCTAATAGTGTTTATTCGCTATTTTCAATATATTGTACATTTTCTAACAATATATTCCATGACTAAATTGTACGTATATTCGCTTCTTTTTAAAACGTTCAATAATACTCAATCGATCTTTTAATTCTCTACTCTTTTCCTTCTGATGGTACTTTTATGATTCGTGCAAATAAAATGAGTGCAGTTCACTCATTATCAGACGAGGCACTAAAATGGAGAACATGAATGCGTGTATTCAAATTACATTGCTCCTCGACAAAATCATGCTTAAACATTCCTACAACAACTACTATTTATCCTGGATTACTTTTAAACGAACTTACTACGAGGTTAATGATAATCAAAGCACTGATAAACATTCACGAGCACTTGCACCGCGAAACAGAGAATTGCGGATAAAATAAGATTCCACGGGAGAAATGAATCCTGAGAAATAAAATTTGCACGAATTCAAGGGGAAAGATCCGTTCGAAATTCGTTCTGTTTCCTACCTTTTGTTCTTTCAATCGTACGTGCGCGTAACAATGTCATCGCTTCGTTCGGTAGAAACAGGAGCCGATTTGTTTAATCGAGTTCGATCAACTCGGCAGGTCGCGCGAGAAACGAGCGGTTTCGGCAAATTTTTCATTTTCGTTTGCTCTGCGCATTCTGGGCCGCAATTTCACGGTTTGAAAAATGAAACAACGAGGCGGAGGAGGACGTTTGTACACCGAGGAAACGGAAGTCGGCCAAACGACAGTTGTGTGTGCATTGAATGCATCCTGGGGAAACGACCGACTCGGCAAAAGGGGTTGCGGAACACTGAAAGGAATTAGAGCGTGGTTCAAAGAAGATGAAATGAAGACGAAAGAAAAAGAACGTTCGGAACGGGGCTCGAGGGGGTGAAAAAGGGGGCAAAAGAGCGGCCGTGTCGGAATCGGGAGAGAGAAACGGCGGAGGGAGCGTTGCGAGCAGCGGAAAATGGCAGACACGGAGGAAACACGATTCGCTTTTGAAAATTGAAAGACGAAGGATCTTTGAAAATTTCCTCCTCGGCGAGATGCTGAAGAAAGCCGCTGTTGCGGCAGCGAGAATTTTAAAGAGAACGTTTCCTTTAAAGAGAAGTGTAACATTTGTCTACCAGCAATAATTTTGCAAATAGAACTTTCTCGCCGCGGGAGCAGAGACAGCGTACGGATCTGTTCTCTGCTAGCAGCGAGCTGTCCGTTAAAATAACAAGGTCCGAGGAACAGAATCGGGAAAAGAGTCGGCGATACACGCAAGGGGACGAACGAGAGGCAGAGAGAAATCCAACGTGAGTCAAGCATTAAGCGGAGGACGAGACGGAATGTAAGTGAAAGAAAAGGGAAACAAATGGGAGGTAGGGAGAACGCAGAATTTCTCCTCCGAAGGAAATAAATAAGACTGGAATTACACGGGGAGAGGGGGGGGGGAGGAGGAGGAGAGGCAAAGAAAGAGTAGAACCGCGGCTTCCGTGCGGGCAAAAATAAAAGGGTGGAAAAGCGGCGGTGAAAGGAAGGAGGAGAATTATAAAGAAAAGTAAGGAAAACAAACGGGTCTTCCCTGTTGTGAAGACGAAGAAAACGCGTGGAAAGCCGGACGGTGGGAGGGGCGGTACGGCGGTGCTAGGTTGCACGAAAGAAATTTGAATCGCAATTACGGAATTAGTTTCCCTTCCTCCCCAACCTCTCCCCGTGCCCCCTCCCTCCTTTCCTGTTCAGCCGGTGGTGCACGAAAATACAACGAGAAACAGGGTGGAGAGGGGAGGGGGAATGAAACGTCGACGGACGTATACGTGCTCGCGGCCAGACGCAGCGGAGTTACGTTTGTCGTCGTTTGCTACTTCCGGGCCCCCGGTGAATGTCTCCGACTAATTTTCCGGCTGCTGCAGACCACTTTCGAGACGGATGCCCTTTGCGACGTAATACTCCCGTTTGAAAAAATATCCCCCCGGTACGTATTTCGCGGATAATTGTCCGGAAAGCGGCTCGGTGGATATTCGTACGACGCCGCGTTACCCTTTGACATTTCGCTCTTTCGTGCGCGTACGTTTGACGGATTGTCGTCGAATGAAAATTTATCGTCGACCAAAGACGAATGGATCGTGTCTCAGTTATTTTGCTTGCACAGACACAAGTGGGTATAACAATCGCTTCCTACAGAAATAAATCCGTAATTTGTTTAATATACACTCTTTTCAACAATGGAAAGAAATAATTTTTAAAACTGATGACGGAATCATGCTCGAACTTGAGTTTAATTTAAAATTAATAAAATTTATTTTCTTCTTATATTTTGCTGTTTTATTGCAAGAAGAAAGAAAGAAAAAAATTGGCGAAAAGAAACTTTTGGCCCATTCTGTATTAATATCATTGAATTTTTGACGTTGTATGACAATGTTTGACGTTGAATGAAGAACGAATTATGTGAATTTCACAAGTTTGTTTTATGAACAGAAGAGTGACGAACGACCAACGAAGAGATTCCAAACGTTTTCAGAGCGTTAATTCCATCTCTTCCTCAAATTCCTAGTGTCACAATGTCGTGTCAGAATGCGCGGCGTCGTCATTCAATAATTCAACGTATTTATTTCATAGACTAATTGTACGTTCAATAATTGATGCTTCAAATTTCAATTATCGAGTTACAATTACTGAAGCGAAGAATTAATCAATGTATACGTACGTATAACAACGACGTGAACATAAATGTTATATTCGAATATTATATTATGCTATAGTTGGAATATAATATTCGAGTGAGATAAATTCAATCGCATGGACGTGAATAATACCGGGGGTCGATGAATCTGCCGTTTAACAAACGGAGGGGTATCGATTTCGTCTCATTTCCACGGTGATTGTGTGTAGCAGTTAGGGGAATTGCTTCTAGATATATCGTCGTATATTTTACGTGTCATATCTATCATATTCTAATCGTATATTCATTAAAGAATTAAAGAATTTGTGTGTGTTTAACAGAAATAGAGAGATAGATAGAGAGAGAGAGAGGGAAAGTACGCGATACAAGTTCATAGTTAGCATGGTTTCCGGCTTGGCCCTACTCAGATAAGCCAAGACGCAGCGAACTTTCACGGAAGATACGGATAAGTCGATGCGTTTCATGTTCCGCTGTTGGCAGAATTATCGAATTATCGCGTTCGCCACGCTTTAATTAGCGAATCAACCAAGTCGCTGAGCCTATTTGCCAAAGCAGCGAGCAAGAATTGAGAGAATTAACGCGTGCGACACGGAGCGAGTTTTCTTCACCTTCCCTCGATGAGAACAACAGCGATATTTGAATTTTCGTATATTTAAACGCATTATCAAGCTTTGAAATTGGATCAAATTAAATTTTTCACTTTGATACGCGCATTGCCAATTAATCAAAAATCTACTGTAAAAGAAATTATAAACTGCACAAACGTCCGCGGTCTACTAATTTGTTGATGAACGTGAATATTCTTTTTTTTTTTTTTTTTTTTGACGTTCAATGTGAGGAAATATGCGAGCGAGGAATTGATAGAAAGATATTTGTTTTCAATTAGACCGGAGCGTAATGTCTGGAACGTCTGCGGCGGGTTTCAACGAACATCCGATATTGATTAACAATTTCTCTGCCGGATCGGGCCGTTCGTTGGACGAAAGTCGTCCAAAATATTACCCGGAAGGTACAATGACTTGGTGAAAGCTCTCGTCTCTCCCGGCGAAGATGAAATATTCGAGCTGCAGCCCTCCTCATTTTCCTCTGCCCCTATCTCGGTTTTTCGATTATAGAATCCATATAACCAGCGTGGGAATCGGCTGGGGCTCGAGCTGCTATCATTCTGCAGTCTCATTTAAATCGATAGCGCATCGTCGAAAATTGCAAAGAGGCATCCACCCAGTTGGGAAAAAGGGAGAGAAAAATAAAGCAAAGTGTCAAGCTTGCTCGATACCGATGAAACAAAGCTCCTCCGGAGGGAGGGTGGGAAAAAGTCAGACGGGAGACAAAAAACAAAAAAGAAAAAGAAAGAAACGAGTCAAAATTGTCGGTAAAGGCATTACAGCGAAGAATATTTCGAGAGGAAATCGGCGTTCTCGGCGTGAGTTTATAATCAAAATGTGAGGTATAATTGGACAAGATTTTTTCAATGCTTCGAAGCTGTGAAAAAACGAGAAGATGAAAGGACGAAAAGAGCCCGAAAGAAAGAAATTGGGACATTGTGCAAACAGATTGTCACAAAAGGGGAAGGAATAATAGAGTGGATTAATGCGCAGTGCCTGTGAAGTCCGTAGAGGAGGCCGAAACAATGGTCCGATCCGAAAGCGAATAGTCTGAACTGAAGGTGGTAAAAAAAAATCAAGTAAAAAACAACAGTGATATAAAAAACTGACGTAAAAATCTCAACGATACGCAGATTCCCTTTTAAATCGCTGTAAATTACAACAAATAAAAAACATAAAAATTAACGTATACATGTTCGCGGTGTGAAAAGCACGAGAAACGATAATATAAAAATCTCGACGATACGCAGATTTTTTTCTGTTTTTTAATCCCTGTAAATTATAAGAAAAACAGTAAAGTATAAAAATGAACATAAAAGTTCGCGGTCTAACCATATTTCTCTGTCAGCGACGAACTCGATCAGCAACCGATCGAAACAAACGATTGCGGCAGCCGTTCCGTGAGCATCGAGCTCTCGAACGGGAGGGCTTCACCCTCCCCCGCCGATCCTCGTCCGTTTTCGACGGCCGAATCTCGACCAAGCAGCAGACGGAGAAACGTAGATAAAGGTTTTAATTCCGTGCGAATGGATCAACGTGCGAAAATCGGACGGCTGGATCGGACGAGGAGGCGCGCGAGGCTGGGAATTGCACAAAGGGGGCGGGTAGGTGGGACTCGATTGATGGACTGGCTGAAACAATGGTTAACTTCGCAAGTAATCGCTTAATTCCTGGATTCCCGGGCTACGTCCGGCCGATTTCCGATTGAACTGTCTTCCTCGCTGTCCTTTTCTCTCTCTTTCTCCTTTCTTTTTTTTTCATTTTTCTTCCTTCTTTTTTCTTTTCTTTTGTTTTTCAATCCTGTTGATCAAGTTGCCGACGACTCCCGCCGCAACCGCCGAGTCTGCACACTACGCCCTAGTTTGAGCAATGAGTAATGAGTTCGGCAACTTCAACTGCACGAGAATCCAGTTTTCTTAAATTTTCTCCAAGTTTCCCTTTTTTCGAGACCTTTTCAGCGTGATTCGAAGCGTGATTCAGGAAAATGTATTTATCAACTATTGTTGGAATTTGGACGTTACAAACTAGATACCTTTGCGTCGAGGCGATGACAATTATTTAAAAAAAAAAACTGATAAAATACTATATTATAACAATTGCTAATCTCTAAGTTGATATACCTATTTCGACATGAGAATTGCGAGAATCGAACAATGGTACGTTTGTAACCAAATGAAAGAACGCTCGCTCGCTCGCATTACACTAACGCTCGTTTAACGAACACAACGATACGAATACAGGCACAAATTTGATTCGTTCGTTTGGTGTGAACGCACGTAACGTCGAAGCTCGATGCTTTTTTGCTCGGCGATTGGGAAAATTTCCCCGAGCTGCTGCACGCGTCCAGTGACCTTCCTCCCCCTCATTTTTTCGCGAAGCCACCGGGGGTGTAAAGGTGGCCGCGAAATAAGACAAAAGAACGCGAACAATGCCCACCGGCGCGCTGAACGGCTCACTTTGTTGCTTTCACTGCGAAACTTTCCTCGTTGCGGTACTTTCAAAGAAGTTTCGACGAATAGCAACGGCGATCACTGCCGAAGAAACGGCCGATTTGTTCTTGCTCACTTGGCCAACAGCTCGTCCGGCTTCTTCCCTCGGCCATCGAGCCCCTACTTCTCGCGAGCACGGCGATATTTCGCGCCGGACGGTTCTGTTACGGGTTTCAGTCATTCTCGTACTGGTTCGCGAAAGTGTTCGAAGCACTCGAGCGAAACTTGCCGATACCATAAACCGTTATAACTTGGTGAAAAGAAATCGCGACGAGAATCCAGCTGGGCTGGGTTCCACACTGACGATTCTCGGACCGTTTCTTTTCAGGGATGCTTCGACGCGACGCGACGAATGGAAAATTGGAAAAAGCACCAATCCTTCGGAAAAATTGTAAAACTTCAAACGTCTGTAATACAGATGTTGAGAATTTTCGTTTTTATGTCTAAATCTGCTACGATTTTGAAGATCGAAGTTTACAACGACTCCTTAAAATTAATTGTGAAACGACAAGAGTTCAAGAAATTCTGATATTTAACTCTAACGTGATTTATATATATATATATAAAAAAAAAATAAAGTTAAAAAAATAAAAAATCCCAGGTATGGGGAACAACTCACGTGTTCTGTATTTATAGCAGCACCGTCACGAATATCTTGATGATCGGCACCAGAGCCATTGACCATACCAGAACCGGCGCCAGCACTTCCGCTTCCTTTTCCACCCACACCGCCAGCTGGTGTTTGTGGCAAGCTCTAAAAAAAAAAAAAAATATGATATTGGAGTAATATATTTTAAAATTCCTTATCGCGAATATATATCGATTGCAAACATTGTTCATAATCACATATATAAATTGTCTCCAAAGAGATGTAATTTTTCAAGGTATCTCTCAATACAATGCGTCTCAATAAAAGACGCAGTATTGAATTATTTAATTTAATCGAACAATTAAAAATCTTAAACTTTCAA
This sequence comes from Melipona quadrifasciata, assembly GCA_001276565.1. Lineage (NCBI taxonomy): Eukaryota > Metazoa > Arthropoda > Insecta > Hymenoptera > Apidae > Melipona > Melipona quadrifasciata. The sequence continues at coordinate 507,226 of KQ435801.1, read as the reverse complement.
GATTAATTTAATCTTTGATCAAAGATGAAGAGATTGAAGAAATTGAAATGACAAGAAAGAATAAAATTAATTATCAGATTAATCTAATTTTTGGTTAGGTAAATAAAAAATTTTCCAATTAATTGTGCACGATAATCTTTCGCTAAAAAATTGAACACTTTTCTTTCGTTCCTCTCGACAAACGTTATACATTAATTATAAAACGTTATATAACTAACGATTAAATTGTTCCTTCAAACGAATCTAATTTTTGAAGAATGAAAAGTAAATTTGAAAAATTTTTGTCAATATATTTCACCAAAAAAGAAGACGAAGAATTCAACTATTACATTTGCACGTTACACGATGAATGTAATTTTTTTACCAAAGATGAAATCGTCGAAAAAGGCACATGGTTAAATTAATCGTTCGCGAAAGCAACGACCATTAATTATCTTGCAGTCTTTGGCTAAACAAAATCCAATCTCCCAACGCGTTTCAATTAGTCGCGCACGCTAACCTCTCGCTGAAAGATGAGACTCTTTTCTTCCACATCTCCCGACGAATGTTGCCCGTTAATTTCCCTTCAACCGGATTTATTGGCGACAACGGAAGACCAGAGCGGCGCAATAAGGCGTTACGCAAAAATTACGAGGATGCGAGTGGCGCAATCTGAGATTGTAAATTATCGGACGAGAAAGAAACACGGCTAAGAAAGCCACGGGTACTATTTCCTCGAAGCGTTTCCTCGGCGGAATCTGCGCCAGAATCTCGCCTCGATTCTGCCCCTTTCACCCGCTTCGTGTCTTTCATTCGGCAAGCCTTTTCTCGAATACTGTTTTTCTGCTTCGAGGTTTCCTCGCTGACATCCTGGTGGAACGAACGAGGCTTTTGCGAGACAGATTACGTGGCGTAAGGGGAAATTTCGTCGAACGTGTCCACTCGTTTTTATCTACCAATGGCGAGACAACGTCGTACATAGCGCTTCGAATTTATTTTATTTTATAAATCAGAAACTTGGGGCTTTGACCAACGTTACTTCGAATTTCATTTGAACTCGTCTCCTTTTATTTCTCGCGATCGTTTGAATGTCATATTATCGACACTCGAGAGAAATTAACCGTTCAACATTTGCCGTGGAATATCTTATAACTGTTTCGTGTAATCCCATCGTTCGACGAGAAATTACTGCAATAGAAAAAGTGTAAAGAACTCGATATCGGCTCGCATATATACGATATATATTGTTGTAACATATTTCAACTGCGGAGCAATTCTTCGCGCGGCCATTATATTAAAAGCAAAATTGTCCGGCGTTGGTTTCTATGAATATGCAAACCCGGCTCGCTAAAATGTTATCAAAATGCATCTCGCCGATTCCAATATAATATACTACGCGTTAAATATACATATTCATAGAAATGAATTTTATCTAATACGAGGTAAATCGTACGTATTACGTTTGGTAGCACGCGATCCGGAGAATAATTCAAGATTTATGGATCTTCGTTAAGTGCGACTCCGATATCATTTCCGACGTTGACGCAACGAGGAAACGAAAAACGGGCAGTCGTTTGCAACAATTTTAAATCGTTGGCTACAAATTTCCATGCTGTTGGTATCGCGACGTAGCGACGTAATATGTAAAAGTTCATACATATAATTTACCTGCGTGTAACGTGTAAATAAGTGCGTCAAAGAATACGAATATCGCGCTGTTGCTGTTGCAAATTATGACAACTTGATGCAACGTTAAAAAAAAAAAAAGAAAAGAAATAGTACAAATTACGCTCTGCAAACGAACGACTTGGCATTAATTGTAATTTAATTCGTTTAATCGTAATTCTGGTTACACTGCGAATCGCCGACACGTTCGTCCGTATTTATCCTTCTCGATTGGAAGGGGTGAGCGCGATTAACAACCGACGATTCCAAAGGGCCCACGTTTACGATCACCGCACCACGATCCGATCGACAGTTTTCAAGGGGTATGGAGTTTTTTACGAGAGCGGCTGATAATTACGAGGGAATGAAATTCCACGGCATTTTTTCCACGCAATATCGCGGCTTAACGACGACTTTTAACGAAGGATTACGACACGCGTCATTAGATCGCTCGTCAAGGGAAACTCTTCCATTTCGACGGAGTTGATGTCGATCGATCGATCGATCGCTCAACTGCCACCAATTGGAACTGACTTTTTTAATCGCGTTTCAATTTCTGTTTCGTCCTTCGCTCCCCGTCGGAGGAATATATTGTTTCGCAAAGCAAGACCGATCGTTTTTTAAACGGGTCTGAGAACCGAAAGCTGCCTCCTCGCCCTCTTCGCGGGCGAAGACAATGAGATCAATCGGGATGAAAACGCGGGTATTGTGCCGTGTATTATTTCGAATGATTTGCGTGAAATTAGGTGGCGATAATACTGATAAATGAGCACGAGGAAAGGAAGGGGAGTAGAGGGATGAAAGATATAAATAACGTAGATGTTATCTCCGGCCCACGCAGAGGTGGACAAAAGTATTCGCGTATTCGATGAAAAATTGTCTGTACGAAGGGGGTCGAAGAGTAGGAGAGGAACATTTGTTTTTTTTTTTAAGTCAAATTGTCTCGTTGACAAACAGTGAAACAAACACACACACACACACATGGAAAAAATAAAATCATTAAAGGAGAGGATGACCATCCGGTTAGGATTCGATCGAAAGTAAAATAAACTCCTTGCCATCGAAAAATTGAAAAACGACAGACGGAAAATGAAAAACGGTGAACGAAATGCAATCGCGCATTCGGTTTTATTCGGTTGTCAATAAATACGGGGCGGCTGAATTGTTAATGTATTTCCTGGACAATATCGATTTACCGAACAAAGATAGGAAGAGTTTCTGCTTTGACGTGAAACAGAAGAATAGACGTACCAATCAATCCGCAGTCGAACATGACGTTTCTCATCGCCGTTGTCACGTTCATTTCGTTCTGCACACGCGAAATTCCTTTAATCACGGTCCTATAAAGCCCAACCAATTTACCAAGCCGCGTTGTGTATTCATAAAACGGGAGAATTAAAAAAAAAAAAAAAAAGGGAAAAAGAAGAAAAGAGAAAGAAGGAATGAAAGAGAGGAAAAATTCAAACAGCAAATTTCTACACCGAAATTAAATAAAAAGTATGGAAATTTCCTTCGGCAAAGAAGAATTCTCGTATTTGCCCTTTCAATTTTTCACAATTCCCCGAGCTTACTTCGAGTTCCCGAGTTCTCTTTAAATTGGGTTTTCATTCGTTTCTCAAAATTCGAGAAGGTGTTTCAGGTGTTTCCGAGAACGAGAGAGGAAGACAGACGATTTTAAGAAGCAATCCCGAAACAATGTCGTTCGCGAGACTCGGTATCCAGCCAGTCAATCGAACCCAGAACCATCTAACCCAGAAACCACCGGGAGATATCCGCGGTTCCTCGCGCGCCCCGTTTCAAACCGACGAACAAAGGTACGCAATTAAAAAGAAAGAGAAAGACCGTAATTACGGAATCAAGAATCACGTAGAGACCAATCCATTATGGATTTCCGGTCGGCGCGGCGCGGCGTAGCGGGGAGCACGCGATCGTTCAGCTTCAAATTGCCCTCGTTGAGAAGAACGCGCGGCCAGAAACACCGGTCTAATTGCCATCGTTCTCCGATCTTCCCTAAAAATCGGGGAGGCGCGCGGTACGCGTGATCGTAAAATCGCGGTAATCATAAAATCAATAACAGCCGAGGCAGCACGTCGAGCACGTCGGCGGGGAGGAGGAGAAGACGCAGAAGACGTTGCGGCGGGGTCGGCTCCATTAAAAACGCTTTCAAGAATGGAGGTCGCGAGTCGATAAAGCGATATTTGGCCTTCCTTAATGGATCGCGGCCGATCGAATGGCACTTTGTAGGTGGGAACGAGGGAGGAAGCTTGCCAGAGGGTCGACAGGGACGAACGAGGCTGGAACAAGTGGAAGGAAACGAAACAGAGAAGGAATCGGTACGCGAGAAGTTGCGACGTAGTGTCGGTGACGAAAGCTCGGGCACGACCTCGAGGCCACCTACTGCTCGCCCCCTCCTGTACCCTCCCCCCGTGCTCTGTTCCACGCTTGCATCCCACCTACCAGCTTTTATTTCGTGTATTGGTAATAGCGCAGAGTGCTTCTCTCTCAAAGTAATAGAGGCTTGAAGACCCTTTAAGTGACGTTCGCCACTTTACGATCGCTCTTTATAGACGATCCCTCCTCTCCCACTGCCCCTCGGCACCCTTTATTCCACGCTCGATCCACCTCTGGTATCTTTTATCTCGGCCGTGAGGTGGAAAGGAAAGGAAAAAGAAAAAAAAAAGAAAAAAAGAAAAAAGGGTTTTAACCTACACCTGTCGGATGATATTTCTCTCTTTTTGTTTTTTCCCGAGGAAGCGCGCGGAAGAAGGTCGTTTCGTACGAAGGTAGTTTCATTTACGCGATGAGATGAAACGACCCGAGAGGAAACTGGAATCGAGTTCTGGCGATCGTTTTGAATATCCGCCAGGCTATTCGAGGTTGACGCGTTAAGGAGAGAGGAAATTGACGTTTGGAGATCCGAGGATATCTCTAGCAGGCGACTCGGGATGTTTCTCCTCTCTTGCAGAAGTATATTTATATATTTCTCCGCGCAGTTCGCCAAAGTTTATCGAACGAAGGAATTACGAAAATTGCTGATACGCTGATACGGGAACGTTTGAAACTCGAAATTTGCAAATTTGCTTTGTTATTATTCAGTTTGAAACTAAAACCCCCTCCGTCCTCGTTGCGCGAAACGAAGAAGTGAAGAAACATCGCCATTACAGTTATGCATATATCCGTGTAACTACTCTCGAAAATTCGAGAGTACGATGAAACCTTCTCTCTCTGTCGGAGGTTGCGTGCAACTGAAATTTCAGCGGCCCGATGCTTCTTTGAGGCGCGCTCGCGTGCTTCTTATTTTACGGAAGATCGGCAACCGGAGGATGGGGTTTCCCCTTCGCGTCCGAGCTCTCCCGGATGTTTCGGCCCGTGGTTTTCCGCACATTTCCGCGTGCCGAATTCGACCGGACGCGCGCTACTTTTTTCCGACCGCATCCGCAACGCCCGCTTTAATTATTACGTCGACTGAAACTGCCGCGCTCGCAGCGCCTCCACGCTCGATACTCGAAACGTTTGCCCCCGCGGAAGCTCGTATCTCGTATATTCCTATATATAGTGTTGTAGAGATTAGTAACAAAGAATAATAATTTATTGCGATTAAACGAATAACGGACAGGATAAAGTAACGAATACAAATTAACAACTAATTTTCGACCCAGTACTCGACACAAGCTTTTCTCACGACTCAAACAACTCTGTCCCACGACTCGATCAACTTTCTTCCACCGCGTTCTTATTTTCCCTCTTTCCACGTGTTCTTTCAGTTGGCAAACGCTACAGGCCATCTGTTTTCCTTTTTAAGCTATTTTCAACGTTGTCGTACTTACAATTAAACTACAGCTACAAGCTATCGCTTGCTGGTAACGATACGATACTACGGTGCAATACAGTTTCGAAAAAAATGTAAGTCTGAAGAAGTTATGAGTTATAACTTTCCAACTTCCGCATAGTCCGTGATAAAAAATTGCTGCGAGAACGCAACGCAAAGGAGCACCTTATCTGTTGAATATGAAACGCCTCGTTTGAAACCGTGAAACATTCAGCGAGCAAGAGCAAAGCGCGTGGCGGAAACGTGCCAAGAAATTAGCGGATCTTTTCGTTCTTAGTTATTTTTATCACTGAAAGTGATTTTAGCGGGGGTAACCTCTTCAGGCGCAACGCTGATGCAACGAAAATTAGCGATTGGTTGATTTGGGTCACGTGATTCGCGAGGGGGCGTGGGCTAGACCTCGAGTAGGAGTGGCGTTGTCTGGCGCCTGTAATTTGTTTTCTATCGATTCAAATGTTTGCATATCGATAAAATTTTATTGCAAAAAAGTGGGCCTTTCGGTGAGACGAATCGTACTGGGGTACAAGTCGTGCAGTTTTTCGGTAACCGCCCATATTTTCTCGAAATCCCCCGATTTCCGCCGGAAACGCCGACACTTTGACGTTCCCCGTGCCTTTGAAGCGCCAAGTGAAACGAGGCTTTCGTCGTTAAACACGATCCGAACAAGCGGAGCGACTCGATCAGCGTTTCGCCAAGGACGCATGGATCTTGGAATTTCCCGCTGACGAAGATCCATTATTTCCGGCCGCTCACTGTACACGATTACGTACGTACGTACGTACGTTTGCAGATTGGATCGCAGATTGGCGACGCGATCGTTTTCGAAGTTATGGCTTTTCGATAAGTGGAGAGAACGCGCTCCTTGCGAGATTATATTTCGGATAGTCGCGTGCGTGTGCATACGCGAACCTAACGCGTTCCAAAGAGCACAATGGACAAAAGTTCATTCGCCTACCGCGCAGCTCCGAGTCTCTCAATTTCCTGATCCAGTTCCGAGATTACCGACCGGGAGATGCAAACCGTGCACGTTTGAACCGAGAAACATGTAATAAATTTAATCACGAACGAAGATATATGGTGTGTTTCATTGCGAATCGCAAGTCTATGAGAGAAGATTTATGCAAAAGTTTTGTTTTTAAAACGAGCGGAGCTTTAGCAGTCGACGACCAAAGCATTAAATTTCCATTCAGAGACGTCGAAATGAAAGCTTTTGTTGATAAAACGAGCTTTCCTCGTTTCATTCGTTTCGCGAAAAATATGTTGCTCTACATTTATAGAATTTCTAACAAAGATTGTAAATTGTCCATTTCGACCACTTTTGGTTCTAGTGTCAAACAATGTATATTACATAATGTTAATTTAGACAATTGTAAACATTACGGAAAGGACAATTGAAAGGAGATTGTTCTACGTACAAAAATGTGTAAAAGAATGTAGCGTATAAAATAGAACAGAATTTTTTTTTAAAATGTTTCGTTTTCGAGAAAATCGGGTTTGAAAGTTGATCGAGCGAACGAAAAAAATTTTATTCCTTATTTTTTGTTCATTTTTGCGCGTGGAATATCCTCGTGTCGATTATTCGCGCGTGTCTAGTACGGAATTAACTACAGCATATTCAAGTCACCTGATAAATGGTCATTCAAATACGATTTTCTCTGAAACGAAGGCTTCAATGAAAAAATCGTATTCTTTCTTTTCGACACATTTTTGCACGTAAAATCATCTCCCAGGTCGCGAAACGTCCTTTACATAATACATGGTGTTAAATAACTGATTATCGAGACGAAATTCGAAAGAAAATTACTACTTGTTATCGAGAAATATCTTTAGACTTCCGAGAGTCCGGCAAAGAAATCCTTTCAAATAAATATCCAAATAAACGTCGCGTTACTCCCTCGCCATTTTCACTAAACATTTTCGAATTTTCATCAATCGTTCCGTCAAAACGCCACTGCTCAACCGAGACCGATGCGAACGATCGCGCAGAACGCGAATCACCATCGAATCTGCATCGACCGCTGCGGGACGGGATGTTCGCGGGCACGTCACGCTCCATAAAACCCCATTCGAAGGAATACACACACGCACACACACACACACATATGTATATGGTATCCATGGCCCTCCGCTTGAAAGCCCGAATAAATATGTTCACGGCGATTTAATCTTTCGAGCGGCAAAGACCTTTTCGTTCCCCTTTCAACCGAGCCGCCCGCGCTCTTTGCCAACCTCCCGTGTTTTCCCCCCCAACGTCTCAGCGAGTTTCCCCAGAAAACGAGTTACTCTGTTCTTTTAACCAGCGCCTTGTGGAGAATTTCGCTTCCACGTGGAATTCTTGATCACGCGATCGCTTGTTCTCCATTCATACGTTGCGTTTCTTTCGTGAAAAAGGAACAAGAGAAAAGAAACGGGCCGACGCGATCAAGGGGACGTGCTTTTCTGACCTTGATAAACTTATAAAAGTAGATGCGAGAGATGCATCCCCAGTCTTTTAACCAAAAACGACTTACTTTTCAATTTACGCGATCGAGAAAGACACAAAGAGAGTTGGCCTCATATAAAGGCCCCCGCACACGTTGAAATTGGTTTCAAAGTTTCATGACGCACGTTGCAATGTATGCAACTTGGCAAACCGATTTTGATACAGGTTTGACGAAACTTGGAAGCCGATGCATGCATCGCCGCATGTTTGAACGCGTGCGTGGGCCTTCAGAGCCGACTCCAACTGGCCGCCACTGTCAGTAAAATAGTACACAACGGTCAGTGTAATAGTTGGTAGTTGATACACAACACCTAGCAACCCACGACGTAACAAAGACGCGACCACTCTCACCGTGGATTCCCAAAACCTAGAACGTAGAGAAAGTTATCGACTGCGGTGATTCAATTGGGAAAACTGCTAATGACCGGCCCATTCTCGAAGATTAATTAAACCTTCGGTTTAAGGAGCGCGAGATTCAACGTGCCACGGAATTTGCTATCCCTGCCTGGCAGGGTGTTAACGGTGTTACACAGGGGGCTGCTCGGCGAGCAGCAAGAATGCAAAGCCCGGTGTTTGCGGATGTACGCGCGGTTCTCAGGTGGTTTCTTAACCCTCCCCTAGTTGGAGGACTCGGGGTCGCAGCCTTACGTATTCGGAGTTGGAATTGAATGTAATCGCCGGTGAAAAGCTAATCGAGCTACTGGCGAGTCGCGGTGATTAACTGAAAATCCGTTGAATTCGTTAAGAAGAACAAATGAGTTTGAGACAGTGAGTAATTCGCTCCTCTAGTTCTAATCATGTAATCTAACTGCAACACACCTTTGAAGAATAGAAATTAAAATTTTGATCTTGAATAAGAACGTTTAACAGGGAAATAAATAAATTGCGACAATCTGGGGCTCATCAACGTACAGTGACGAACGAAACTGAACGCGGACACGTGGATCTTTAAACGTCGATTATATTTTACCGAGTGTTTGCATGGGCAGAAAATACAAAAAGGGGGAGAATGACTTTTTGACTTTTAAAAAAAATTTCACAACCTTCTTGCTACTGTTATTCTGGCAAATATAAATTGTTTTCGTGGAGCCAGTTTTTAAATGAAAAATAGTCGATGCTTTAAACGATTGTTAAAAAAGATCATTACATTGAGGAAAAGATATTAACAATCTATTTGGTTTCATTGTAAGATATTCGTTTTCTTTTTTTCAAGATATTTTAACACCATGTGCGGCAAATAAAAATTTGCTCTTCTCTTTAGAAGAAATTGTAAAAATTGATACATAAGTAAGAAAGTTGAAAAATTTTATTTGTGACCAAATGATCCGCCACGATCTCGAAGATTAATATTTCCCATTTACGACGATCTGCTAAAACTTGCTGTACAATTTCTTCTTATTATTTTACTGAACTTTGAACATTAGAGTTGTACAATAAAAGTTCAAAGGAATCCCAATATTTTGTCACTTGACCTTTATGTACGAAGCTCAATAAAATTGCAGAAAAGAAAGTCGTGAGGCGGGTTTCAAAGAGAAAATTTCAATTTTCAGAACCACGGTGATTCGAGTTACAAAAAAGTATTGCTTCTACAGAGGTTTGAGTTTCTACAATTTTCGAGAATAAAAGTGCTCTTACTTTTTTACCCGCTGCGTGGCGTAAAAAACATCTTTGGGAAAAACGAACTTAGCGCAGTCAAAGTAGACGTAGCTTTAAAGCGAGACCAAGTGGGTTCTCTTTGATTTGCCTCCACGAAGTTACAATAGTTTAAAGTACCGACAGACTTTCGTCATTACGCTCCTAGTTACATCGAGTTCAACAATCTTACAAATAGCAAGACTCTGTACGAAGACGATCGTCGAAAATGTCGAAATTCGAGAAAGAGCGACACGTTCGAGATCTTGCTTTCGCAGAAGAAGAAAATTATTATTGACGGCACGACGCGGAACTTTCGCGGGGTTGAAATCCTTTTTTCCCTTGGTTCAAAGTTGCCTGAGCGGAGCACGGAGTGGCTCGAAGGCGGTTACAACGCACGACAGACGCTTAAGGCTAATGACTTTCCGCGCCGCGTTATGAATTTTAATGAGAATCATAATTACAAGCCAACTCCGGCTTCCACCTCGCGAAACGAATTAAAGATGGGACGCGACCAGCTGGAAAGCGATCAATCATTCCTTCTTTATCAGTTACAGCAACACTGCGAGCTATTATTGTCTCCAGTTTGGAGAAGAAGACTCGAGTCGCGGTTCTCGCTTGAATCTCAGAGGTTCGAGCGTCGAACTGTGAAAGCTCGAGTCGTCAACGTTCAACTAGAGTTATCCCAAAATTGTACAGAGTGAAGATTATAAAGTACTGTAGACTGTCAAATTTCACGTGCAGTGAATCTTATTAATATTCGAATACAGTAGAATAGTCGATCACTCAAACCAATTGGGAGACAAATTTATTGGGATAATAATCCGTTTTTCGAAATAATCGGCCTGGAAGAATCAAATCTGCGTCAAAAATCAACTGTAAATTAAACAGTTCTCAAATACGAATGTGTTTAATAAAGTCTTTTTATAAAAAAATACACGTCTGACGATTCAGTAGATGTAAAATTTAAAACGAATTTGGAGATTGAATTTTACAGCGATCCTCTAAAACCTGCTGATTCTTCCTTTGCCAATTCGTTGAACTTTGAATGCGTCAGCTGAGAATGAATATAACGACAAAACTGTTGCGATTTCTTAAACTTTTGCCATGTAAGTTCAAAGGTCAATAAAGTGGTTCAAAGTGGTTTCAAAAAATCCTACATCAAGTTTCCGAAGGCTTCAATCTTCGAATCGATTGTAGTTTAAGTCACGAGAAAGATTGTTCAATGTTTCTACGTATTGTGACAATTTATAATACTTTTGAGAAGAAAGATGTCTTCGCTACAAATTCCAAAAAAAAAAAAAAAAAAAAATACTTGGATGGTAGAGGCTTCAAGCTTTAAAATAATATCAAGTTTGTTGCACGTACGATTTCCTTTCGATAAAGATGCAACAGCTCCAGTATTTACTGTCTGAATATTTAAATGTCCAAATATCACTTTACCTCGGTAGTAGTGGCACATTACTCGCGAAACAAACTTCAAGAGCTGCGAGAGCTGAGCCTTAAAGCTTCAGTCTCGAAGCCTGAGCCTCGTGTAACATTAATGTTAAAGATTCAAAGAACCATTAAGCTCGAGTCCTAAAGTTCCGAAGACTCGAGCTTTTCTCTTTGAACACGTACGTAAGTATCGCGAAAATCGGGGAAATTGGCTCAAATTTCGCACTAGTATTTCCGCGCGAGATGAGCTTGCACAAAAATCTGTGCAGTTCGGGGAATAATTCAAACGCTCGCGAAACATCAACGTGCCCGGAATTATTTTTCCTGCGCGCGACACGACCAGCTCGAGGAGAGAGACATTTTCCAACGTTCGGAACACTGAAATTGAAATTCCGAAATTCCAGTCGAAGCGTCGCAGTCGCAGATAAAACAGAGTCAGTCACCAACGGGGAAGGTCTACAGTTTCCGCTCCGTTCAAACAGATTCTCATTAAGATCCGTTAGCCGAGTCGATTCACTGACGTAAAATATGGCGGCGAGCGAAACGGAAGCTTCTCCTCTCGATACGGAATAAAAATGCCAGACTCTCTCGAAAGTGGGATAACATTTCGCTTTAATCCGTCCGCTCGATGCTCCCGCGATAAATCTTGCCGCGTTCCCGGCTACAACGCAGCCAAGACTTCGAAAGATCGTCCCTTCGAGAGATCGATAAAGGAACTTTATCGACGAAAGAAGCGCCAACAAACGCGAGACTGTTCGTCGATAAACACAGGCAGCCAGCCGCTTGGTTTGAGCGTGGAAGGATGAAGTTTGTCGCCAGGGAAAACAACGAGCGACGGCCATCTTGCCCAACTGCGAAAGTTTAATTACCTGTAAAACGTACGAACCAAGTCGGGCGAACGGTCGACCAGTCGTTCAAATTGTTAAGAAATTTTCCGACCTCGACGAACCGTGAAACGAAAGCTGCTCCCTCCCTCTTGTTCTTCCCTCTTCTGCGTACGTCTATCTATCGCGCGCGAGTAATTGAATCTTGTAAAAATGTGCTGGTAAATCTAGCGTGAGAGATTTATGCATTTGGACTTGTTGTTCTCGCTCGACAGAGAAAGAAATTTAACAACGAAGCTCCCTGAGTTCTGTTCACCGCGGATTATTTCATTTGAACAATATTTTTTAGACTAATATTCTCGTCGGACATTGTGATTTCAAATGGATCGCTAATAGCGTGTAACTAAATAATTTATTATTCTGCAACAGTTACGTCTTCCTATTGATGGTTCTAGCAATGAATATACATTGCAGTCTATAGGAATATACAAGTATACGTTTGTTACACGCGTGCATCAAGTTTTCTCGGAACAACACCGCTCATTATAGCCGCAATTTCCCTGCTTCGCTCGTTGTTCGCTATAGGATCGCAATTTCCAAGAACGCGCTGCTATTTTCGTCGTGGCATCTTTCTTCGCGTTCTGTTTCTTCGCCCTCTTGACGAGCAGTGGTCGTATCGTGGCTGAAGCGAACTGAAATATCCGTTGTGATCTGCATTCTCGTTGGCGAGAGAGCGAGTGCAGAAATGGGAACGGATGAGGGAAATAAGGTGTAAAGTGCAGAAGTTCGCGTTACAAAAAATGAAATTTAAGTATGGCAACAACTGTTACTCCGACCACTTGCACTACAAAAGATACATTTCATCACTGAAAGTGATTTTAGTGGGGGTGACCCAGAAAATCGGGTCTCTTCAGGTGCAACGCTGATGCAACGAAAATTAGCGATTGGTTGATTTGGATCACGTGATTCGCGAGGGGGCGTGTCAGGAACTGAGCGATCGCGCTGTAATTTCTTTGTATCGATTCAAATGTTTGCGTATCAGTAAAATTTTATGGCAAAAAAGTCGTCTCCATTTCCTAGTCGAAACAGTTACTTCTGGGTCTTTCAGTGAGACGAATCGTACCGGGGTACAAGTCGTGCAGTTTTTTATTTCATTACGTTTCCCACCTTACGTTTATTTTTTCGTTCTGTATTACAGCTACAAATCGACCACCCGTATTCCAAAATATACATTCTCATTTTTACGTTCGTTTCGTTTCATTTTTTTCTCGATATACCATCCGCAAACGGTAAAGTCAGTCAGACATCGACCAGTACCTCAAAAGATACATTTCCATTTCAATCTCACGTTCATTTCTTTCTCAGTGCCATCCACGATGATAAGGCTAAACGCCAGCCATAAATCAGCTTACACGTCTTAATCGCCGCGAATTATCAAAGCGGCGACCGCGTAACAATCTTCCAACGTGCCAGCCAACCGACTAGCAGATCTTGCCTTATAATGCCAAGATAATGATTAACATATTACACAAACTGCGCCGCTAACCCAAGAGACATTCGCCTCGCTATCGACCTTGGCAGCTACCACTGTCCGGATAAGTTCCCACCGCAAAAAGGCAAACAATCATGCCGGATGTACGTACGAGTCCGCGTCTGAATGAAATATGAAAATCCGGACATCGAGCTGGCACGAAGCACGCGGACGTGCACGCGTCCTCCAGAGGATACTCGCGTCCAGTCCACCAGCTTTCAGAAACGACTGGGCCGATTTCCACGGGTAAACATTTGCTCCCGTGGCTCGTGCCTGCTTCTGCGATTCAAGTTAAATTGCCTTCAAAATTGCGTACTCCTTCCCCTCCCCTCGTTCGTTGTAACGGGTCGCAGACTTGGATGGTATTCGCATAAATTTCATCCGGCGGCCTCTGCCAAAAACTCGCGACGCAACTTAACCGCGTCCGTAATTGACCGACGATAACGATGGACAACGAGTCTTACGTTGATTTATCGGCGATTATCACGAATATAATACTCGCGATCATCTCATTCGTATTTTGCCGTGCGAATTTTGCACGATGTGCAAAATCATCCTCTTGTCCCGCGAATTCCATGATTTTATCGGGCTCGCGAACTCGTAGCGAAGTTATGCTTCGCGACCCCCGGGTGGGTCGCAGAGTGTTTATTTAATTTGTACGAAATTATGGCTGATTTCTAATAAAAATTGTTTTTAATCGACAGTCAATATATATATTTATACATAGATAGTGTGAATATCTTTAATTATTCGTTTGTTTCAACATGGCTTCGATATTAATTTTTCGTTAACAAATTAATAAAGTGTGTCAGGAAGGGATTGTTTTTAATATAAGGAGACACAACGAAGTGGTCAACTGTTCCGCAAACAATTTTACCGCAATGACGGTAATTTTTAACGGTGATTTTTAGTCGATGAGAGGTAAGTAATACTTGGAGAGTATTAAAAACTCGTTGTATTTGTGCATATTAAATTTTCCAGCCGGTTACGTATATACGAGTGCTTACGTATATAAGAGTCGCATTAAATATTAGATCAGAATGGAACTTGTGAGAAATTTATTATTTAATCGTATCAAAAAGCTTTGAGAGGATTGCATGTTATTACGAGAGGTAACGAATTAAAAGTTAAAATTAAAATTAAATTCTGTGTACTTTCACGAAGATGCGAAGCGAAGATTGAAAATAATTTACCTACTATATATAGAAGGACTATATATTTTATAAAAGGAAGGAAAAAAGTGCTCGACGCAGATTGATTCGTAGGAATTACCTATTTTTAATTGAAGGAACGCGCGCTAAATTACAGAGCCGCAAAATGAGCGGTCATTTCAAAAGGAGAGCTGCGTAATTTTCCTACGTATGCATAATTATCCGTATTAGTGGAAGATTAATGATAGAAAATGTGAATAAATAACAGCGTTAAAATTACGTTTTGGAAAAGAGGAAATGCAAGACCTAAGATCAGCCTATGGAACAGGCATTAAAAACGGGTAATTGCTACGATAGCTAATTTCAAATAAACTTTGTTGTACACGGAAACTCCACTTGCTTATCGAGCAAAGTTCAACATTAATTTAACTTTTCGTATTTACGCAGGAAAACGAAAGAATATATCATTACACGTTAAAAAAAAAAAAAAAAAAATAAGGATGAATTATCGAATAATAACCGCTTTTAATATTTCCATTCAATGAAAATAGTAAATAGTTGAAAGCAAACGAATAAAAGTAGCAACACAGGCGGTTCGCAAATTATAATTATCATGTAGATTACAATTGCACGCGAATTTTTTTCTGGAAGATATTTCAAAGTAAATTTCGTTTGCCTCGCCGTAGGCCCTGAAGTTCAACATTAATTTAACTTTTCGCATTTACATAGGAGAATGAACGAATATGTTGCCGGTCAAAAGTTTAAGACCACTCGCGTTAATTTAGAATTTCAGCAAATATTTTTGCTTTCAGACTTATTGCGCAACGAGGATAACGATTCTGAGTATTCTTAGTGCACACGAGTATTTGGAAGGAAAATTTTAATAAACATGAACTAATTGCCTCAGTCGCCTGATCTCAACCTATTAAGATGTTGTGGGAAGAATTTAATGAACGAGCTCTAACTTTGCGAAAACTTCACTCTAATGGGGAGTTTGCAACAATATGCCAATTTAAATAAATTAGTTGAAAGGATGCTTGAAATGAGTAAAACTTGAGTCGAAAAACAAAGACGGAATTTTTGACGAAAATACATTGCAAATCGTTTGCAAATGTTGTATATTCTCCCTTGTTTCTCAAACTTTAGCTAACGTTTATGGGCGTTAATATTTATACATTGTGTAAAAAGTTTCTTAAATGAAATTATCTTCAAAGAACGAAAGTTTCGTTCTTAACACGCATATACCTTTTGACCGGCAGTGTATATCATTACACGTTAAAAAATGAGAAATACGGATAGAATATCGGACAACGATAATCTCTCAATATTTCCATTATTCTTGAATAATATGAATAAATAAATAGTATGAATAAATAACATTTCCATCTTAAATAATACGAATAAATAATATTTCCATTTTGAATAATATAAATGAAATCTAACAAAAACAGTAAATTATTAATAAACGAATGAAGTAGTAACATAGTAGGAGTTTATAAATTATAATTACTTACCATATAAGTTACAATTATGCTTTTTCGGAAGTAAATTTTGCCCGCCATTTCGCAGCCTGCAAAGTTGTAAATACGGCGTCGTATTTTCTGGTTAGCTCCGTTAAAATAAATATCTCCTGGAGCTGATCACGCAAACAGGAGTCCAGTGATTTACTTGCATTAATCAGAGGGAAGCAAAGACGACGGAACATCGATATGCGTTACCGGCTGCGCCCCTCGGGGGGTACAAGCATATTCCGTGAAATATTTTTCTGCAAGCGAGACGACTCGTCTTATCCTCAGACTGATTTCGAAAATCGCGTCATTTTTCCGTATCTGCTCCCGAGACGGCGAGCGAACCAAGTAAAATAGCGGAGGGGAGAATCTTTCTCTCCTCGAGGAGATTTAGCTTCACTCAAGCTTTATCCCTTAATTCGCAGCAAAATGGTTATCGTGTTACATTTCGTGCTGTAATTTTATCGCTAAAAGTGATTTTAGCACGGGTAATCCAGAAAATCGGGCCTCTTCAGGTGCAACGCTGATGCAACGAAAATTAGCGATTGGTTGATTTGGGTCACGTGATTCGCTTGGGGGCGTGGGATAGACCTCGAGTAGGAGTGGCGTTGTCTGGTACTGAGCGATTGCACCTGTAATTTGTTTTGCATATCAATAAAATTTTATTTTGACCACCTCGGCAGTTCTAATGTTAATCGTTGTCTCAAATATGCGTCCTCTTCTTAATACTTTTGCATTCGTACTTTATCCACCATGCTTGCGTAATTATATTTCGATTTAAATTCGTACTCAAGAATGATAATCGTATACTTGCGTAATCAGACTCGAGATGTTTCGTTCTCGCAATATAAAGATTGCCTACGCGATACAGCTGAAAATATCGCATTTGAAATCGTCGAATCAAAAATCCACGAAACCAAGAACCTTGGTTTTGCGCCACGCAGAATCCGGCGACCGAATTCCGTCTCTTATCCCCGAAAGCCACAATATTTTCATCGTCCGTAACCGAGCTCGTACAACTCTCTCCTCGTCCGTTCTGCCGCAGCAACGAGGAAGAAAGCACGACCAAGCAAAACTACGGGAACAAAACCACCGGGGGCTGGCTTAAGAACCGGCGAAATTCTCCGCGAGAGAGTGAAATTCGATGCGAGACCGCCGCGAGGACTTCCTGGTGTCCAATTAGAAGACGAAAATCCGTTTAATACGGCCAACGGCCCGAGGTATTCCAGTTGGGTGTTCCGTGGGCGACGAACTCGTCCGCGTGACAAAGTGTCGGACTCCGGGATAAAGGCACGGTCTCCCCGCTTTATATTTAGCATTTCGTGGACGTCTCGCCGTCGGTCCGGTGTCCGTCGTTGGTCTCCCCCTGGAGATACTCGAGACAACGGCCGCGGGAACGAGTTAGAAATGAGAGGAAGAGTCAGGAGAGAAGGCGGGAGGAACGACGAAGGGAGGAACGACAAGTACACGTAGGGCGCGACTGAAGTGGACAATGGGTGTTCTGCCGGAAAGCACAAAGGCTCTTCTGTCGAAACGCGGCGCTATCCGAGATACTCGTCTGGAGGAACAGGGACGACCAGTCGAGATCTCGGAGCCCCTGGGATTTCCAGTAATAAGACACGGGGCTAGACGCGGGCGCTGGAATTTCGAACAAAGCCGCCCCGAGCCCGGTACAAGCGTTAATTCTTAAGCAGCGAATCGTTTCGACGATCCTCGGGAACCGACGCGGTCAATCTTTCACGTCCTTGGGTTTCACAGGATGTGGACTGGTTTTACAAGGCGTTGCGAGATGTTCCCGATGATTGAGAATGATGGAAAAGCGTCTGTGCAAGTATGCGCGAGTTTGTAGATTATTACAGGGAAAGCTATTTGTGACAGTCGATCGACCATCTGCGCGATACACGTAGATGGTACGTGCTTCGATTAGTCTCAGTTTTAGCGTTACTCTGTCGTCAACTTTGTTCGATTTCAACCACAGTATGACAGACATCCTTGATCTATTCTTCAGCGTCGCCGTGAACGAAATCCTAGAATCTTATAATCACTCAGATCGCACCGTACCACAGCATAAACAGTCAGAATCCTTAATTTATTATCTGGTCCCAGATCATACTTAGATGGTTTTTCAACAGTTTCGTACAGACACTCAATCACTCAGATCGATCGTACTCTACCAAAGTACCAAAAATCAGAGGAACACATACATACGTGTTGGTCAATAAATTCCTTCAGCAATCAAAATCCTTAATTTTCTATTTGATCCTAAGCCGTTCCATTGGATAATCCTTCGAACATTGTAAATGGCATTTTTTTGCAGTAAGCTCAACAGTGCCATTTTGTAATTTGGTTGATTTCTAAAAAGAAAAGAAGTGATTCTGTTCCTGTAAGACAGAATTGTTTCGAGGCACCAGCCATTTGTTCCCATTCCACAATAACGGAGCTGTCGCACAACAGCATGGTCCTACAGCAAAATTAGCATACGTCCACTATCGAGCCTGTTTCCCCAGAATGTTCAGCACGAAAACCAAGATTAAGCGCGGCGGCTGATGGATTTACGCTGCACGTGAACGTAAACTCCAGAAATTGCGTCGCGTGCGTAAAGAAATATAATAACCAGAAATCGAGATAAATAACGAAAGCATCGCCGTCTGTGTGCGAGCACGAAACTACCGAAGAATTAAGAGAAACTTCCTCTCGGACGCCACCATCGATCATCTCTTTAACGCAGAGAGTCCAGCAGGAAGCTGGATCTTCGACGCGACAACATTAAACGCATCCGGCCAGTATGCTACGTGGTAGTTTCAACGACGGAAGCGTCCAACTATCCGTGCGAACAAGTTGGACGACGTTGAACCCGAATGAGGGGAGCAACAGCAAAACAGGTACATGGCTGGTGTAAATCGTGGACAGAGAAAGAGAGAGAGAGAGAGAGAGGATCCGCCACGCGCATAATGGCTTTCCAATGTAGCAGCACGGGCGAAATATTTATCGAGCAGCGCGCACGGAGATAATGGAGGCGCAAACTGGAATTTACTCCCCTTTCCGCGGAAAGAGACCGATCTCGCGGCGTTCTGTCGCTCCCAGCGACTAATCTTTCGAAATCTCGCGGAGCCGTATCGCGTCGCGTTGTTTCACGGTCAGCCATGCGAAGCCGGAAGTCGACTGGGCCGTTTCGCCGTCAGCCATGTCAATTTTGGACGATGGAAGTTCCGACGGTGTTGTCGATAAGCACGAGGGGCCAGGAACGTGTAGGTCGGCGACGTGCTCGGATTATCGAACGCTTTGTGACCCGCGACCGTAGCTCCGATAATAATGTCTGGGCAGTTTAGAGCTAAGAGTTAGCTGTGTGAAACAGCGTTTAATTAGTGCACGCGGTTTTTCTGTGGATTACCGTGGAAGTGGAATGCCAAAGTGTTTCTGCGAACTGCAGTAAAAGGGGTGGAATACCGTGGAAGTGAGACGAATTTGCAACGTTTCAGTCATTTCTTGGGACGAGAAATTACGTTAATTCCGAGTAAAATTGTAGAAAGACGATGGATTGTATTTATTTATTGTCGAGATAATATTTATAGTGAATGTATTTTACGATATCTTAAAATAAGACAATTATATTGGATTGGCCAAAAATAACTGAGTATTTTTTTCTAATAGATCCTAAAATTTTTAACTGCAAATTCATTGTGCAATCTGATACCACGTTTTAGAGAAAGAAAATGTACGATCTCGTTAATGATTGTTTGCTTGACGTCGATTTCAATTTGTCTTTAAATTGAAGTGTCAGTGTCAGAATTGGCTTGCTAATTAATAAAATATTAAATCGTCTTTGGAACTTCTGTTTTGTCGGAAATGAAAGATGAGTGAAAGATGGCAAAAGAGAATCAAACAAACTGGTCAATATATTCATAAAGTTTTCGTTTCACGTGAAAAATTTGCTTTTCATTTGCACACGAAAAAACGCAGTTACTTTAATAAGTTAATTTGATGATAAGATAAGGCTGACGATTGGTTGACGAGTAATATGAGGAACAAGTGAAGCACACATACGTTTGATCAATGGCAGGTCTGTACTACTATTACTCCTGGCAAAAAGTTTTCGATCAAACGCAAGTATTCGAGTATTTAAAAAACATTAAAATCTTTCACGCAAGAGAATTCAATTCAAATTGCTAATCCTGCTTTCCTATAAATTTCAAACAAACACAACAACGTTTTATACCTAAAAGATTCCAACGCTTTTAAACAAGTTTAAATATTTGTGTTCGATCGAAAGTTCTCAATTCTCAAATTTCCTGCCTTTCAATCGTTCCTGTTTAAACAATCACAGGTGTAAACGAAATTTTTAATTTATAATGCACAATTTGATTCGTTTTACCGTTAACAGTTCGTTAACGCGAATACCTGCAACTGACAGAAACAAGATTTCATGTTTCAGGTATTTGGTGATTATAGTTTACTGTGCGAGCAAGGCTGTTGCAGTAATGTTGATAATAAATTGGATCGCTCGTTATTGGAGCAAAACAGTAACAGTGAAAACGAGCAACGTAAATCGAGAGTAATTAAAAATAGCAACGCAACGGACGTCCTCCGGTTGTGTACTCTGGCGTTGTGTTTTTTTTTTCCCCCCCCCCTTTTTCAACTTAATCCGCGATGATGATATTTATTTTGATAGAAACGAACAACACGCGCGGGATCGTGCAACAAATTCAGTTAATTGTTTGAGCTGCCGGTATCGCGCGAGTATTCGCCCGGCACGTCGGAACAGCGAAACGATAAAAACGGGGAAAATTTGCCCGCTTGGATTTTCGAATGATGAAACCAAAATACGCGCGCAACGGGCTGACGTTGATTTTACATTTTCGCAGATGAAATTTTCATCTAAAAATTGTCCAACCGTCAACAATATCTGCGTTTTTCGAAGAATCATATTTGGAAAGAAGAAAATGTTTTTATTCGATACTGATCGCAAACAGACGGAAGATCAAAAATACAATGCCAAACGAGAAAAATATACAGGAAGGTTTGCGTTTGCTCGAAAAGTCTTGGAACGCTGACGTGATAACGACACCCCTGAGATCACAGTAGACGAATCTATCATTGGTCAGGCACACGTGTCCTCTCGTAAAATATGAAAATTTACCTCGTAAATTTATTACTATTTGCCCGGTGTTTCAATGTTCCGTGTGAAGCACAAATACAGATGTGCGTGCGATATGTTTAATTTTTAATTATGCAAAAAAACGGATTAAATTTTAACAATTCTCTACGTTACTTATTATAACAAATGAGTGGCATTTTTCTGAAAACTTCACGCACTTGGTGTTTGACCGGAGATTCCAGGACTGCGGATGACAATACCCACACGGAAATTTCCAGCTGCGCCGAAACGTAATCGAATCATTCGTCCTTATTTCGAACGATATCCGTCCAATGAACCATCATTTGCATTTATGTATGGTCACAGTCCCTGGAATAATGTCTGGTCAATGATGTGGCAGTAGCCGGTGCAGGTCGTGTAATGCAACGTTGAAGAGACAAGCCGCCTAATTACCCTAGTCATCGACGGAGCCTCATTCGGGAGTAATCATCCGTATCGACTAATTCGACAGGCAATCGCCCGTTATCGTGCATCTAACTCACCGTCCACGCTTCATTAGTCGGAACCCATCGTTTCGATATTTAATTCCTAACTCGTTTCGCCCTCTACTCGCCCCTTTAAAGAGTGGTTAAAAATCGAAGCTCGTTGCTCGATACTCCACGAGTTGATCCAAGTTTTCGTTTGCCATCGTTTGCCAGTGTCCAATGTCAAGGATAAATTCAACACTTGCCGCTTAAGTCTTCAATATGAGAGTAACTAAAGAATCTCACTATTTCGACTGAACATTTACATCCTCCTCGCGCAATTAAGTATGCAGCCTTTTGCAGCGTGCGCTGTTACTTATCGGGAGGGCCGTGACCAGCATGGGGAAACCAGCGAGAAAGAGAAAGAGAAAGAGAAAGGAGACGGGTGGATTACGATCGTTTCATCGGTGAATAACGCGTGTAATAAAACTCTCGAGCTTTAAGCCAGCAGCTAATTGCAGCAGAGCGATGAACTCCACAGCGTAATTAAGAACGAGCCTGAACGATCGTTCATCCTCGTTCGACGTCGAAGCACGTCAAAGTCGAAAACGTTTTATCGTTCTTTCGCTCGTTGTCAGCCGGCAATCACAATAAATCTCTGTCTGTTTGTAAATTACGCGCGAACCGTGAAATCAATAATTCGATAGGCGAAACGAGATAATGAAGCGGTGGAAATGCTTAAACAACAAAGGGAAAAACAGGTTAACGCGCGCCCAACGGGCACAACGGTGTAACATGGCAGAATAAGAGTGTGCGAATTAAATCGCTTGTAATTTAAACGCCAGCCGAGGCGGAAGGCGTGACTTCGATCGATAATTTCGAAACTTGATAACTGGAATACACGAACGCGCCTCTGGGATTATTCCGACGGAGTTTAATAACGTGCAACAACGCCGGGGCAAATTAAAGGAACCGGAATCGAGAAACGGGAAAGGAAATAAGAAATTCAGACGAATTACGCGTGATCGCATGATCATAAGTCGCCATTTCGCGCGTGTTATACACTCCATAATTTATAATTTATAATTTGCAATTTTGAAATTGCAAATTTCTCAGGCACGTTCCATGCGCGAATAGGATTTCAATGGCTTAAGTGTATTATTCGGACAGTATATATTCGTGCACGAAAAGTTAATCAATTTTGTTAATTAATTTTCTAGCAACGCTCGACAGATTTTTCAAAAAGCGTAAGTTAGTTACCGCTTGTTTTCCAATCAAGTTATAATTTTCTTCTCTGTCGCGACATGCTTTTGATACGAAAGGGTGTATCGAATATCGAACGAGCAATTAAAAACAGAAATTGTTTAATTACATAGATCCATGGAAATCTGTGTTTGAAAATGCGTGTAGATGCACGAGCGATTGTACGAACGAAAATGAACGTTGAGTTTAATTACAGATAGAACACGCACACGCACACGCACACACACACACGTGTACATTTCCATTCGCTTCGCGAGCAATCATTTTCACGAAATACGCAACGAAACCGACCGAATTATAGTAACTTCCTCGTCTGGAAAGAAACCGAGGGAACCGGTTTCCCGACCGGTTCGAGGGTTTCGTAGAAACGAACGTTTCTCTTTCTTTTTTTTTCACTCTCTCTTATTATCCATCTTTCTTCCTTTCTTTTTCTCGGTCGCGGCGTTCGCCGTCTGTGAGAGAAGAAATTGTTACGGCAGCGAGAGAAATGAAAAATGGCCGGCTATAACCGTACGTCTTACGGTGGAAGCCTGTTGTCTCGTAAGCCGAGATGCAGACGCTTGCAAAGCTCCCGCGACGCGGTCTCATCCGTGACATTAATAATTGCGGCTTGTGTACCCACGAAAATTACTCTCTTTATCTGTCCTCCTTGTCCTCCGCCATCTTGGCCAACCCTCCCCTCGCTCTCCTACACGCTCGCCACCACCTCCCCTTCTCTCCCCAACTTTCTCTCCTCCTTTCTTCCTTTTTTCTTCTCTTCTCCTCTGTGTTTCCTTCCTTCCCTCTCTCGTCCCTCCTTTCTTCCTCTCCTTCTTGTTCCAGCCGCAACGTTTCTTTCCGCCAGCTCTTCTTTTCACCAACGTGGTTATATTTACGAAGCTTTAATCCCCGGCCAAGTAGAGTAGCACGACTTTAGACGGACGGTCGAGCGCGCGCGCGCGCGGCAAAAGTGTCACTCCCCTTAGAAATTTCGTAAACGCTAGTCTAGATATACTCCGAGTATCGTCCGGTTCTTTCTATCGGCCTGCATCTCCCCCCCCAACCTCCCACAACGGGACCTTCTAATGGACGTCCTTCGTTCGCGACTAGATGGACTTCCGGTGTTGGTACAGCTTGCAGAGTGGTTCTCGTTCTCTTTCTTTGAGAGACGAGAGCTCTGTCTTTAACGAAGTTAAAGGGGAAAGAGAGAGAGAGAGAGAGAGGAATCGTTTGAAAGAAATAAAATAAAAAAGTAGACCAAAATTTATACAACACGCAAAACTATGGAGTGGTCACTGAAAGACTGAGTGATATGAAACTGTTGGAAAAATAATTCAGAGAAGCGTCGTTTTTTTTAGAAATCACTTGGTTTCTTTAGTCTTTACACTCTTTTGACGCACGGTCTATACTCTACTGTCTTCTCGATCTCTCTGGACACACTCTCCATACTGTACTGTTCTCGTTCTTCTCCTGTTTCCCCTGATACGCAACATTCACACGATACATATTACCAATCTTGGTTGCTTCGCTCGTTTACATTCATAATGTACCAACCTAACAAAAACAAAAATAACTTTTACAAACACGTGTTTCTTTAATTTTTTATCATTTCATTTAAAAATAAAAATAAAATAAAAGTAACGAAAAAAGAAAATGAAAAAGATTGAAAAACTGCACGACTTGCACCCCGATTAATATACGATTCGTCTCGCTCAGAGGCCCAGAAGCAACTGTTCCGACCAGGAAATGAAGACGACCTTTTTGCCATAAAATTTTATCGATACGCAAACGTTCGAATCGATACAGGCAACGCCACTCCTACTTGAAGTCTACCCCACGCCCCCTCGCGAATCACGTGACTCAAATCAACCAATCGCTAATTTTCGTTGCATGAGCGTTGCATCTGAAGAGGATTTTTTGGGATTACTCCCCTAAAATCACTTTCAGTGATAAAATGAACAATGATACGACTTTTTCAAACTCTTCAGTTTTTCAGTGGCCACCTTATGTATGAAACGCCTGAAATAGCTGATAATAAGTAATACATAACTAACTGAAAAATAACAAATAATAACTCATAAATAATAACTGGTCTGTCGCCGTCGATGTAGTAATTAAAAAGACACTGAGAAGTTTCAATGCTTCTTCCGGCGTTCCTCTTGTCCCTTCACTGCCACTTCTCGTTTCGATGCGAGGCTCCACGAGCGTGCACTTTCGTCTGTTGGCCGTTGTCGAGGGCCGTATGTTTATGGAGCCGCGAATTCGTCGTCGAGCACGAATTCGCCTTACGTCCCGCCCCAGCTGCTCGCCGTCTGCGACGCAGACAGGTTTCACGGCAATATTCATGGCCCCTTCAACGGAGCTGAGCGCGCGCGGCCAACTTACTTCCATGGACGTTCATTTCGCAAATTGCGCAACGCGCAAAGAAAGAAACCCCGAGGAATGCGCTTCCGGTGTTATCTTTGCAATTAACGCGCGGCTTTCTACGTATTTTTCAGCGGATGATAAATAATGTCCGCAAGTGAAATTCAGCAACAACGAAGCGCAATATCCAAGAGGATCGATTATTCGTGGCATTGCCGGTATTGTTACAAGTGAGCCAGCGTTAGAAGCCGTCGACGAGGACTTTTCAATCTTACGAAACCTCCGAGCCCGGCGAAAGGACTTATTTATCGGGCCATCAGGGTACAGCGGACTGTTCCCTGCGGATGACAGGTTGTAAACTTCACCGCGATATCGAGGCTCCGAAGAAAGTGTACAGCGAGCCTTCTTGTACGGGAACAACAGATTGGAAGATTCTCGTGCACAAGCAATTACGCGCACAACGTGCCGATAAAACACGACGTTGAAGTTGAGATTGAAGATTTTCTCGAATAAATTCATCGCTCAAATCGAACGAACGTTCTTCGTCCACTTTCGCGAAGGAGCAAGATTTCGAGCAAGGATACGAAACAATTTCCAACTGCATTTGAGAATTATTTGACGAACGTTCTATTCGAAAATGCGAAGCAGGGACGTTCTTATTTTATCAGCTGGAATTCCATGTTGTTTCAGTCAGCGCGTCTAGTTTTACAACACAGTTCGCGTAGGATAACTGACACGACGCGTTGAACTCGCGTACACGTCGTCGCGATATAACGGATGGAATTACCAGGGATCCTCCTTTTAACCATGCATTCAGCCTGGAACGGAGTCTAGAGTTCATCTTCCTATCCAACTTCCGCCTGATAAACAAACTCTCGCGAGGCGAGTCGCAATAATATTCAAACAAAAGTGAACCACGACCGGGGGGCTTAAGCCCCGGATACGCGCCCCAACAAATACGAATTAAGGAGTTAAAGTTGAAATAACTCGGCTATCAGCCATCGCGACAAGGCCTGTCGCGCTTAATCTGCCCGGATTTTGTTACACTTTCAGACGCCCTCTTGCATTTTAATGCAGTGTCTCCTTCTGCAATGGAACACGACAGATCGGTAGAAATCACCTCTGACGATGTTTCCTCGCGACGAACTTGTAGTTGGAAATTTCGGATTTCAAAGGTCGCTGTGCGCGCTGCTCTCTCGTTCTTCAATTTCAAGTTCCAATATTCCAAGACAAAGTTATATAGAGGGTGGGCTAAAAGTTTCTTCCCACCCATTTTTTTTTTTTTTTTTTT
>KQ435801.1:448541-459991 GCA_001276565.1 Melipona quadrifasciata | reverse complement strand
GCCCGACGTGTTATTGTTTCTCGCTTCCCTTCGTTACGTCAGAAAATACATTAAACCGTCCTTAAATCATCACAAGTGTCAAAATCTAGATTTAGACAGTAAAAGTGGGGTGAAACTAGAAACAATTAATTGCATCGGAAAATGTTCTAGATGAAACATTTTCGAAAAAGTTTCAAAAAATGCATAAACTTGTCTTTAAAATTATCCTGAAGGGTTTAAGGTTCAGGATGCATGATGGAAGGATGGATAGATTTGGAATTTGAGTTGGAGAAGGGAAAGCGAATGTTGCGTTTATAGGATGGCGTTTCGTCTCGAAGTCACTGCATAAGACTCATCCAGTGGGGCTGATGGCAGCGACTCCTTACCCCAGACGCTTGTTGTTGCAACTACCCGCTAGGCTGGACGGTCCATCCATCCTAGCAGTGTTGCCGCACTCTGCTTTGTTTGCGGCAACGTCGGAGATCGGCAGGACATCGACACTCGTAGTCGAGGAATCTTAGGTCGCTACAATCCCAAGTGAAAAATCGAGATTTACATAATAGAAATGAGGTGAGTCTCGCCTGAGATTGGAAATAGAGTTTCACTTGAAAGAAACAAACTTGACTTTCAACGTTGAAAATAATTATTAATTAAACAATGCTGCTCTCGAAATCATTTAACCTTCATCGTTTCGAAAATACTTCAACCTCTAGTTTGATCGGCATCGCTCTTCACTGACACTGGATTGACATTTTGCACTAGCATTCGAAACGAAACAACGAAATCCGAATAAAAATTCGTGTCTACAGTCTACAATATATATTCCACTAACTGAATTAACGCAGTTCTTCCTGCAAATACACACACACACACACACACACACACACACACACACACACACACACACACACACACACACACACACACACACACACACACACACAGAGGATATTCTGTCCGTTTGTAACAGAATTCGTGCAAAACGTTCGACGTCTCCAGCTGTTCGTCGAAGATAACCTTAAACTCTTTCCAATCCTATATCCCGTGACTTATGGAGCCGACACGAGACAGCATTAAGGAAGCTGGCACGCCACCATGCAAGAAAGAGCAAGGGACACGTAAGCCAGGGGTGTTAGTTCGCAGCCTGGTCACGATGCGAGTAACGTGGTGGTAGGCAACGTCCACGCGGGTGGTTTTCACCGGCATGGGAAGGTGCGCGTGCGAGTGTGCTGGATAGAAGAAAGATGGATAGATAGGTAGATAGATAGAGAGGGAGAGGGCGAGAGAGGAGGCAGATGGGAGACTCGAGGGACTGCATTATGCATCCGAGAGTGGCTGACTATCCTCGTCGTCTCGACGTTGAACGCGTAACGTACGGTTTTCCCGGAATATTCGAGGAAGCCGGAATTTATGGAGGCTGCCGCCGCCCGGAGGGATCGGGCCAGCCGCTCCCCGAACACCGTGTTTCCATTCTTTGATAATGAATAATTGCGACATTTAACGCGCTGCGTGTGAATTTCGAAGCTTAGACGGGATTTAAGCGGCGAACGCGCCACCGAGGATTCACCGTTTCAGCCCGCAGCAGCTTTCGAACGGGATTTTGCCGTCTGTCGCCGTTCAATGCCGTTCGCCGGCTATTTATTTCGCCCGCGATCCTCCACGGATCACTCGTTTATGACGCCAAACTTGCCAACGCTGTGGAATTGCGTGGAACGTTAGCAACGACTCGGCTGAAATAAACGTACACCGTGACGTGGTCGTAAATATTCAAACGGGGAACGAAATAAAATTCTATAGCGCGCGAAATTAGCAGTAAACTTTCGAAATCTCGAATTTCCACGATGTCCTGGACGAAACGTGGAAACGTTAGGTTTTCCAATTCATAAACTTTACGCTGCGACTGCGGCGCGCGCGTTTACACGCGACAGGCTAGGCAAATCGAGTTTATTGTCTATCGACAGCCTGTCAAAGGAGACGGAATCCCGGAGTGTGTTATACAAGACGCGGGATAGCGCGCGAGAGAGAGGGGGGGGGGAGGAGTGCAGCCGGAGGGACGAAGGGATGCCTTCTGTGTGCACTGGTGCGAAACTACTCAAGGACATGTACAGGGGAACCGTCACAGCACCGTCGACGGATCCTGTCGATGCCACACAGCTCGACAGGCTTACCGCCCAAAGCCCTGCGATTCGATTCGAGCCAGCGACCCAGATCGTTCCTGACATTTGCCAGACGATCCATGACAGATCCACCTTTGCCGGCACGCTGGCTTCCGGTCCGTCTTGTTTTTACACCGAGAGCAACTCTCCTTTTCTCTCTGCCTCTCGTATAAATAAAAATGAAATTCCCCGCCGAAACTAGGGTACGCGAAAATTGCTGGCTGCTTTTACTTTTCAAGTTGCTCGCTCGGACATCTTTGGGATCGCGTTGCGCCGCGTTGACGAGAGTCGTGGAAAATTGACCTACGTACATACAAGGATACGTTTAGATACGTCGAGATCTTACGTTGCGTTGGAGACGATCGAACAATACTTCGATTTTTATTGCAGCTAAAGCACATTTAAAAGTATTTTCGAAGACGTATCTTTTCGGTTCTCGTGTCGAAGATTGATAGTGTTAACGAGGGAAGCTTAGCAAGTAGAAGTACAATTAGATCTTTTTTAATAGATCAACAATCTTAATGTGCTCGTAGAAAGTATTGTAACGTTTAAAAGTCCATCTAGAGCGTCTTTAAATTTTTCTCAAGTCTCGTCGAAAACTTTTCGATCAAACCGAGTAAAAAAAAAGAACTAATAAAATTAATGAAGGAAAAAATCAGCAAATAAATTATGGATTTTTTAATAGATGCAATCTTTCTAGTAGATACAATTAGATCTTTTTAACGGACACAATCTTAATGTGCTCGTAGAAAATATTGTAACGTTTGAAAGTCCATCTAGAGCGTCTTTAAATTTTTCTCAAGTCTCGTCGAAAACTTATCGATCGACCGAGTATTAAAAGCATTGTTTTCCCAGCGCCGTCTTTGTTCGAGAAAGAAAGGAAGAGAAACGGAAAAGAAAATTGCGCGACACATCGATTCGCCCGTTTATGGAAGCTGCGCTTTCGCGGCAAGTGGAGCTGAACTATAAAAATAGTTCGGTCGCGCGGCCAGTGATTTGTCTCGCGCACGGTCCGCCACTTTTCACCTGCCATCGATTTCGCCCGCTGCTTCCGCCGCTGGATCCGCCGGCCCTTCCCTTTTATTTTAGTTTCATAGCCGGTCTACCGCAGTTGCAGCTGCGCAACGCGCTCGTCCTCGCGGCCGGCGAGAAACTACGAGAGCCGAGAACTGCGTTACTTCGATTTATGTTTCACACGTTCGGTCATCAGTTACGACGATAACGCCAATTTCGAGCTGGCTCGTTCGAAGTGTTTCGACTGGAATTTTGTAAGGCTCGGTTTGCCGACGTTGTTTCATCGGTCGCTAGCCGATTCTCGAACTGTTCGAGTGTTTTTAACATTCGAGTGCTTTAACTGAAATTTTAGAAAATATTTTTTTTGATTTTTCGAACGCTTTGAACTCGTTCGCAGCTGGAGGTGACAATACAGATTTTCCTTCGAGATCTCACTCGACAATGATCATCGGCTAAGTTTTGGAAGTTTGTCAACAGTTTAATGACAAATGATCCTGTACGTACTATGTCCATATGCAGTTCTTTTCCCTTTGGTCTATTCAGTATTGAACAATTCGTCTCCGAGTATTATACGTATACACTAATTGTACACCCCAAAATGGATTATAAAAGTGCGCAAGATGGCGATAGTGAATTTGGATTTTAAAAATTATTACACGTTGGAAAATTGCAAAAGATAAATTATATAATAACAATGATAATAATAATAAATAAAAAACATTGGAATTCTTTTTGTCGAAAAGGGAAAGAAGCAATCTTGAGCAAAATAAAGTTTTTGTTCCTCGCGAAAAAATCCAAGCAGTTAATATAAATTTCTGCGTACATGGTTAAACATATAACCTAAGCAAACTCCCTACAAAAGCATCGATGAATGAATTAATAAATTTGTGTGTTATGTTATATTGCGTATCAGGTTAGGTTAGACCAAAAATCCGTGGCTCTCTATACAGGAAAAAAGCCATCAAAAACTTGATTCCACGCTCTAGTGCACCAAGGAAAATCCCCCCTTTCTTTATTCGCGGAGAACCGCGAACATTCCTGGCGATGCACCGGCAGGTTGCCTGATAAATATCTCCCTCGCCAGGAGAGCCTCGTTACGCGAGACGACGACGGCACCCGTTGGTTGGCTGTTCCCTTCGAGGGAACGAGAGCTCGAAGCGAAAGCGCGCGCTAATTTTCCGAGACGACTTTGTCTCGTGCTTCTTCGCCCCTCGGTTCGAGATTTACAGCGCCGTACGTCGAGCTTTGCCCTCACGCGGCCGCAGTAAAACAGAACAGCGTTGCTTCGCGAAGCGCAGCCCCTTGAAGTAGCTGCGGAATTCAATTTTGAGAATTAAATTTAAGCTGCACTTTGAATTATATCGCGCTGTAATAAACCTCCGACTATAATACGCCGCGCAACGCGAGAACATCAGCAACTCTTTGCAAGAGTAACGTGTGTGTGTGTGTGTGTGTGAAGTATTAACGTTTATACATATCACTACTCGTAAGTACGGACGCGAGTAGCAGTAATGTTTGAATTCAAGCAGATTAATGATGAATTACTAACTAGAAACAACTGTCATCAGATGAATAGTTTATCAAGAATATAAAGATATATATAAGATGGACGAAAATATTTGCACACTCGACTGAAAAATTGCCCATGTTTTGAACTACGTTTAACTTCAAAAGAGAAATTACAGAATTCGAAAATTGTAGTTACATATATTTTAAGTGTCGAGTCTCCTCTTTACAATGACTTTTCAAAACTTGCAGAAATGATTTTTTTCATTGAACTTCGAGCATTTAGATTAAAGGACAAAATGTTAGGATTTCTTGAGTTTAACCATGATAGTTCAACGTTTCAATACAACGACGAGAAAAAGAAAGTGAAAAGGTAAAACAGTTTTCAAGTTAATGTAGAGGAAAGACAATCTTCAAGACCGCGGCAGATATAGTCGTGGGGAAATTTTTCCACTGATTTTAGAGGCGTTTGTAAATTTTTACAATTTTCGACAACAAATGTATCCTTTCCGTATGGTAGAAAAAAAAAAAGGGAACTCAAAGTTGGTAAAATAGAGTTCTCGCGCCTCACGATTCTGTTTTACAACGTTTTAAGCATCGATTGTGCGAAATGTGCTGTCCTCAGAAACTTGTAAAACGATTTCTTCAGAATTCGAGATTTTTTTTAAGAATAGGTAGTTGAATGAAAATTGTAATAAAAATTGCAAGATACTTTGGTCAATTAGAACGTTGCACGCGTTCTTAAAAACTGAAGTACAATTACAACCGTGTTACAGAAATGTACTTCGTATTCAAAGAAGCTAGCAGTTCAGTCACTCGATCTATCGATACTGTTGCTTGAAAGTAATTTCATGACATCACGAATTCGCCGCCTCCTCTCTGTAACCAAAGGCCAACTGTTCAGCGATATCAGAACAATCGTGACACTTGCTTTCCCCGCGAGAATCGCCCGCACGTAAACCAACCAGGAAATCAAACATTTGAAGAATTAAACGAAAGTCTACAAACTTCGGGTATACTCTGTAAATTAACCGGGGCAAACGAGATAACCATCCAGCCCGCCAAATCGGATTAAAGAAAGCCGAGGAAAGAGGGGGAAGGTAAACGAGTTCAAAAGTTCAGCTTTTTCAACGAAACTTTAGAATTTGTTATCACGAGAACTCCTCTTTCCCCTCTTTCTCTCTCTCTTCTTCTTTTTTCTTTTTAATTTTCTTATCATCAGAGAACCATTATTACCTCGCGACAAGAATGTGCGGTAATTGCCTGCAAGAAGAACGTTGGTATTATTATATGGTATTAAAGAACAAGTACGAGGATAGGAGGAACGAATTCGAGTAGTACTTCGGGAGATTAGCTGTCCGAGAGCTTTTATTCTCGAGTGGAAACTGCAAGAAGAAGAAGAAGAAGAAGAAGAAGAAAGTAAGTTCTCAACGAGAGAAAAAAGGAATTGCTGAATGAACTTATGTCAGAGACTCACTACGTTAGCGATCCGATTTTTATGTATGTCGTCGCAATTCGGCTCGTCAGATTCGCAACTGCCGCCAATTTTGTACGAAAGCACGGACTTTTCGGCAAGAGAATTCACTTCAATTAATCCTCGTCGATTCGAAACACCTCGAAACAGACGAAATGACGAAATTTTCACGTATAAAATAACCCTCCGGTCGCAGAGAACGCGGAAAGATTTTAAATTTAAATGTAAATGAAACGAAATGCAAAAATTGAAGCGCCGGGTAGTACGCTCCGAAGTAGAGAGAAGAGGAGGAGGAGGAAAATGGAATCTACGTTTTTTCAGGGCTGTTTCAGTAACCGCGCACGCGATGAAATAAATTTTAGATCCCGCGGAACTTCCCCCCTCACACCAGGGTGCCAACATTTGTCCAAGTTTCCCACTCGATTCACCCGGACCGCAGCTTCATTTTCATCTTCGCCAGATTAAGATTAACAGCGCGAACGCGGCAACAAGCAGATGAAAAGATTCACGTTGTCGCGAAAGCTTAACAAACGAAGTTACCTCTGCCTCGCGATTCGTTCCACTCTCGTTCTCTTTCTTTCTTCTTTTTTCTTTTTCGTTTTCGTTCTTGTTCTCGGAGAAGCTAGATAATCGGCTTTAATAGGACAACGGTGTACTCGTAACGATGAGCATCGCGGCGAATATTTCGAAATAGCTCAAGTTACATCGCGCGATGCTTCTCCAACTCGCCTGTTATTTAATCCCCCGGAAGAAGAAGCGTCTCGAGATCTTTTCGTTTCAACTTCGTTCCCCGTCGTTCCGGCGTGGAACAAAAGTGTAAATAAATCTCTGCCTTCCCTCGCGAAGCAAGCAACGCGACACTTTGGAGTTGGAGATCAGGAGCAGATGTTCAATCAGCCGGAGTCGCCGGTGTCAAAGTCGTTCGACCGTTCCGAATTTTTCGCGTTGATTCGCGAGGCGCGAGCGAAAAAAACCGTCGGATTCAGCAAGTATCGAGAAACGATGACACGGGCATGGAAATGATGGAATAAAAGACTCGTTACTCCCTCGGTGTAACACGTAACGGAGAAGCAATCTACTTTCTCGCGTAACAAGGTTTCAGCTGTTAAATCAATTCACGTGTAAAAGGTAGAAAATCCGACAGCGACAGTCGAGAGGTTCAGGATCTCCTCGAGCAAAAATACGTTGCTCTACTTGGGCGTTGATGAGAAATCTCACGTTCGATGATCGAGGGAAACTGTCGTTTCCCGACGAATGATCGGGAAATTCGCGATATCAAGGATAAACATCTTATTTCTCCGGCTGTCCAGCGACCAAAAGAGAAAAAAATCCTCCCGAAGGAACGAAAGGAGACTCCTCCGCCCGGAAAAGTCCTTCCGGAGGAGAGTTGGCCGCGATCGAAGCAGAGAGAAACCGGACCTGTTTTCGCGCGTTTCCTCTTTTTGCCAAACAGGTCGTCCGATCGTCCGGTCCAGCGAGACGGCCGGACCTTAAATTTCCGCTGTCGTCGAGAGATTCGGGACGGGTCTGTAAATCACGCTGGCCGCGCGAGCCGGCGAGAGACGAAGAAACGGAAGAAAAATTCCAACGGAACCCTCTTCTTCCTGTTTCCGAAGGCACGAGCTTCCCTTTCTCGCCGCGCGCCGCCATTTCCCCCACCCGACTCGCGACGTCGCCCTGCTCCCATATATCAGCGGATTCGTCGAGATGGTCGTCGTCGTATTTCGGATTTTCGCCCCTCTCGCTCGCGAATTCCTCTGCTCGAAACGGAAGCGGAAACACCTCCGTGGTATCTGAAGGGATCCGTTCGGCGACAGATCGCGGCAACGGGGGCGTTGAAACGCGAGTTGTCCCTCGAGGGCGAGGGTTTTCTTTTCCACGGAGTATCGTTGCCTCCAATTCGTTCGCGCGCGCGTGGCTCTCGTGGGTTGGAAAGTTTCCGTTTATTGGGTTAACGTTCGTTTCCACTGGAATCCGTTGCTTTTGTGCGAGCGCCGAGAGCGAGAAATTGGTACCCGCTCGAGCGAGTTGTTCCGTTCGTTTAAAATGGAATATCTTCTGGATACGTTCGATGCGTTTGATATGTTCGTGATTAATCGTGTAACTCGCGCCGATTTTCGCGTAATATCCCTTCTAGAGTTTGAAGATATTTTCTCTTTGATGTTCGACGATTCGTGAGAGATCGGCCCACTCGACCAAGTGGAAGCGAATTATACTTTGTTCGATTCGAAACGATCGGTTCCTCGGAGTTGTTTCCAACCCTGGCAAATGTAAAGGGCCAGGCAATTCGAGAGATTGTTGCCTGGTATTTTCCAATCTTTGCCATTTCGTAACAGATGACAAATCGAGATAATTCGAACACTAATAACACTGATATTCATTCGATCATTTAACGTTTTGCTTTAAATATTTGTTCCGTTAATGTTTTATTAATATTTATTTTGAACATTTCCATCTCGTTAGAAGTACGTACGTTTTGTGTCTGATGTTCTTCGTTCTTTGTTCGTTTAATCGTCGAAAGGTTAAATAAATATTCCTCAAAATCCATTCATCCAACTGAACTCTCGTACTCGAAACAATCACAGTCTCAACATCTTTGCACTGTGAAACAGTCCACCAGTCGGTGGAACTTCGGAGCATCACTCGGCTGGAAGCAAAAAGTCGAGCAGAGTTGAACGAACTAGCTTGGCCAACTTCATCGTCAAAGCACCGTTTCCAGGACTACATTTTACGAAATCACTAGTTCCAGCAGATGTTCTTTAATACCCCAATATATTCCCTCCATTGTCGAAACTTTCTCTCGGTCCATCGATTTCCGGCGCTCCTCCGAGCTACTGAATCATTAGTCGATTCACTCCGCTCTCCGTGATTCCTTACGTACGGAAATCACGAAAATCTCCTCTTTAATACCCGAAAAGCTATTAATACTACAAACGAATCTACTCGACCTACTCGAATGTTGAACGTTCTATTATTAATTGTCAGCAGTTCTAATCCAGTACGATTCGTCTCACTGAAAGGCCCAGAAGCAACCGTTCCGACTAGGAAATGACCATAAAATTTTATCGATATGCAAACATTTGAATCGATAGGAAAGAAATTACAGACGCGATCGCTCGGTACCAGACAACGCCACTCCTACTCGAGGTCTACGCCACGCCCCCTCACGAATCACGTGACACAAATCAACCAATCGCTAATTTGCACCTGAAGAGGCCCAAATCATTTTCAGTGATAATAAATTTCGTTCAATCTCCTGATTTTTTAAAATTTTGTCGACTCTGCGGGGAATCTGGGTCGTTTTTTGTTTCTTTTTTTTTTACTGTTTCTGTCTTTCAAGAAGTCTGAGAAAATTCTGAGACACTTATCCAAAAATTATTTCGATACACAATCGATTCTTCAACCAAATATTTCAATATTTTAACACTTGGAAGGAATTCAAGAGTGAAAAAATTTGACACTAGCCACGAATAAGATTCAGATCGGCCGCTTAGGATTAGTAATAATTAAAGCTTGAAAAATTCTCCGACAAAATTAATAAACTTTCGTTTATTTCATTCTTTCGTTTTCCATCCATTCGTCGTTGTATTCGTCGTTGTATTCGTCGTTGTATTCGTCAATTGTGTGGGATTGTGTTTGATATTTAAATAAAAAAGACCACTCAGAACGCACCTTTCCCATCACCCTTGCACTAAGTGCAAGGGGCGAACGATCATCGATGACCGAGAGATTGAAAGCAAAGTCAATCTCCCGAGTCTGCCTCACGCTCAGGGAAAGGTGCCGCGTCTCCTCATCGTGGCTGCATCAATTTGTCCGTTGGTTTAGAACGGAGTAAGATATACTACAGAAATGATCCTGTGAAGTATGATCTTGGTTTCTGCAGCCACTACGACGCCTATATCTAAGTGGCAGAGTATCTTTCTACTGCAGGTACTAGTTTCTAACTACCTGGCCATCTATGAAGAAAATCCTGAAGTAACGTATAAAAACAACAAAGATGGAGTTATGAAAACTTATTATATTAATTATTATATACTATATATATACAAACTACATTATTTTTAACAAAAATTCCTACAAACTGGGATCTCAACCGAGATTTTTATATAGCATTGTATACTCGGAAGATCGTCCATTCTACTAAAATCGAGTTGTCGTTTCGCAAAGTTTCCAGTTACTAAAAATTTCAATTACGTATTACAGATTCGATTGAAAGAAGGGACGCGAAAGCACGTTGCAACGATCGAACACAACGATGGAATTTTTGTTTTCGTTAGGGCGTACGGATGACTCCGCTTTGTGGATCGGCTGCGCGAAGTTAAACCAATTTGCAGAGGGGGAAATTCGCTGGGTATTATATCGTCGTTTAGCTTGACACTGCAGGTTAATCCATTTAGGATAGACATTAGCCGACTTCTCCGTACAA
Source organism: Melipona quadrifasciata (assembly GCA_001276565.1). Lineage (NCBI taxonomy): Eukaryota > Metazoa > Arthropoda > Insecta > Hymenoptera > Apidae > Melipona > Melipona quadrifasciata. Next base: position 449,436 of record KQ435801.1, on the reverse strand, counting down.
TGGATAATGGCGCTAGCAAGAATTAGACAGCGAACTCTCTCTCTCTCTCTCTCTCTCTGTATCGCGTTCGACTGTGCCGAGCAGCCTATTACCGCGCTCGCGACGATTTTCTTAAGACGATACGCGTCGTCGTCTCTTCCACTCTAACGAGCGGGCGTCTCTCCACTTGTCTCTTGCTGATGCGAATCCCTCGAGTCGAGCCTCTGATTATATAATTATCCTCTTGGTTGCTCAATTCATTATGGAACGATTCTCGCTGAACGATACAACTGCCGACTGATTCGCCGACAATTAGACTGCTGATGTTTGTGCAACTTTATAGTTAACCTCTCAGCCGTAGATTTGGGATTGTAGTTTTCCTTCCTCGCAGAGAGAGACGCGAAATTTGCGCGAAATTCCACGGAATTTATGTTATTTTGAAATATGAAAATCATCGTTTTGGAATTAAAAGCATAGAATCTGAATAGAAATTAAAAGTTTGTGATTATCTTTGCACACAAAAACGCAAAAATTTGTGTAAAAATTCTATTTTTAAGTGTTATCTTTCTGTTTGCTCAATGGATTTCAATTTCTTCTTCATTTCATCCTCGTACTTAGATATTTATCGGTAGGATAAAATGTCGCTATAGAGTTAAAGAAATTTGAATCTGAATAGACATTTCCCTCGTTCGCTCGCTACGAAGTTCGCTACCACACCAGCGAAATTACAACAGCTCGAACGAGACGATACGTCGGTAATTTTTTCCAAACTCTCATTAGCTTAACCTATCCCTAGTTACAGCGCACTAAAAAGTTGCAGCACGGTTAACTCCGCCTCTCGCTCGTTTGCCCTCCTTTCGCTTTAATGTAACTTTCGGTGCTTCAATTTCTATCGTTTCAATAAGCCCCGCCGAGT
>KQ435801.1:437773-448451 GCA_001276565.1 Melipona quadrifasciata | reverse complement strand
AACCATGTTCGATCGAGCGTCAACGAAATCACACACCGCAAAATATGACTGATAATGATACTAATAATTCATTCAAGTGTCCCTGTAAGCTACTTTTATCGTTGCAAAGTCAAATTGATCGAAGTTAAATAATAAATTATAATTACTTAAAAAAAAGAAAGGAAATTAAAATAAATGATATTGAGCTTAAAATTGACGTAATTATCCGAGCACTCGAACAACTCACGAGCGTTTTCCCTCCATACACGTTGCAATTTCTCGACAAGAGGTTCCTCGAGACGCGAGCATCTTTCCCCCCTCCCCTCCACTTTCCTTTCCTTTTTCCTTTCTTCCTAACGACCCGCAATTGCCAGGTAAAAACCAAAGACTGTCGACGGGTCAAGGATTATTTCCTTTCGCTCTTTTGACGCCAAACGAGCATCTCGTGCGTCACGAGGTTTCGCCGAGGCACCGAGGAGGACTCGTGGAAAACTCGTGAAATATTCACGACGAAGAATGGGAAAGAGGGCCGCGAAACTTGAAACGATTTCGACTGCCAGTCGTTGTTTCAGACGTTCGGCGAAAGTTTTTCAAGCAGTTACGCGCGTAACGAAACGCGACCCCTTTCCAAAGGGGGAACACCGTCTCCGCCGTGCTGAAGAGAAGCACCACCTTGACTGGTCTCTCCAGGCAGAATCTAACGAGGATTTAAGAACGAGCGAAAGAACGCTTCTCCCGCTGGTAATAAGCGAGACACTTGCCCCCAGACGCGTAAAAAATCGACCCCCGTCGAACGTTCAACTCTCGCTGCCGCGAGATCTTCCCTTGTCGTACCTCGGTTCTCACGATTGAAGAGTAAAGAACGAATTTAAAAGAAAGACTTGAATCGAGATATCAGCTTGTTGAGAGAGATCGTTGAAATTCGCGAACTTCTGGGTTCGAAGGTTTCATTTTTTTTAACGGTCAAACACAGCCCTCTTGTCAAAAGGTTTGTCACACTCTTCACTCCGTGGCCAGATTCTCTTTTTATCATCTTCCTAAATGTTCGCTGCCATTCAAGTTCACTCGGTCATAAACCACGAGAAACTAAAGGGAGATGGTCTGTCTGCCTTCGAACAGCCTCGAACGTTGAGTGATATTCTAATTTGATGGCCAGGGATGGTATTACGAGATACAGCGTAGAGCATGATCAATAACCAACGACAACCAAACACTGTCGATAATTTAAACTAATACTAAACTTGATATAAGAAAAATCTATTCTACATAACGATTCGCTTGGTCGCATTTCAAAGTGCGAAGCTCCTATTATACTTTGATAGTCGCGAATTTATTTCTTTCTTTCAAAGATGATTTTACATCACCTAGCGGAAAATTGAGGATACCTTCTCTCGAAAAATCCACGCAAAACAAATTTCTCTCGTGACTAAGTCTATTACGGTCTCGAAGATTGAAATTTTCTTTCTACCACGAGAGCTTAAAACTCGCTGCACGATTTTTCCTTTACCGTGCTACTGAATTTTAAACGTCAGAATAATTGAACATTAACTGTCACTATCAACGTTCGAAGAAATATCGTGCAACATAGTTTAAGAGGTCGTTACAGAAGGGATAAAAATAAACGATCGAGGATCTAATTACGGAAAAGATTTTTCGAGAAAAGTGTATCTTTACTTGACATTCGCTTCGTGATGTAAAATGATTTTTTTTATAAAGTTATATCAATTTATGTCGATTTAACTTCTAAAATCAATTTATATCAACGACATAAATTTGTTATGTATCAATCTACTTATTGTAACAATATTCATCATTCAAATTTGAATTATCAACAATTTTTCATCGGTACAGTTACGCTCTTCGCTCTTCGTCGTCGACAACGACGAAACGATTTCAAGCTGACGACGTGAGAATCGCGACTTAACGTTCTAATCAACTATAACGAAACTTTGCGTCAGAGTGCAAGTAATATCACACATATGGCGATAAAGAAAATACTTGCCCGCAGAATATCCACCGCTCGGCGATGCAAATGTTGCAAAAACCGCGAGACGCGCCGCGAAGAAAATTGACAGACCGATCTGTCCGCAATTTCTTTCAGCTAAAACGCTTCGTTTCGTTCCGGGACACTGCATCGCAATTTCCAGCGTCGAGGGAAATTTGCGAATTTACGTAACGTCTCCTCCTGAAGGATCGCAGGGAAATTGATCTCGAAATCGAAGAAAAACACCCTCCGCCGAAATAAAGCACGCCGAGCATGTGCCCCGACTCACGGCCGTGACGCACGTTTGGTATTCGCGGAACTCGCGGAACTCGCGGAACTCGATACCCGGCGAAGTTTTGTCGGTATTTTGGGAAATTAACCGGCCGAGGTTAAGCCACGTCGGGATTTTTCGCGATCGATTTGTCACGAAACCCCTCCCGCGAGAGATTCTTCGGAGCAGGCCGGCCTGCTGATAAAACTAACCCCCAAGGAACTTTTAGTTAATTAACAAAGGGAAGAGTTGGGAAGTATAGCAAGGGAAGATTGGCTCGCGATGAAAATTGATCGTCTTGCGTGAAAGTGATTCCACGTCGGAATTCTTGGAAGATCGATTCGGGGTGAAGTTCGCTGGGTGAAGATCTATCTTCCATTCGATGAAGGATTCACGTTTCATATTTTGACGCACTGTCGCCCGAAAATTTATCCTAAAATAATTCCTCCGCGTGTCTGTGCAGAAGACTCAAATGACACCGCTGCTATGATAAACCCGAAAGATACTTATTCACCGTTGCTGTTCAGACTCGTCGAGTTTGACTAGAACAACAAATGCATCGACACAATTTTAATTACTTATGACTCAACCTATATGTTATAAAAAGGACTGGCTGACGAAGAAACTTCCAAACGGTCGAAACGCACGGTAATAGAAACAGCGCGGGTTTAATTCCGACAACACGCTCGCGTTCTTTCATCGAGCACCGCCTCTGCACGCTCCGGTTAAATTGGTTACAACGAGCAGAAAGTGGCCCCGAATCGACTCGTTTCATTAAACTGAAAGCAAACCGGTCTGATTCGCGCTACGCAGGTGGCCCAATTAAAAAAGAAACGGTTTATGAACGTTTGGCTCCGAGTTCGAGCAGCTCTGAACGAGGTAGACTGCGTTTAATTTCGAATTTTTCGACGTTTCACCCTCCGCCGAATTCGCCCGCTTTCTCTCTTCTTCGACAGGGTAGCTGCAGCTATGGAAGAAACGCGCGAATGTTGACTTTTTCTTTTTCGAATACCATAGAACAGGCAAGTCGCCCTCGCGCGGATTCTAGTTTCGTTTTTTCACTCGTTGATTCACTCGTTGATTCAACGGACGCGTGTAACGCGCCGAACAGCTCGCTTCCTGCGCCTAAAATTATTTTATTGCAATTTGTTTCGACGTATCTCTCGATCTAATTGATTTCGTGTTTCCTGATTTTTTAATTGATTATTAGGACGTTTGTGTATTTGCGGGAAATTTGAACATATTTTGTTAAAAATGGGGAATACTTTCAAACTCTAACGTACACGGATGACATAAACGTATTTTATGATCGTGATAACAAGAGAGAATCTATCATCTCCATGATGTTAATCCATTATTTCCATCTGTTAATGGCATCCCATCAGCAAACGAGCGGAAATGAGGTTGTTTCGACGTCCTGATTTTTTAATAACACGCTCGAACGTCTGTTTCGCCTTGTTTACGATTTCACGAGCTCGGTTACATCGACGCGAAGCCGGCTCGTTGCTTCTCATTCCTGTCAAAATTAAACAATGACTCCGACCATTGTTAAAACAAAAAGAATCGTCCCGCCGCCGCCATTTTGAACGCTCTCTTGGACAAACACCAGAATATACACATACAGGGAATTTAGAAAATATCGAAATATCGTTCGAGGCTTATTTCTTAAATTGCACACAAGCAACTCGAGTCTACACGCTAGAAATATCGAGTTTCTCGAGAAATTCGAAATTCTACGTTGAACGTAGAGGAAAAACAATCCAAGCAGAGATTTCCGCCAGAAAATATTACAACACGTACGCCTTTTCTTTTCCATTTTCGCGTCCTTAAATTTCCCAAATATTATCATAAATTATTATTTTTTATCACTAAAGTGATTTTGGCGGGGGTAACCCAGAAAATCGGGCCTCTTCAGGTGCAACGCTGATGCAACGAAAATTAGCGATTGGTTGATTTGGGTCACGTGATTTACGAGGGGGCGTGGCGTTATCTAGTACTGAGCGATCGCGCCTGTAATTTGTTTTCTATCGATTCAAATGTTTGCGTATCAATAAAATTTTATGGCAAAAAGTCGGAACGAATCGTACTGGGGTACAAGTCGCGCAGTTTTTTTCTTTATTATTTATAATTTATCGCAAACACGGCCCGATATTTTTACGTATCGTCCCGCACAGCAGGGAAAAGACGACGAGAGAGAGAAAGAGAGAAAATATGAGCGGAAATGGAACAGGGAGAAGCACACAAAATAAAAAAAAAAAAACAATGGTTGGAGGCAAGAGAAAGGAAAGAAGCTGAAGAGATACCGGGCCGCGTAGTGTTTCGTGAACTTTTTAATAAAGTCGACGCGAAATTGTTCGCCCGATGTTTTCGTTGTTGCAGTCTCGCGTGCGTTGGTCGGAGGCAACCTCGTGCATACACCGTCGGATGTGCACTGTCTTTGAATTCCTCGGTCTCGACGAAACGTCGAGCAGCAATGAATAATGCCACGGTGTAAACAATCTTCGGCGCGCCCGCCTAATTGCAACTTCCTGTGTTTGATACTCGTTAACCGAGTGAAAGAATTCTCGACGTTTCGACGAATGCACGGCGACTGTTCGTTTCCTCGGCGCATTCTCTTTCCGAATAGTACATTGGCTGGCGGTGTGTCACGCGCAACATTTGGGAATTTCGTTCAGATTGCAATGATTGGAACCAATCTAAAAAGTAGATGATACATCTACAGATCTCTACACTGTCAAAAAAGAAAAAGACGTGTCTGTAACTTTTTCTTAAATCAAATGAAATTAAAGTAGCGTAAAAAAAGTTTAGAAAGAGCTGTACGTATGTTATGAGTGAATCTTATCGCGTTGAGTGCCGTATGCGTTTATGCTACTTTGTTTATCTTTCGAGAGTATGATTATTCAGTTAGAAAATTTTGCGAAGAGAATACAACACTGCTAGGAAGAAATATTGATAGAATGGTGACTAATTGTTGAAACAAAGTGAATCATGTATTTAGAAGTAGCTATGTCTTCAAGCTTTTAAATCGGTTCAAGTGTGTTACTGTGCGATTTCTCTTTGCAAAACAGTTTTGGATATTTAGTGTCCGAGTCACTGTATATGAAATCGATGTCTGATTGGTGAATATTTAAAGTCCTTTCTCATAAGTCGTTTGTGAAAGCAGACACACCTATCTGAATTAACATGGCAACACATTCTTCGTTGTTGGTATCACTTTTATCACTTTATCATCGCCACTGTCTTTTATATTTAGATTCACTGTTTTCCTTTTCGTACCAAGATCATCAATTTATATTTACATTTACATTTACTGCAAGATTCGAGCGAGGAACGTTCGACGTATGTATTTCCAACTCGAGCTGCTTCCTGACACAACAATAACAATTTCTATCGCACTGAGTTTGCTGTTTCTCGGTGCCGATCGAACGCCAACGTTTAATGAATATTAAATGACGCGTGTAACGCGGCACCTCGCGTCGAACGTCGCCGTGAACATTATGAAAGCGAGGAGGACGGGAACGTGCTAAAAATTCCAGTCGGGTGTTCGCCTCGTGCGTATCCAAGCATACCTCCGACGCTAAGAAATCGCGGGAATATTTAAAACAGCTAGAATCCTCGTTCGACTACCACCGGCTGACGAAAAGTGGACCGAGACGCGTTCATAACTGGCGAGAAATTGAATTTCCTCGAAACGCAATTTCTTCGGACGAGTCTCGCGACACGACGACGTCGATCGCAGACAAATTTATTTACTTCCCCCCGCGCGTCGATTAAAATCATTACCCGCGCACTCGCAAATAAGCAGCGCGCGTCCATTGATTTTTCAATCGAACTGAAATAAACGAAACGATGAATTCTCGTTCGATGGAAGAATGGAGATTAAGAATTCAAATTTATGTTTGATAATGTTCTATTTGCCGACGCGCTGCGAGTGTCGCGGATAGGAGTGAAAATTGATTCGCGAACAGACTCGGAGAAAATTTAGAAGGCAACGTGTCCTTGTGTCATGCTCCTTGTGTATCTCGCCTTGTTTATTTCGCATTCATAATGCACGACAAAAGGTTTCGTGTTGTACACTGCGATTTCAATTTGTTTCAGAAGACTCGGGAGACTCGGGAGCGTCGCGAGCTTGTGCTGCAGTGGTATAAGCGAATGGTTGGTCAGACGCGGTGTACATTCACGTGCACGGAGTTAACAAGCCACGAGTTCCTCTGTTGGTAATAGAACACTCGTGTATATTTTATAATTTTCTCAAAAAAAAAAAAAAAGAAAAAAAATTAATAATAATCCAGCATAAACGTGTGTCGTGATCGTTTATTAAAATTTGTTTGATTAAATAATGATCGGGCTCTGTTTGGATCATCTTTCTTTAACAGTTTTTATTACTTTTTCACTATAAATTTCAAACTTTTATTCCAATTCTGCGATATGTTCAAAAACTTCCAGAAACACCCAATCTATCGCGGAGTTGAGGAAGATAAATTCATCGGGGGAACATTCTTCGGCCGGTTACGGAGGAAAATGGGGGCAAGCCAGTTTCAACCAATGACACGATCTTCAAATATCTTGCGTCATTACGAGCTCGCGGACAAAGCCACTTGAAAGATAATCACGAATTTCCACCGATCAAAATCATCCGGAATATTCAAACGGCATTCGATTCGAGAATGGATTCGACCACGATATTAATTCTACGCCCATTTCGAATAGTTCCGCCGGTTTATCTTTGATTGGATTCCAACTATCGGGCATCCCGAATTCAACCCCCATGTATAACCGACGCCCGTATTAATTTATCGCTTTCCCGCCGGTATAAAGAAATTCCGCGTCGCCAGCCAATTTCCGTTCGAAAAGATCGACCAAAGCGCCAAATTAGCTCGATAAAAGTAAAGCAAAAGGCTTCTTTATCGCAAAGAAATTAGTTCTTCGTCAAATTTTACATTGTCGTTTGTCTCGAGGTCGATCGAACTGGTAAACACGAGGAGTCGATGTTTTTTTCTTTTTTTTCGAAAATTTTTAGCTTTTGAAATATTTCTTGGCTTTGTATTTCGACGGCAGAATTGTGGATTCAGTTCGATCGGAACGTGGAATTTCCTCGATTTTTCGCGCTTAGCGGGAATTTAAAACCATAACCGGATAACGCACAGAACACAGAGAAATATTAGGGGGTGTTGTGGTATCAAGGGGTTATCTAACTACTGGAAAAATTGATCTTCCAAAGCTTGTATATTCTGTTATTACGATTCTTTCAAAAAAATTACGATTCTTCTAGAACACCATTACGACTTGTCTAGAATAGCATAGAATACTCTAGAAAACAATTTACTTGAATTTAATTTAATAACAGATAACTGAAACGTCAAAAAGTTTTTTTTTTTCTCGAAATGAAATTTTCAGACACTCGCTACTAGAAGTATCTGAAAGACTACTGGATCAATCTGGATGATGGCGAAAGTTGGTGGTGATATATTCAAGGTTATTTGGCGAAAATTTTGATTCGTGCATATTTTCTTTGCTTCTTATTAACAAAGGAAAATCCACGAAAACCCAGAAAAATTGAAAAAAAATTGCTTTGTATAAAATCACACTGATTGTAAGACATATTCGACATAGACGGTGTTTCGGCCATGGCTAAATGACTGCTAGGTTCAATCAATTGAACAACATGTAGAACAAAACTGTAAGTATTATCTTTTTAATGAAATGTAATTTTATTTCTCAATTTTCGCAACCGATTCGAAGGTATGCCTTAAGAAATTGAAGAAATTACGTATTATGCAACGTAGTATCAGGAATTTAGTTGCAGGTTCAATTTTACTGGTGCAGATTAGTTTGCAGTTGAATTTCAGGATCATGTATCAATAATCACATTAAGTGACAGGCTCAGGAAAGAGCAAGAGTGGGTCACGCGAAGTGTCAGAACAGCCAGTCGGCATCGCGCTCACTGAAAGAGAGAATTTCGAGAAAGTGTATACATTTTCCCACGCTAAAGAAAAGTTCGTCGGGGGAAATATCTCTTGACGAAACAGAGCAAACTCCTTTAACCGTTGTCCCTTTTATCTTTGGCAAAAGTTCGTCACCCAGCACCACCGACCGTTTAACATCGCACAGTTAACCAGCTATTAATTAGATTTACGATCCGAATCACGAGTTTCGAATCACGCCAAGTTCCTCGGTTGGCCCCGTTAATCCGCAAGAAATTAATTACACGAATTAACAACTTCGCGACGAAACTTGAAACACCGAAACACGCGCCATGAATCCGATGGCGGACTTGCATAAATCTCTTCGCCTAAGATACATGCCTGAACATTGTTTCCTTAAGACGAACGCCGTCGACAGATTTGATTGTCAAACGTTCAAGTTTCCACGGACGAAATTGAGGAATGCGACGAGAAGGGGGGGGGGGAGGATTAAAAATGGAAAATTACATTGTATTACCGCTTATTAACTTGCTATTAACCGCAGGGTCCAAATTAATCCAACTGACACTGTTGAAGGGTATTACATTAAAATTCTTCTGTTTAATTGTTAAGCAACTACGTCGTTCAAAAATACTTCGAATATACTACTATAGGATTGGGAGCAATATATTAGAAGTATATTTAGTACTAAAGTATACTAAAAGTAAGTAAATGAAATATATTAGAAGTAGTATTGGGAGTAATATTTTAGGAGAATATTAGTAAATATTAGGAAATATATTTACTAATATGTCAGAAATAAATTTACTAGTATACTATATACTTCTAATGTATTACTAGTATATGCTGAATGTAAATTTACTAAATAAATTTACTAGTATATTTACTAATATACTTCTAACATACAACATGTTACTCCCGAATATACTAAATATACTAGTATATTTACAAATATACTTCTAACATACAACGTGTTACTCCCGAATATACTAAATATACTAGTATATTTACAAATATACTTCTAACATACAACGTGTTACTCCCGAATATACTAAATATACTAGTATATTTACAAATATACTTCTAACATACAACGTGTTACTCCCGAATATACTAAATATACTAGTATATTTACAAATATACTTCTAACATACAACGTGTTACTCCCGAATATACTAAATATACTAGTATTTAATAGTATACAAATATATTTACTAATATACTTGTAACATACAACATGTTACTCCCAACGCTACTTTGAATACATATTCCATTCCAATATATTTGTTTGCTGCTCTCTCCAAACTCTTAAACCTAGCTTTAATTTTCGAAATTCGCCGGAGAAAAAAAGGAGAAAAAGCTCGTTTTTCACGGCCGAAACGTGTCCAGGAGACACAGAGCGGCCAAATGAAATAAATAAAAGTCAAGTTCCCCGTTCGCGTTTCGTCGACGACAGATCGCGTCGTGGTTTTTGCCTGGGCCATTATCGCGAGCGTCGGATAGATTCAGAAATTCCCGGCGACAGGGGTCCACGTCGGACGGAGGACGTCGGCCTCGTAAGAGAACAGTCCGTTTCTGGGACGCAACGCGACGTCCTCTCCCCTGGGAATCGCTATTTTTACGTTCGCCGCGCCATTGAACGAGCTTTATTCCCGCAACGCGTTCTTCCGTCGTCCAGTCACGTCTTTCGCCACCGACGAAGCGGCGACAGGGAACACCCCCCTCCCTTCTCCTAAGATAACTCTCGTAAATCGAAGCCGAAAATAAGAGAACACGCGGGAAAAATGCGACGAGGAGAAAAATTAATGACAAAACTGTCCAAAACGTGGTAGAATCACGCGGTGCTCACGAGTCACGCGTGTCTTTGTAATTAACTCGAATAATCTGTTAACCACTTCGGGTCGAAATTAATTTTGAAAACAATTTCATTCGAAGATGAAATCTGTTTTCGTGGAACACTTGGCAAAACTTTGAATTGAGTGTTCTGATGGAACGGAGTATTTTAGAATTTGTAAAAAGTTCCATAAAAACGAGTTATTCTGGTACATTTGATTGAAAATTTTTTATTACTTTTACCTTACTAACTTTTAGTGGTTTTATTACTTTTATTATTTACTAATTTTTAGTGCTTTTATTATTTTTATTACTTACTAATTTTTAGTACTTTTATCACTTTTATTATTTACTAATTTTTAGTACTTTCACTACTTTTATTATTTACTAATTTTTAGTACTACTTCAAATATTATTCACTGAATTTATAGTATTTATATAGTTAGTTCTTACAGCACTCATAGTGAAAACTTTATAATTCAAATCATTTAAATCTCTGCTCATTTAAATCATTTAAATCATAAAAATATACTGCTTCGCGTCTGTAAAATTACTTCAAAACAAAAGTTACGAATTGGTCATTTCGACCATTTTGATAACTCTGTTTATTGTTATATAAAGTTGTTATAAAGTTTCAATAATTCGTCAAATTATGTAAATTTAATATATATATATGTTATAATTAAA
>KQ435801.1:388247-399061 GCA_001276565.1 Melipona quadrifasciata | reverse complement strand
TACCTGTTTTTTCAGACAGGCAACAATCGTGGAATTCAAATTATTAATCGAGGCTTACGGACTCGAGTCCTGTCTGATTGTTCTTGCAGTTAATTGCAACGCTGGCGAAACGTTGAAATACGAGAACAATCGGACGCGGCTTAAACTCGAAATCCTCGATTAATAATTCGAACAATCCGAACTGTGAAAGCCCCGGAGCTCGCGTGGTTGATTTCAGTTACACTAATGACGGAAAACGTTAGTCGAACCTCATCAGTTCTCCGCTGAACGATTTCTATATTAATTTACCTTTAAACGATATACTGTTATAATATCCCTCAACAATTGACCAGCTGCAGAACAACAGCATCAGAATCGATAGAAGAGCACAGATTTAATCGCAAGAATCAAAAGAAAGGAGTAATATTAAATATCACGTACAAAACTTTGAAAAGGCAAAACAGAATTTCTTATTTTAAGCACAGGGGCGTGGATAACCTGGCATGATGTAGATTTTTTTAAGCAGAAAAAGTTGCTTTCTCTCGAGCAAGGCGGAAGGGAAAAAAGACAAATGTTGGCGAAAGCAGAAACAAAAACCGCCAGGGACCGGATGTTCCGTGAACCTCGCCTAGCCGCGTCGAGCTTAAAAGTTTCATACTTCTTTTTACAAGTTCTTGTTTCGGGCGTGCAAAAACGTAGCAAAGAAACACACTTCTGGTTAGTGAATTTTTCTTGGATCTTCGACGCACGTGCAGTAGCAAAGCATTTTTCACTCATACAGGTTACCGTGAAAAATTTCTTCTCTTGTGCGATGTAACCAATAAAACGCGCCAGTGAAATTTAACGGCGCGCAATTTGATTTGCAACGACGCTATTATCACTATTTTTCACCATCTCTCTCTCTCTCTCTTTCTCTCTCTTTCTTAATTCGTTTTTTATACGTGCAACGTATATTTTCTTCTCTATACGAGTATTCGATATCCGGTGTTTCGAGCTTCCTTCATTTTTCCTCCTTTATTTATTTACATAAATATAAATAACGGTATGTTTTAATCAAACGTTCGAACGTGTATGGTTAATGCCCGGTGATGAAAACAGTCACGCCTTAACGTTTTTTTTTTTTTCAGAAAAATCGTATTTATTGAATGATTTATTTATTCAAGCATTCATATCGCAGGGAAAGATATTTTTCTCGTTATTTTCTTGCCTTTCGTGAAACACAATTTATCAAAAAATAACGGATAAAAGTTGCACGAATACGATATCATTAAAAGCTGTAAATATATTGTTTCTACGTTGTCTTGCCATATTGAAATAAGTGTTTTCTGAAACTGAACGACGAGTGAAATTGAAATAACGCGGTTTACAGACGTATCTGTTTGATTTTCATAAACATATTCCTGAAATATTCAGAAATTTTATATCCAACAACAGGTGCTTACAGATGCGACAATCTAATACTTTGAATGAAAATTTCTGTCAGCCGTTGCTTTAAACTGAAGAGCACAATTGCACCGGTGATAACGAAAAATTAAACGATAATTTAAACTAATACTACAATTTCGTAAAAAACTTCATCCACTTGATGAAAGAAATTAAAATTTTTTTAGTACTATATCCTGCATCATTTTAAAGACTGAAGTCTCCTCACAAAAACTTCTTATATTTTTACTATTAAAATAAGTTTAATATTAGGGTTAAACCTAATTCTAATATTAATAATTTTCATCATCTAATATTTCCCAAAATTCAAAATTAAATTAAATAATAATTAAGAAAAAAATCGAATTTTAAGATCTCGTTGCAAAATTTCAATCTTCAAGACCATACGATTTAATCGAGAAAAAAAAATTGTCTAATGTATGTAATTTCTGTACTGTTTCAAATAGAACGAGATTAATTGTAAGTGGATCGCTGTGTGTTAAATTTCCTGACAAAATTATACTAAATTTTTCGCTGCCATTCGTACAGCTACTTCTACCTAACTACAACGACTGCAAAAAAACAAAATTACAAAGCAGTTTTAATTCGTCGTCGTCTCGTGATTAAATTGCATCTTGCGAATTGCCAGAGACGCGCGAGCACTTGATTGCAAGAGCGAGCAAGTTGAACGTACATATTTGTCAGTGCACGCGTGGCCAGATTTCCATCGTGACACGCGTGTACGTGCTTGGGAAAGCGACGCGCTGGATTTTTCAGCCCGTCCGCCCCGCCGCCCCTTTTATTATTAATTCCGTTGCTCGCCCTTGGATTCCACGGATTTACGAGGTTCGTGCGTGCCGGCGAACACCTTCGAAATAACTCCGTTCCTCTAAGCCACACCGTGTTCGTTCCCATATCCTGGAGACTCGAAAATAAACAGGGAACACGCGGAACAACGAAAACAACAACAAAGAATAGAAAGGATCACGCGTGTTTAAGCGCTCCTCGAGTTTCTAATAACAGCTGCATTTCTGTTGCAAAATCCGCGTCACTGGGAATTATAGTAATTTAAAGTTGGCATTTTTATGGCGGGCGTTTTATGCATAAATTTGACTTTGTTTGGTTAACAAAGATGTTAAGATATCTATTGATACTAGAGCAAAATATTCTACATCTAAAGTTATGGTTCTACGTCTAAATTGTTATAATTTGTGTGATAATTAAAATAAATAGATTTACACGATTACTCTTTTGTCCAAATGGCAAAAATATCCTTTAAGCATTTGTGAAACACGAAATTGTATCAATAAATAAAATTGTACAACAATTTATACAATTTCTATAACAAAAATATCAATATAAATAAACAAATGAAAATATCTATCGATACTAGAAGAACCGTATCGAAATATATTCTACGTACAAGTCGTCATAATTTAAGCGAACTAAGATAAATAGATCTGTGCAATTTTGACTAGAATATCTGTACGTTTTAAGCATTTGTAAAAAATGAAGGAAATTTGCCATATTGACGGGCTCGATTGTTAGGCTGTTAAAATAACAAAATTGTACAATTATTTGTAAAACATCTGCAACGATATACTTCTAATAAATACGAGGGAGCTGTAAAGTATTTAAAAATCCTGGATGCAGCTGGGAAGGAGAAGGAGTGTGTGAGAGAGAGTGAGAAGAAAGGCGAAATTGCGTTTCGTCTCGGAGTCACTGCCTAGAGTTATCAGTGGGGCGCTGATGGCAGCGACTGCTTACCCCAGACGCTCGTGTCGTAGCTACCAGCTAGACTTGTCGGTGCACGCATCTTGGCGGTGTTGCCGCACTCTGCTTTGTTTGCGGCAACGTCGGAGATCGGCAGAACCTCGACGCTAGGCGCGCAGCCACTTGCGGCTTGTGCCAGTCGAGTGTTCGAAACTCGTAGTCGAGGATTCGTAGAGTCGTTACAAAATACGTAGCTGTTACTTTAAATATCCTGTCGGGAGAGTGTTAAATTACTTAGTTTTCGAATTTTTACTCGTCGTTAGTTTCAGAATCTCTGTCACGGGGAATTTCTGCGTCTTCGTGGCTGTTTAGAGGAAAGGTGAGCAAGTATGGAAATTAAATTACCCATTATCCCCGAAAGAGGGGAAAAAGCTGTAAATTAATCGTTACAAAGCCTTTGATAAGGTTTGGCTTGCGGGAGACCATCGTTTTTTCGACGACTCCCCGGGACCATGTGGATCAAAGGTAAAAAACTTCTTCGACCCTTTATTTACCGTGAAAACGCTTTCTTTTCTCATTTTTCCGAATCCCGCGGCCCTTTGTTCCACGCTAACTCTTTCCGACTTTTATTAATTGATCAGGGTGATAAAATCGAAAGTGGTAACCGGAGAGCTAATACACCTTTGAATTTTCAATCTTGGATTGTATTTTTCAATATCGAAATTTTTATCTTGATCGCTTAGTTTTTTATGAAATTAATTTCAACTTTCCCCTGATTAAATTTTGCACGATCAGCTGAATGCCGCATGAATTGTTCTTGAGTGAATAGAATCGCGACGTACTTAACGAGACAGGAGACAATTGTAACGAGAAACAAGAAATTTCAATTAAAATTTTAACGAATTTTAAATGATAACAAATGCCGAACCAACAACGAGTACTGTTCGCGAGAGTTCCATGTTTTCCGCCACCAACCCCCCTCTACCTGGGTCGTGGCACGTGAAATCTCCGCGAAGCAGGATTGCGTCATCCACAACGGCATGTTCGCGAAAGTTCCTTTTTTCCGCCACCGACACCCCTCTACCTGGGTCGTGGCGCGTGGAATCTTCGCGAAGCAGGATTGCGTCACCCACAAAGGACCCGCCGTATCGGCTACCGCGACGCGGCGTAGCATGTTCGCGCGAGTTCTCAGTGTTCCGCCACCGACCCGCCCTCTACCGGAGTCGTGGCGTATGAAACCATCGCGAACGAGGATTGCGTCAGCCACAAAGGGCCCGCCGTAGCGGCTTCCGCGGCGCGGCGTAAAAACAAAGGCTGGATATAATAACCGCCCTTATACCCATATATGGGTACGACGTTTACCCCAGCCTTCGACCAGCCACGTAACCGGCTTTAGAGTGGGGGCACTAAGGAAATATATACGGCTCCCTCGGTCCTAAACGAAGATTCGGTTAATCTCGCCAAACGAAGTCATATCGCGTAGGACACAGGTGTCGAGTCAAAGATTTCTCGCACCCCATCGGCGTAGCGTCAATCAAACCGCGAGCCTTATAAGCGCGACATCCTCTACAAGCGATACCGAGGGCTAATGCCCCACCCATACTAGCGCAAACAACAAAAAATATACAGTCCACTTTACAATTAAAATTAAGATCTCGTCACGCATACGGACGCGCTAACAAGTACTTTTCGTATTTGTTGTACGTAATTTGGTAAAACACAGAGTTTTTTCTTTTCGTACGTAATTCAACTTAATTAACGTTATGTAATTTTGCGCGTGCAATTATCGCAAGATTGGAGCAATTAACGTACTTTAACATCAAAGTTGAGTTAAAAATTCCGTCGATTGAACAAACGCGATACGTTTGCATTTTTAACAAACAATTCAGGCAGCATTAGCAACTAACGCATTCAAATTAATTGACGCGTATTTATATTCGAAGTTACGTATCGATATTGTTTGATGTCGAACAATTAATAATATCTGTTCAATACGTTAATTGGCAATCAAATCGAGAGCAAAAAATCTCATTTCTACATCTGATTTTCCAATGCTCGATATTCGATTTATTCTATAATAATAATAAGCAAAAAAATACGAAGTAAAAAATTAGTAGAAATTCCTTGAATATTCGATTCGACGAAAATTATTAATTTCCCCAAGGATGGTACGGTAGTTTGCGCGGAGAGTTTTTTCATATGTGTTTGGAATGTTGTGTGTGTGTGTATACGGATATATTTGAATCGAAAAGTCCACAACCGGGTTTCCAATTTCGTTAGCGTGTCGCCCGTTTGGAAAATTTGGAGAGCTGATTTCCTGTCGTAACTTGTGAAATTTTAGCTGACGGCCGTAAATTTTGAAAATCCGACGCACGAATAGGGGAACAGCCGAAAATTAGGAGAAAACTTTGCGGCGTGAAATACCGTGCAACGTCGTCCTTCCAGTTCACGTATCACATTCGAAATTCGAATTCGATGCGTGGTCGGAAACATTCAATTTTTCAATTACAACAAAGTTGAAACATCGCGGATCACGCGGTGCCGAGTCATTCCCATATTTCAAAATCTGCCAACTTGCGAAACAATGATTTGCAACTTCATTTGAGAAAATACAATACCTACGTACGGTAAGTCGAAAAAAAAAGCGCTGTTATATCTAGAATTTTGGCAACATCTTTGTGAAAACGAATGTGAAACGTGATCTGAAACTGAAAATTATACGGTCAATCATTGGAGAAGTTGGCCCGACAGTCATTGGAATTTGGTTCGACGTTCGCGGGGAAAACTTGGGGAACTTGTCGGTACGCAGGACGAGCATGGGAATGTTGGAATATCAGGATGACGTGGAAAGCCCCGAGGCTTGAGAACACCGCGATACCGGATTTACGAGACGCCTCGACGGATTTCACAGCTACGATCAACGTCGTGTGTCTCGGACAAGGGATGGATTTTGCGGAACTCCCGCGTTTGCCCGTTTGCTTTGACTCAATTGACGAGCGGAACCACTTTCGCAGATTGACTTGTTCGTGAGTATCTTGGGATGAAAAAAGTCAATGCATATTGTCTTGCTTATTAACAAGAAGTTGGAACAAAAGTGATCCTTGTCTGTGTTTTCTTAAAAAAAGAAAGAGAAAAAAAAACAAAAGACATTGTCTGGAATACTTCTAATTTCATCATTATATAAAATTCGAAACGAGAGACGGAAAACATTATGTCTGGAATATTTCTAATTTTATCAGTTACGTAACGAGACGAGTACGAAAATGTCGAAACGAGTCTTGCATTTGGTAAATCGGTTGGTTAGGTAATTAAAAATCCGACGACAGGGATAAATTCTACCAGTGACTAGTAACTTTCAATTTCTTCAAAATTACAGAGTCAATTTCTTTTCAGCATTTGAAATGTTCGCGCCATCCTACGCTAGCACGATATTTTCAATTTAATTTCAATTAAATTTTGAACACGCGTTGTATATTTTTTTTTTTTTTTTTCTGACAGAAAAATTTCTCTGTTTACTCTTGGAAACAACTTGGAGCATTCAAATATTCGCGCCTTTTTTCTCGAGAGGAGAGACCAAATTGCAACGACTCGATTTACGATTCGATTTAACCAACGAAAAACGACGACCGTCCCCGCTGGACGTCCGCATTATTTCGATCGCCGCAAGTTCTAAATAAATTCAGATACGCTCGTCGCGACTAAATGAACCGGATGAAACGAATTCGGCCAAACTATTTCCGAACTGCGCCGCTCCCCCCGATTAATTCCGGCGATTCATGATCTTCTTTGGTGCACAATACCTTTGGGTATCGATTAAAAGTTTCGCAGTTTGCGTCCACGCGTAACAGTATCGCCGGGAGTTATGTAACAACGAGATTCTACGAGAATTTCGATCCTAATGGTTCTCAATGATTGGCGAAAAGCGTCCACGTGGAAGAATTGGACATTCTACTCCAAGTTTCCTTTCTCTCGTCTCAGAGAGAATACATTTTCATTTTTAACTTTTCATATTGATCAAGAACAAAGAGAATTTAAATGAAGCAAATTTTAAGCCATGGACGATGATGATTCCATACGTCTCTCGAGGTTAAATAATTATTCGATTTTTAATACGATCGCGAATGAGTTATACAATGATATTGATTTAAAAAAAAATAATTTCACATGTTTTTCTTTTAATATGAATTAATTTTGAATATTATGATATTTCTGTCGAACTGATGTTCAATTTTTAGCGCGATATTAGTATTTAATCGAGAATAAATTATACGATCGCTTTAATTAAAGGTGAACAAGACAAATTTTAAAACCAAATCGTATATATTTCTCGTCCAATGTTGATTGATTATTTGAATGGATAACGTGAAAACTGGGACTCATTAAAATCCATCGTACACAGTGAGATGGGCGAACGTATTCGCACACTCGATGAAAAATTATCTGTGCTTTAAATTGTTGTAACTTTATAGAAAAAAACTGTACAGCTTTCAATTCAATTAATTTTAGTAATCTTGGCTTTCAAAAATATTTGTACATTACGTAGCGCCTGAGAAACTACTTTCGTTCTTAGAAATTGTAAAAATTCAGATGCCTCTGAAAATATTAAAATTTTTTCATAACTATATCTACCATGATCTCGAAGATTGAAGTAGTCCTCTTAAGACTTGCTCTGCGATTTTTCTTCGCCATTTTATCGAACTTTGAACATCAGAGTTAAATAACAAAATGTCTGTATTTCTTCAACTTTTAACTTTGATGCTCGAGGTTCGATGAAATGGCGAAAAAAGAACGACACGGCAAGTTTTATGGGATTGATACGAAGGGACGACTTCAATCTTTGACAGATTTGAAACAAATTTTCAGCAATTTCAGAGACGTTGGAATTGTTACAACAAGAGTATCCTAAAATCGTAACAGCTTATTACGGTTATCGACAATTTTTCATCGCAAAGTGCGCGAATACTGCGTGTCCCAGTCGACGTTCTGAATATCAAAAGCGGTACCTTGTGCTTGGTGCGATGACGATGATAATGGTTGGGCCTTGGATGCTCGACAACGACGTGTTCGGAGGTGGTGGTGGGTCCGAGGGTGGGGGTGTTCCCGCGGGGCGTGCGGGAATGATGACGGGTGGCCTGGGCCGGCTGCTGTTGACTCCTCTTCGGCGACTGTTGCTGCTGTTGTTGCTGTTGCTCCCTGTGCGTCTCGTGGCATCGACATCCCGCCGACCCACCGCCGCCACCCGCCGATCCCCCGCCGCTGCCCCCGCCGAAGGAACCACCTCCGCTTAGAGCCGCCGCAGTCAGCTTGCTGGCGTAATAATACATCGCGCACATTTATCCGGCGAGAGCTTAACACCACGGCCTGCACGCCACCTCACTGCTGTCATCACTGACGTTAGCGATGACGGTCGACCGTGCTTAGCGCGCTGCTTTAAGGCTGCTGGCCCGGCCTTCGCCAGCTGATTTCACGCGAGCGAACCTTCCTCGAGCGTACCTTCCGAGCGTACCGTCTTACTCGACCGATCGTGCGATTCTCATCGACGTGCTATTCAGCAATCAGTTTTCAGATTTTTCTCCTCCTCTTCCTAGTATCCAGTATACTATTCTATGACTTTCCTTTTTCTTTTATCTATTTCTTACAGATGCTTCGAGCGAACGACGCGTGTTCGATATTTTATTTAATTAAATTCTCGAAGAACTCGTCTTCTGTTTCTAGTCTCGTCTTTCGTGAACTGACAGGGGCAGATGGACTCGTAGAAAATCCTGGGTACAGCGGGCTCTTGGGCGCAAGGCACTTGGTTCCCTCGTTTCGAAGAAGCTTCGCAGGTTTTTCTCGTAGGTTTTTCGTTGCGCGACACCTGACCACGTCGACGACGATCTGCGGGCAAACGACGGGTACGATCCAAGCTTCGAGACTCGCGACGCGTTACCGAACAGAGTTTTTGGTGCGTTTAGACGAACGACTCCATCGGCCGGGACACTCCTCGTCGCAGCTACGTTCGTCGTTCGTCGTTCGACGATTTATCTTAAATAATAACGCGGCGTTAGAGCCATCGGCAACTGTGGAACGCAGGCTGATGCGATTATAAACGAACGTCTCGGTGCGCACGAGTTCATTCTCTCGCGCGGACCAGGCACCACTGGAGAGCACATTTGCGCTCAACTTTCGTATAAACAATCGTTGAGTTGTATTCATACAAAGAATTACTTGAATCTTTTTTTTTTTACAAGTGTTACTGAAACATTTTTAAAAAACTAGTACGTGAAACTCTTAAGTGTAATTTATAATCATATTTGGCAGCAAGTTGGTCCTCATTTTGAAAGGAATTAAGCATCAAAGATATTACTAAATATTAATATTTCCACGCATTTGGCAATAGAATTAATTAAAATGTATAATTACTTGTAACACTTTTCGATTTTCGAAAGTGGGTATTTCTATTGTGTTACAAAACACTTTTAATAAAAATAACTTTGAATAATAGCAGGACTGACCCAGAAAAATACAAAATCTTCGGACAAGTATTATAGTATATATAATAAAAATAATACAACAAATATAAATTATAAATTATTCTATTTAGAATATATTGTAATAAAGACTAATATATTAATATATTATTTCATTGTATTATCAAATAAACATATTACAAATACCGAATCTTAAAAACAAAAGTGTCCTAAGATTTTCGAACGAAAGTGTACAATCGGTCAAGATTCTCTTCAAGAGTACCAATAAAATACACTATATGGTGTAGAAATTCAAAAAAGAAAACGTCTGTTAAACGTCTCGTAAATCTCTGCAAACTTGTCCATGCAACTGAAATATCATCTGGTATATTTCTATACATCTGCTGTATACGTTCCACTTGTCCATAAACCAAAAAAGGAGAATAACCGGGATCGTTCGCTATCGATCGTGCGAAAAAGGAGTATTGTTTATGAGGTACGTCCACCACATGCGCGGATCTCTATTTACAAAGCCAGTCGAGCGACGGTTCCGGGGAGGTGGTTCACTGTTAAAATCCCCGTAAATCTTCTTCTCCATAAAAGTCGAACGAATTGCAAGCGGACAAAGCGGCGCGGTATTAAAACGCCGCACGGAAATTCAACCGGCTGTCTATGATCTATCTGTCTTTCGCGTAAATATCTCGTACGATTGACTGAAAAATACGATCGGTTGAAACGCCAACACTTTTGCAGCCGCGTCGGAAGAAATAATCGCGCTCTCGTCGTAGTTGATTTTTAGTAGACTTTTTGCTCGGTAAAGAGGTTTCGTTCTCAAACGAAAATTTTTACCTTCACGCGTGGATAATTCCAAGTCTAGAATTTATCGATCCTTCTTTCTTAGTTGACGTCAGCGAAGACACAACGACACAACGTTTGTAAACGTTTGTCGACCGAACCTAGGTGTAATTTAAAAATTTAAGAAGCTGAAGTGCTCAATCAAGGCCAAATTGAAATTTTCAACCAGCGATTCGAGAAGCGTACCAAATTTTAATCGAGAAACTTTCGAAATTTCGTCGCAGCCGGCGTTACGACCGAATTGATCTATTAATTTCGGAGCGAGTGAGGACAGAAATGCCAGTGACTCGACAATTTTTATTTCCGGCCCGATCGATTGTTTGCGCGCGTTGCAAATTTCACAAAACGTTCGAGCGTTTCAGAAAAGAGGGGGTCGATGGACGTGTTTCATCGCCT
>KQ435801.1:354314-375256 GCA_001276565.1 Melipona quadrifasciata | reverse complement strand
TCGTTGTAGGATGGCGGATGTTTATGCATTCTTCGGGAAATTTAGAGCTCCAAAATCTGTCTATATATTCGAATTTCACGCGGTGAAACGCGTGACTGTGTATCAATGACGATGAAAAATTGTCGACAACTTGGTTAACTGATGTAAGAAAGTTTTACAACGATCTGGTTTTGAAGCGTGAAGCTTCTGCTTTGACAGTCACCGGCTCGTCCCTTTCGAAGATGACTTTACGCCGTGGAAATGAGGACATCTTTCTCTCGGAAATTCTAAAAAGTCAAACATTGTGAAAGTGCGTTAAAGATTCATTTTCGTAGCTACGCAGGTCCACGATTGTTTTGAAGTCTCCTCTCAAAATTTGTTGCACGATCTTTTTCTCACCATTTTGCCGAACCTTTGCTTAAATATAAAAATTTGAGAAATCCTAAATTCTTAGTTGCAAAGTTGAAAACTTCAATCTTTAACGCGCACGGTGGATCTAGAAAAATATTTTTCGATGACTTTTTACGTAGAAATTCATTAAGAAATTCTTTTCATAACTAAATTGGTCTTGAAATTTCACTTGGATTTTCTTTTGCCATTTCATAGAACTTGCAGCATTGGAGTTATAATAACGAAACGTTAGGATCTCTCGAATCTTTGTCATTCAACCCTAATGTTCGACGTTCAATAAAATACAATAAAACGGCAAAAGAAAATTGTACAGCGAGTTCTATCTCCGAAACGATAGTACGTCTAGTTGCAGAAAAAGTTTAGAGTTCCTCGGGAATTAAGGCAATGTGTTTTAATAAAACTATAGATGCAAATTTTGTACGCAATCGGTACAAAATAACTATACACGCCTTAATTTACAAGATCGACGAGCGTGATTTTTAAATAGTAAACGATCCGAGCAAACGTTATCACGCAACAGAAGTATTAAAGTGCGTATTTCCTACGAAAAAATTTGACTGACATTCAGGAAGCAATTACTTTCCAAACTCTTCCTCCACCGAAACGCGCGTCATTTATCCTCGTAAGCTCGAAATCGTTCCATTGTAACCAATAGAGACAAGTTTGCACATCACGCGAGATAATTCCAGCACAATGCCACCGTGCGATCTTCGAACGGTGAATCTTCAACCTCATCGACGTTGCACCGTGACCGGAAACAAGCAAACCGTGAGCCACCGGCTATGCGGTGGAGGAAACGCGAGCTTGGCATCGTGATTTCGGTTTGGGAACGTCGGTTGAGCGGTTCCGGGCAGGAAGCGAAAACCCAGCGAGTTTCGGGCCTCGGTGTCTGTAGTTTATCCTTCCCACCCATAGATTTCGTTACCATAGCCGCCATATTGTTGTTGTTGGTGCTGCGCTGTCGCCGAGTCTCAGCATTTCCTGATATTACTCGCTACTCTGAAGTTTCTCCAAGTTTCTCGCAATATCCATCTCATGTTGGATTTTCTCATCGTTTCATTAGCCTGCTCTGCGGTTCGGAATTTCAGTTTGTCGAAGCGATGAAAATATTCCGGATAAATTACCCACCGCCGAGGGAATAATCACGAAAGAATTTTCGACTAACAACTTCGACGGTAATTAATTGACAATTACGAAACATCTTTGACGCTTTGACGTTCGAATTTTGCAATATCCATCTCTTGGATTTTCTTATCTACGTTGAACGATACAAGAATAATTGGGAAAGATTTTTTTCACTTTGACACTTTTAACAAACAGCAGTTGGAAAATATCTCTTTGTCAAATTTTTCGCAGAAATCTGCTTCTTATTACGTCTCATTCTTGCCCATTCTCGAATAACTGGTTCGTTACGGTATATTACACCATCATCCTCCGTTACCTTCCATCGTGAAATTAGTGTTTATAACGTATCCATCACGGGTTCTTCACGTTTTATAAGAGTCTCCTCGGCGCATCCCTGCCATTTCCTGTTATTCCGCTCGTGATATTTAACACTAATTTAATCAACTCTTCCTGCCCTTCGTACACCCCCTTTCGCTCACCTTCCACATCGGGGCGATCGGGGCCCCGCATCAACCCCCATTATCTCTTTCTCATTTTCTTTCCCTGCTATTTACCGTCTCATCCATGACCTACCATTTCCTTTTACGGGCCATTAATCAAGGAACACTCGGGCATCTTCTATCGTTCGCCATTACGCCCCTCCCCAGCATCCACTTAGTCATCGATTACGGCGAAAACTTCATGCGAATTCCCCGCCTCAA
Source organism: Melipona quadrifasciata (assembly GCA_001276565.1). Taxonomy (NCBI): domain Eukaryota; kingdom Metazoa; phylum Arthropoda; class Insecta; order Hymenoptera; family Apidae; genus Melipona; species Melipona quadrifasciata. The sequence goes on along the minus strand of KQ435801.1, from coordinate 373,040 downwards.
ACAAAACTGCACTTTCAGTTGAAGTTGCGCCCAAGTATGTGTTACCGTGTTACATTATACGTATTTCCCCTGTGTACGATGGTTTATAGAGTGGAACTTCTTGCAAGTGTCTCTCTGGAACTCTATCCTCGGCGAGAGAGGGCAACTTTGATGGATTGCCGCGAGAATAGAAAAATTCTGACGCTACGCCGCCGCCTCGCGCGGTAATTATTAACATCGATCGAGAAGTCCATTCAAGCACGAAAGTATCCTTTTTTTAAATTACTTCGCGCGAGTCGTGCGGTAACTTAAAAACAATTAAAAAGGTAAGATAATCGTGATGCCGAAGAGATAAGCGTCAATTGTGCGATTTTTATAAATTCAAAGGATAGAAACAAATTATAGAGATTGAAGAAGATCGAACAATCATAACAATTTCAAAACAATGTCAGCCTTCGATTTTCTACGTTTTCCAATTTATTGAATTAATCGTTGTGGCTCGGAAATATTACCGCTGTTATGCAACTGACCAAGAACAGAGAAAATTCATTTATCGCAGGAATATTTTGCAAACGATCGCAAGTATCGCGGTATTGAGCGAGAAAAAGCCTTTTCCAGTTTCTCAACGAAGGCTGTTCTAACAGAACGATCATTAACGTGCAATAACTATCGATCGGTTCGCACGCTGTTTCAGGTTCTGTTGGGCTGGTCAAAAAGTAATTGTGTCTTTTTCTAATAGACATACATGTATATTTTAAAATGCGTGCAAGTTACCAAATAGACACGTTTATAACTATACACAGGATCAGAGAAAGCTAAATTTCTGTTTCTCGTGAAAAACTCGCCTTGTATCCCAGTACGATTCGTTACAGGCGCGATCGCTCGGTACCACACAACGCCACTCCTACTCGAGGTCTGCCCCACGCCCTCTCGCGAATCACGTGACCCAAATCAACCAATCGCTAATTTTCGTTGCATCAGCGTTGCACCTGAAGAGGCACTATTTTCTGAATTACCCCCACTAAGATCACTTTCAGTGATTAAAAAAAAAAAAAACACAGTCGAAAGATACCAAAAATAATCGACCAAAATGATCAATACAAAGTTAACATACAAAGTGTTTCTGTTTTTCACGAAAAATTCGCTCTTTATTCGCACACGGTAAAAAACGCAGTTACTTTTTCTGGAAGTGAGAGAGACGATCCGGGATGATCGAACAGAGTGAATCGGTGTCTTGATTTCAGCGTTGCAACGATGGTAAAAATACGAAACAGCGAACCGTGGCAGTTTTTCGATCATCCGCCTACCGACGATCGCGAGAGTCAGCCTGTCGAAAGTTGCCGGCCGCTCGTTTCATTCCCATCGACGCCGGCAACTATCGTCTCGTTACTGGCGCGACGACAATTAACAGGGATCTCCCGACGGAAACGGCGCGATTCACACGGCGAATCGTCAGTCGAACGTGCGAGCATATCTCTCCCGAATCGGCGAATCGTTCGATCGCGTTTCGGCATTCGTGTTTCAATTACCGATTCGGTTAAGTTAACAGTGGCGCGCGCGCGCGCTCCCGCGGCCTATTTCAATTCGGCAGCATCGTTGAAATTAATTGGGGAATCGGCACTGGCCCGGAACCGGTCCGATTCTGCGGACGTGGCCCGTCTCTCGGAAGACGCTCGTAACTGCTGATGCAATTTCGACAGCTATCATCAACTGCGATCTGCGCTCGTGCGGCAAAGTCGTTACGGGGGGGAATCGTGGGATAGGGTAAACCATGGGATAGGCGAGACGATAATCGGAAATTGCGAACTTTACGTCGAGAATCTGGGATAAATAACAATTTGTACATTACATCTTCAATTTGAACCAAAGATACAAACGCACACGCATATCTGTAATCTGCTAAATCGTCAACGACCTCGACGCAACGTGAAAATCGACGCGCTAAAAAGAGGAGAGAAAAATAATTCTCAAGTCCTGGACATGGGCAAGTGACTAATTTCGAAACAGGTCTTTGTTAATCGTGGATTCTGGCGATGTTTTAATCGAGATGTGAAAGAGAGAAGAGGCAAAAGAGGTCTTGCTTCAAATCTCCTTTCAATTTCACTATTTTGCCTGAATAAAATGCAAAGATTACGCAAGATGTATTGCGCTGAAAGATTAAATTTTGTGAAAAGTTAATCTATCGCAGAATTAGACAAACGCAGCCAGCTGCCGCTGCAAAGTTTCAACGACGGATTTTATTAAGCGTTAATGACAACATTTACAAGTCGTATGATACGACAATTGATAAAATCCTAAAAAACTTGCACGGACGAAATAAAATGAGACGCAATAAAAATTGCGATATTTATCGTATCGTCAAAGTTTTCGCCTATCTAAAATTATATTTGAGAGGATCCCGTCTCGAATTTGCAATACACGACGTTCATAAAACAAGTGCTCGTCATTTGTTGCATCCGCGCTCTCCGTTCCCGTTCGAATGGATGAAAATGGAAACGGGAAATGGAACGGGCAAACATCTCAAGCACCAGACACAGATGTAGCAAATTGAATTAACGATTTTTAATAGCCGGCGGATCGTTACGCGGAGCTTTAAATCGCGATTCCAATTACCGCCATAATCGTACAAATTGTATTATTCGCGATTCGGCGCGAGCAGATTTCTACGGATAGAGAAGATCGCATACGGATCGATCTCGTAAACTACCGAGCATCGAAATTTTCGAGACGATGCCGGATTAATTCACCCGCGCGCCATTCGCTTGTCGACATAGTACACGCGTACCATTAGCTATCGAAAAACTCGCTGGAAATAATTTGCTTCCTTCGCAACTCCCGACGCTTAAAGCGCAAAATTTCCATCAATAAAAGGCTTTAACTGTGGCAATGAGTTACACAAGCTTATATTTTTATCTTACATTTTGCGAAATTTTATTTTCATTCGCATTTCACGAACTTTTATCCACATTTATCTAAAAATAGATTGTGAAACACCTGGCGAAAATTGACAAAGTGGTTGCTTCACGACTAAACTGATTATTCAGTAATTATTATTCGAATTTGAAAATTTCGTTACACTTATATTAATCTTTGAATTCTATGTAACGAAGAGAAAACGTGAAGGTAAAAATTAATTAGCAATTAGTGGGGTATTTTCTCATTTCATTCTTGCAAGTTTTTCGGCACATTTAAAAATAGCCTCGAACACTTCCATTGTTAATGTTTAAGAATATTTAATATTTTCGAAACTTTTGAGAACAGGTTCCGCGGTTTTCGATTTATCTCCGCCCGTTGGACTTTCAAATAACGCGAATGCAATCCGTGCAGATTGTAAAATAAACATGGAAAGTTCGAGTTCTGCCGTTTCGGTAATTTATTCATGCGGTTTCATGGGGCAGAAATCTATCCCGGGACCCGGATGCCGTAAAGTTTAGACGTCCGTGTTATTGGGAATTATAAGAACGTAATGACCCATGAAAATCGATGCACCGTATGGCGGTGAATTGCGAATCGCCCGGTGCGATGCTTGTCGCCCGCGGAGTTTGAGGGCCGGATCGAAATGCATACGAGAAATTCGGTTCGATTGCCATCGTGTTTTTCGTCGTTTTACTCCGAATTCCTGTTCGGCGTTCCAGCACTAAAGACGAAAGCGAAATCAATTCTTCTCGCAACGCTTACTATTACGAAACCGATCGTTTTGTAATTCGAACAAATTCGTTTCGTGGTACGAACGAATCTATATTTTTCACTTAACGTCGAGAAAATTAAAACTTTGCGAAACAACGAATAGATGGAAACGATTTAAGTAGATGAAAGGTAATGGAAAGATTGTCGCATTTATTACAGAATATCAGTGAATATAAAAGCTTTGCGAAAATGAACAGAAGGAACGTGATTTATATAAATTGGAAGTGTAATATTTATATACTATATTGTATATTATCAGTGAAAGTGATTTTAGCGGAGGTAACTCAGAAAATCGGGCCTCTTCAGGTGCAACGCTGATGCAACGAAAATTAGCGATTGGTTGATTTGGGTCACGTGATTCGTGAGGGGGCGTGGGGTAGACCTCGAGTAGGAGTGGCGTTGTATGGTACTAAACACGTACTATTAATACACTTGCGTATTAATAAAATTTTATAGTCAGAACAGTTGCTTCTGGGTCTTCCAGTGAGACGAATCGTACTGGGGTACAAGTGCAGTTTTTTAATTGTTCTTTTGTTCACATCAGTTATGCAATCACGAAAGATATTAAATACGATAAATACAAAGTATAAATTGATAAAAAAATATAATTAAGACAAATTGAAAGTGTAGCGTAACGTTCAATCAGTTATGCAAGTATTGCGAACGAAATTAAATGTACGATTGACAACTTAATTTGTTTCATCGAACAAATGCGTCATGGCGAAATCGTTTCGAAATTGGCGAGTCTAAGTAAGGAAAAAATCGTGGTCGCGGGTAACATCGACAACAGTTCGGTAACAATTTCGATAACATTGAAACACGAATTAGTGTCAGGCAAGTTTTATTAAACTGTTTCCCGAGGTACCTCGTCGAAACTTATTTCGAGTCGGGGGTAGAAACTCTAGGTTTTTCGGGTCGGTCGAAGTTTCGAACTAACTTGCGCGGTACAGCAGTCATGCAAAAACGACAGATGGCTGGAAGTTTCGAGTAAAACATCGAACTTCCCATAATGTATTCGCTTTTTCCAGCTGTCAGGGCGCACGTTCCACACCGGAGGGAGTCTGACTTCAAAACTTGGCATCATTTTCCACGTAAACAATGTTCAGCGATTGTTAAATTCGCCTCCGTGTAAATTGAACTGCAAATGTGCGCGAATGTCGAATCGAGAACCTATGTCAATGATTTGTGACGCGTAATAGTTTGACTCAATTCTATGAAATTTTTTCGTTGTTGAGATATTCTTCTAGTGTCTCCGGAAACTTCACTAAAATTTTCGTAAGTTTGTTTGAACAAACTAGCAACTTGAAGAAGACTGAAGAAGTGAAAGTTGTCTCTAACTTCGTCGTAAAATACAACGGCGGATAATTAGTCGGATTCGGAAAATTCCACTCTGAATCAGCGTCAGAAAATATATAAAGCGATGTAAAATTTCGAGCTTTACTTGTCAACCGTAAACAGACTCGAGTGTTATCTCTTGTTTTTCGATTTTCCAGCGTGCGTCGTCTACTGGAAATCCAGCCGACATACCAAGAGAGGGAGAGAGAAAGAAAAGAGTTTAAGCAACGAGCAGGCCGGTTCATACGATTTGCAAATTTCCAGGCTGGCGAGAACATTTACGCGTAAGCTGTTTCCCCGTTCGCGCGGTTTAGCATTCGGCTGGCACTGACGTCGCTGGAAAGAAGTTAGAAAAGAGGGGGTTCGCTGCCTTGAAATTCGCGACAAACGCAGCTGTCACATCTGCGCCCCCGCAGCAACACGTGGTCCGACAGTCTGGCTTGGTCCGAATACATTATAAAAGGTCCGTTGTTTCAGTCGAAACTCGCGGCCATCTGTCGTTTTTCGCCAAAGTTCGCGTACGCCTAGTTCGTACCGGCCCGCCGCTCTGAAATAAATTTCGAAATTTGAAATAAATTTCGCAACCCCCGCCCCTCCCCCAGTTTTGACTGATTTATGCGACAAACGTTGTGCAAGACGAAACTCAAGATTCACAGGGAATCGGTGCAAGATTTTGTAGTCGTGAGATTTTTCCGCGGATTTACTTTTACAAAATTGCATTCTAGAGAATTTGAGATCTGCTTAAAAATCCGTATCACTTGTCAAACTTGTGTCACTTTTTTTTTATCACTGAAAGTGATTTTAGTGGGGGTGACCCAGAAAATCGGGTCTCTTCAGGTGCAACGCTGATGCAACGAAAATTAGCGATTGGTTGATTTGGGTCACGTGATTTGCGAGGGGGCGTGGCGTAGACCTCGAGTAGGAGTGGCGTTGTCTGGTGCTTGTAATTTGTTTTTCGATTCAAATGTTTGCACATCGATAAAAATTTATGGCATTCTAGTCAGAACAGTTACTTCTGGTCCTTTCAGTGAGACGAATCCTACAGTTTTTTTATATGATGTGCATTTTCTGCAATTTTCTGCAAAAATCCGCAGTCTAACGCAACATTCCAAAAAATACATCCACGCGTCAAAACGATATCATTTAAAAATTCTTGTGTGAACCTATCTCATGTAAATTAATAATTTCACGAATTGCCGAATTGTCCGATTTATATTCTAAAACGAATTATTCAGCTTGGCTCGAATGCTTTATCTACGATCCACATGTTTCTCGAGAAAATCTCAACAATTACTTCCCACGTTGTTCGTTTTCAGTTACTGTTTGATTGCACTGACGTAACAGTTGTAACGGAGGGATAATTATAACGATGCCTCAACTTGCCAGAAGACGAAAGAAGACTGTCGACAAGGGGATGAAGCTTCGCGCAACAGACGATTAAAAGTAAAAGGGGCAAAGTAGCCGCGAGTTTCACCCTCTTCTTCACCCTCCTTGTCTTCGTACAATCTTCCTCCACGACGGAACTTTCACCTCTTGTTGACTTAACGATTATTCCCTATTTCAAGAAGTTCCCAAGCGCCAAGGTTTTAACATGTTCGAAGTTCGATAAGTGTGTTTTACACGGCCCGATCGATAAAGACGCTTCCTTAGGGAATTATAACGATGCCCCATTGTTGAGCGTAATTAATGGGAGACTGGATAAAGTATGTTCGACGTGCAAGTTGCGTACCGTATTAATTTGCAGTGTAACGATGCCCGAAAGTTTGGTTCAAATGATGATGGTACACTTCATAATGATCGCTATGTCGGTCTTGCAATTATATCGCGTGAATTATGAATCATTTGCATTAACGTTTTAGTTTACGAAGAGAATAACTGTACTTGGAGGCAATTTTTTAATCGATTCTTCCCTTCAAGAGAAATTCAGTAATAATAATTTTACGATAAAGTAAAATGTATCGACTTTCACCAATGATCGATTAAATAAAGTATGTAGCAATTAAATCGGACGTACTGTACGGCAGAAATTTATAGAAATACAAAGTGTAGAGTTACAGAAGAATCAACGGATCAATCGCAATTTTATTGGAAAACACTTTTCTTAATTCGGACCTTTTGAATTTAATAGCGTTTGACGGTCGCCAATGATCAACGATATTGCACCGGATGTGAAATCTTCGGTTTCTTCGGATGCCGTGAAACGACATCGAAAGAGTTCCCCAACGGACTTGTTGCTATATCAGCCTGGAATCATTCCAGGCCAATTATTTCTGTGCCAGGCCGCGAAATCTGAAGGAACTCGTAGCTCTATAGCGCACTACAGAGACGACACAAAGTTTGAAAACTTTCTTCAATTATATCATCGTTAGTATCATACAGTTTGATTGTCACTTAGAGAAACTTGCAAGGATATACAAGACTCGTATATGGATGTCTAAATGCTCGAAGTATAAAAGAAAATAAAAAACAAAAATGTTCAAAACAAATCGCACGATCGCTCGGTACCAGACAACGCCACTCCCACTCGAGGTCTAGCCCACGCCCCCTCGCGAATCACGTGACCCAAATCAACCAATCGCTAATTTTCGTTGCATTAGCGTTGCACCTGAAGAGGGCATTTTTCAATTTTCTGGGTTACCCCCATTAAAATCACTTTCAGTGATAAAAAAGACGCACGTTGCAGAGCGAAAGAGGGGGAGGGGAGAGAGTGCAAATTGAATTGATACACGTGGAGATGGCGAAATTAATTACGTTGTCCGTTGAATCTCCAATTGGACGCGAGTCCAAATAATTCAAGTAGAATACAGTGCGCGAGACGTGACGCATGGTTAATTGGTTAAATTTATAATTGTGATACTTCGGCGCCCGCGGCAGAAACGACACTGCGAAATTCTCTCTCTCTCTCTCTCTCTCTCTTTCTGTTTCTGTAGCTTCCCTGTGACGTGTAGTCCCAGTGACTTGTTGCGTACAACTTACGTAGAATGGCTTTTAAATGTTTTGGAACTGTTCCAAGATCTATAGTTTCTGGTTAAATTCACCAGTCCTCCACTTACGGCCGCCGTTTAAGCGGTTACGCTATAATTTTATCTCTGCCCTGACTTAATTCGATCGGATTAAGGGAATCTCTTCCGGTTAACGGGCGTTCATTTTCCTTCTACAAGGCACGGAAAACGCTCGTGCGAGACATGTTTTTTTGAAATTCCATCAACACCGTGTCCAAGTGGAACGTAAAGCTCGCTATACTTTTGGATACACGAGACTCGATATTCCAAAATAAAAACTTACTAATATAAGATAAAAATTGGTTTCAAATTTGATCAACTGTTGGGATTTTAACAATTTTCAAATAATCGAACTACCGACGATTGAAGGTTGTAAAATTACCATCAAAAATATTAAAGTCAAAAAGGTAAAACAAAGCTTTGTAATATAGACTCTTATTTACACGTTTCATGGAAAATCATTCGAGCCTTTAGAAATGAATCTGTAAAATGTTTAACAAAAATTACAAATTGGACCAATTCTCAAGTGTTAAACACACACATGTACGTATCAAAAATTTCCGTGGCAAGTGTGTTCGAATACATTCACGAGCCATCCTACATTTCCCTGCCTTCGAAAAGAATCCGAACAACGTTTCTAAACGTACATCCCGCGTGGCTCGACCATCGTCAAAAGAATTGATGACCGACGATATCTCAAAACTGAGCGCCGAGAGGAACGTTCGGCCGCCTTCGATACCGATTGTCAGTAGCGTCGTAAATCCTGGCGAACAGCCACGGAGATGTATCACAAAGTTTCGGCCGAAAGGAACAGCGCGAAATCCCCGACCCTTGCCGCTGCGCTCGATCGCATCCGAAATGCAATCTGCAGTTTCCGCGCGAATCTAGCCTTCGAGACCGATTATACCGGGAACAACTCGCAACAACTCGGTCCGCGAGAACGAATCGCCGAAGAATTTTCCACGCGGCCGTAGATTTCAATCGGGGATTTCAACCGTTTCGCTTCCCACGGTAGATCAGGCGCGTTGCACGTACGCGTTGGAAGGCGTCGTCGGGTATCGACACGACAGACCATTCATAATCAAGCTGCAGCTGTTCTAAACGAAACGACATCCAATTTCAGCCGGGGACAATACTTCGAGTCGCGCGATCGTCCGCTGGATGTTCCCCGAATCGAAAATTTATCATCCGCGAGTGGGAGGGGAGCTCCGTGTCGCGAGGCTCCTGCTTCAACGTCGTGCATTGAGAAAAGCGAACGACATCATGGACTGACGCTTTGCACACAGTTCAAAGAGTTCTGTTAACCTCTCAAATATGCTATAATCACTTCCTATTAAAATAAATCAATAGTTTCTTTATTGCACGCGACGGTCAACGTTCGGAAGAAAATATTTGAAAACAGCGTGAAAAGAACTAATCGAGTCTAGTTTCGAAACATTCCAATGTGTCTAAGTTTGATTTAAAAATAATTAAAAGTGTAAGAATTCAAATTAAATTTTTTATGAAATTTGATTCGACACTTTCATCACGAGCACCGTACACTCGTTGCTAAGCACAGCTAAGGAGTTAAATTTCGCGGGGAATTTCGAACTGATTTCGAACTTTTGTTAGTCATTAAACAGCTGGATCGCGAATTCCGCGAGAAAATTTACACTTCCCCATGTTGTCGACGCTCGCCAGTTTAGACGCGGCTAAACGCGTTTTTGAACAATTCTCCGGCAAAAGTTGCCTTTTGACAATACCACGTTAAATCGCTGGAATCTCGCGAGCGGTCGGCCGCGGGATCAAGCGCCGAGAGATTTGAAAAGTGAAACAAATCGAAATCACACCAGCAGCGGGAGGATTTGTGTCGCGAGCCTGCGAGTCGGATCGATTGTCAAAACTCTGCCGCGCTGCTCGGTCGAGTTGCTCTCTTCGGGGTTCGGGGTTCGTTCGGTGCCGCGCGTGTCGACCTCCTCCGTGACGAAAGAAAGGGAACTTGGGTGCCGCGATGTTTCCGCGAATTAAATGGAAATCGTGGAATATCGATTCGTCGGGAAGCGACCGGCTACAGCCAGACACGGGCAGCTGTAGGAATTTGAAACGAGCCGCGCCATGTAATTCCGCGTGGAAACTCGTTCGGAAATTCGACGAAGGCCCCCCGATCGCAGAGCGTGTGATTTGTAACGTGGCTCGTTCCCGTGGAATTAGGAACGACGTTTGTAGGCGGGTGTAACTGGTCGGACGCGATATAATTTCCAGTTATTCCGGTTAATTCCACTTGTTGAACCTTTCGCGGCTATAAAATTCGTTTTGCGATCTCGCGAAACTCGATAGAATTTCGTGCGGGATTTCGCTTCGTCGAATTTCGAGCGCGGAAGGCAAAATCCGCGCGTCCACACCGCCGATGATTCTATTAAATATCAAATGACCGCCGGCTCTGTCGAAAGCGTTTCAAAGTTGCCGCCTCGCCGGGTTTTATTTCACTCGATGAACGACAAACGGGCATTAAGCGGCGGGCGCACGTTCGAGCGAAGTTAATAGGTAAACAAGGCTGATCTCTCTCTCTCTCTCTCTCTCTCTTTCTGCCAGTTATAAAATAACGTTTCGCCGGTTTTTGCGATGACTATTGATTAACGCGGCGGGGCGCCACGGACAGCGCAAAAGCGGACTGATGCGAGAGCTGTCATTTCGCGAAACCGCCGCGACACGTCCGGTTGTTCTCAAACGGTTGAAACGACGATACGCAACCGGGCCGCGGCTTGGATCGGCTCGCGAGCCCCCCATTTTCGACGTTATTAAATTAACCGGCGCGCCAACTCTGACGTGGCTGACTCTCGCTGCCGAGAGTTTTATTCAACTCGTTTTACACAGCTAATGGAAAATTGTCCGTTAGAATTACCGAGCTAATAATTTCGCCCGATACCGCTGCCCCTCTTTTTCAATTAACGCCTACCCAACGGTGGCTGGAACGCGTTCGCACGCCGCTGTATTTACACGTAGTGATTAATCAGGTCGGAGCGTATCATTGTACATGCGACGTTGCTTTCGCACGGAAGTTGATGAAATTCAAATTTGCATCAATGTCGCAACGTGTATCTGAAATTGGCGAAAATTCTGCCGTTAACACTTTGGCTGAAGGTGCTTCAAAAATTTCAACTTTCGAGGCACTGTTGGCCGCCTAACTAACTGAAACAGAGACGAGAGACGCCTATGCACAGGCGCTCACTTCACGCTAGTCGAATCGAACCGAAGGCGTCTGCAGGCCCCCGACAAATGTTGTCGACAATAATTCTCACGTTGGATCAAACGTGAGTGAATTCTAATTCAACAGTTAGTATTATTTAAACGCGATTACTTTGCAGTTGTTTCATTTAATGCTGTCAAAATGAAAAGGTGTGGCAATAAATTAATCGCAAAAAGAAAGAATCGCAAATGTGTAGTGTGTGGAAAATATAATGTTAGAAGGGAGACGCATCACGAATGCAAGAAACGTGATTACGTATTACGTGCCACACTTTACTAGATTATTAGCTCAAAGTATGTACTGTGAAATTTTTGGTATTTGCACTAACAATTCAAAGCAGAATCAGCGTCTTAATTACTTCGATATACTTTCTGAGAAATACACGCTGTTCTCAGTGTAGATGGCGATTGAATTCCCACCGTATGTTACGCGTCAAATCCTGTCGTAGCGAAATTGCAAGAGTTTCGTTTTACCTCGTTGGAAAGTAAGAGCGCGCGTCGATACTAAGTGTAGAGATGTGTAAACTCGGGCCCGAAAGCCCGATCGCGGCTCGCGTGCGGAAAATTATTCAAGTTCGCGCGAGACCGTGAAAACAGCGGCGGTGAAGAATAGAGGAGTCGGATGAAAAATGGGGGAATAATATCTGGCGTGAAAAAGATGAAGAATGGAAGAATAAGACGAAGAAGACGGGAATAAGGCGAATGTGAAAGATATGAGAAATAGAGGAACGAAGGTGAAAAAGGTGAAAAATCGGTGGATAAGACGAACGTGAAAAAGACGAAGAGCGAGGGAACGAAGTAAAAAGATGACGAATAGAGAAATTAAATTGAAGACAGAATTGAACAAGACGAGGAACAGATTAGAAATAAAACAGCGGACGTAAGGAAAAAACGTTTAACCTGTTGTTCGGTCCTTCGGACTGAGGGCAACCAACAACCATCGAGTGCGCTCGTATAACATCCCAAGCGATATCGATATATTTTTCTTCACAGTAAAGCATCTCAATCGCGCCAAGAAAATATTATCCGATGTCTCGTCGTGGTGTCCTAATTGCGTCCTAAATCTCCAGTAGGTTAAACTCCATTAATTCAAATTCAGAGTCAATATCGCAGTTTGAAAATTGGCTCAGTTGTCAAGAATATACGCAGATGCGACACGAGTGAGAAGAATGAAAATCAACGAATGAAAAGTTTCTTCAAGTGGCTTCCAATCTCACGACTGTACTCTCGTCACTTCGCGCAGCTGATAAAACGCGAACGTAGGTGCAGAGACAGAGATGGTCGAAGGAAACAACGGTGAAAGCACAGAGACTCTCTCTTTCTCTCTTTTTCTCTTTCGTAACGATCAATTCTTTTCAATTAAACGAAAAGGGAGAGCGGATTGACGTTTTGGCAAATGGTTCTTCTGCGGTCGTGCCGAATGCACTGCTACAAGGTGACTCGGCTGCCGCCCTGTTGGCTCGACTGCCTCGACTCTGCGGTCTCCCCTGTCGATGCCTCACCCCTACGTACCGCGTGTGTACCGCCACTATATGACTCCCCCATTTCTAGTGACCCAATATCGCGTTGCGTCAGCCATCCGCCCTCTTCGAGCGTAAATTCCACCGAAGGGGAACTACTCGCCGTCCTACGGTGTTTTCTCTCTTTTTCTCTCTTTTTCTTTTTTGCACTTTCTTTTTTGCGTTGCCGATCATTTTTTTTTCGAGTGATCTGCTCGAAGTGCCATTTGCTCACTCCTACATTCGCGTTTCTACGTGTAGATTTTGAAGTCCGAAGATTTACAAAAGTAAAATCGAGACGGAGACGTAGGAAGAAACTGAAGAGCTGGGAGTAAATCGAATCAACGTTGTTGAGTATCGAGTGTGTGAATTTTCAAAGAGACCGAACGCTTCTCTCTCTCTCTTTCTGGATAAAAATCACTTTATAATCGCTGACTTTGGACGTTGATAATGGCGGAGAAGCAAAAAACCTGTGACGTTTTAATGGATTTGATAATCCCATCGAAAAATATTTCCGTGAAAATGTTTTTCAACAATAATCCACTTTTAAACGCAATGAACGTCAGCGTGGATATTGCGCGCACACACTTTGTCCAGCGCGAAGTACCTAGATATTTTAAGGGAAATAAGATGAACGGGGCAACCGTGTACATAAAACCGCAGCGACTATATACCTGCGCTGTGTTCCGCAGTGGAATAGGACAGCGCCTGGTCAGGCCATCCTTTGAGACGCAAATCAAGCGGACCAGTCGTCCCCGGATTACATCTTCGTACAACTTCAGCTTTCAGCGAACAGCAAAAGCAGAGATATATTAAGGTAATTATCGGACAGCCACCGATCTGTATTCTAACGCAAAGTTCAGACTGAAAAGGGATTGATGGCGGATAGATGCAGTTTCAGAGACGTCCTACGAACGAGCTGAATGGAAATTTTCCATTACAACAGCGAAGACGGACTTGGACAAAGTGTCATTCAGAATGTTCTGTTACAATGAAACTAGCGATAAAACTATTCGAGGAGATTTTTTTCTGCAGTTTTTCCATGGAAGCGAACCAAATGGTTTCGTGTTTGCTTAATTGTGTAAAAATACAAAATACGAGTGAAATTCAAATGGTTGTTGAAATTATTACCGAGGAAGGGCAGAATAATTTTCTAAACTTATCGTTACAAAATATATATACAATCACGTTTGGTGAAGTATCGATTTCACGAGAGTACACAGTTTATGGACGTGTGTAGTGACGAACGACTGTTCAGAAGCAAACAGATGCGCGTGATGTTAACTCGTTGTCATTATTATCTAATTGCGCCGAGACATGTGATTAATTAGGTAAAAAAATAAACACGCACGGCTATTCAATGTACCCGATATTGTTCAATAATGAACATATTGCACTGACAACTATCGACGCTACATCTACTCGAATTTCGCTGGGGATTTTGAGATGCCAGTTGTGATATTGTTGTACAAAATACGTGAGATATCACGTTAGAATGGCACGATGTCATTGATCCAGTAATTTCACCGGGTTCCTGTGATACTAAAAAATCATATTAATAAGTCTTTGCTTTCTCAAGTAGAACGAGACTAATGTAAGTGCATCCTTTCTCACGAAGTTATATCAGTTTAAATTATTATTATGCTATTGAATTTTTCATTGCCGTTAGTATAGTTATGTTTTTCACTATGTACAATATATTGAAAATTTTATGAATTTTTCATTTTGTACTCACCATGATAGACAAAAATGTAGTTATGTTTGAAATGTAAAATATAAGAATCACAGTCCGTGAAAATCTAATTATCAAACGAGCAATACTCGTTCAAAAACAATGAAGTGAATCTGAGTATATCTCACAAGAAGAAGAGGCAGTTGTCGCGAGGTAAAGGCGCAGGTGAAATCTCGCGAAATGCGCGTATAAAAGTCACCGCACGTGGCGGAGGTGAACGTTACGCCGCTTGTATAGCAATACTATCTCTGACATATAAATTCCGATGCACGCCGAAATTGGCCGCGGTGTAAAACCGCGACTATTCTAAATATAAATTACCCGCATAATCCGGGACGCGTTCACGGGCGAGCGTGAATCTCGCACGTGCGATCGTGCACGCGCCAACCGTCCGCGATAAAACTACTATCCCGTTGGAATAGCGGAATCGAAACAAAACCGCTCAGCCAGACGCTGAGAAACGATCGATGGACATCGGAGCCGAAATGGTAGGGGCGCGGGAGGTCAAATGTCGCATCGCCAATCCTTAAACTCGACTGTATGTTTAAAAAAACTGCACGACTTGTACTCCAGTACGATTCGTCTCACCGAAAGGCCCAGAAGCAACTTTTCCGACTAGGAAATGAAGACGACTGTTTTGCCATAAAATTTTATCGATATGCAAACATTTGAGTCGATACAAAACAAATTGCAGGCACCAACGAGGTCTAGCCCACGCCTCCTCGCGAATCACGTGACCCAAATCAACCAATCGCTAATTTTCGTTGCATCAGCGTTGCACCTGAAGAGGTCCGACTTTCTGGGTTACTTTCAATGATAATAAGCTAAAGAATGATACTAAAATGAGCACTGAAAAATTACAACGCGGCCATCTGACGTTATCACGAAGATCGGATATTTAATTTATTCCAGAGTTGGAATTTATTTAAATTGTAATTAATTGACATGTTACTGAAACTTGCACAATTGACTGTTGTATCTAATTTTTTATATTCTTTGTATTTTCAATATTTCTTGTATTTAATTAGGAAGAACAGAATATATAATACAAAGTGATTACAAAAAAACAATTTTCAGATAAAAGATGTGTTGCTGCACGGGGAAAACTAAACCTTTTCTTGTACATTAATAAATAAATTCAAGTTTCGCCGTTCGTGGTCAGGATTATTTTGAGATGTTGCTCGAGGAATATTTCATTTCGTGAATGGGTTAAATGGAAATAGGTTAAACGAATTCTACCAAAGTGCGAACAGTCTCGAATTCGCGTCTGTCGTAACGGCAAGAAATTGCACGAAAATCTTATTATAACACGAATAGTCGTTTCTGAGCTCGCGCTTCTTCAACCGTGTTCGTCGGAATTGCATCTGTCAAATGTCATTGCAACGAATACAAAGATTTCACAAGGAGACCTCTTTGTTTTAACATCGAAAGATTAAGAAAGATACAGAAGTTAAAATTAAGAACCTGGCTTGTAGTTGCCCGCTGCTACCACGTCTTAACACGCCGTAACAGTGTTTCCGTAAAAAGTGGGAAATCTCGTTGCTTCGTCGAGAGTGGTCAAACTTTACTGCTTTACGCGATCGTGTACGCGCGATTCCACGGGAAAATACGGGGCGTCACCGCGAGTGGAACCGCTTCTCTCTGCCGGAACGCTCCGATGCTCTCGTGTTTTGCGTGCTGTGTTCGGGAGCTTGTTTTGCGGTGCCGGATCGTATCGCGGGCTTTCGGGTAGTTTGTTGCGCGAATTGATTGTGTGAAATGAGTAATGGTTGACTGGGGACAACCCAGAGATAGAAACTCTGCCCCCCCACCTTCCGCACCACCAATCTCTCTCTGTGTGCTCGCGTGGATCACTGTTCAGTTTCGTGTGACACGAGCGCGAATTTATAACAATTCCGCGAAGAAAAGTTTCCGGCGACGTTAGGTCACTGTTGATAAATTGACACGTTCGCGGTGAAGTTTATGTAAATTCGTTTAATTAAAGTTTCAATGGAGATTTATTTAAATTGAGGAAATAACTGATGTGTGTTTCGAGTTGAAGTTTCTTCCACTTCTAGGTTATTATAAAATTATTATATGATATTATTATCACTGAAAGTGATTTTAGTGAGGGTAAGCCAGAAAATCAGGCCTCTTCAGGTGCAACGTTGATGCAACGAAAATTAGCGATTGGTTGATTTGGGTCATGTGATTCGTGAGGGGGCGTGGGCTAGACCTCGAGTAGGAGTGG
Source organism: Melipona quadrifasciata (assembly GCA_001276565.1). NCBI lineage: Eukaryota > Metazoa > Arthropoda > Insecta > Hymenoptera > Apidae > Melipona > Melipona quadrifasciata. The sequence goes on along the minus strand of KQ435801.1, from coordinate 356,351 downwards.
CGTTGGTGCCTGCAATTTGTTTTGTATCGATTCAAATGTTTGCATATCAATAAAATTACTTGGCAAAAAAGTCGTCTTCATTTCCTAATTAGAACAGTTACTTCTAGGCCTTTCAGTGAGACGAATCGCACTGGTGCACAAGTGCAGTTTTTGTATTATATATATTTCTTGCATCGTTATATTATAGAGTTGTAGGTTATTATAAAATTATACTATATTATTGTATGATATTATTACATATCTCCGCGCGAACGTGTAAAACGTGCAAAGGAAGCAACTGTCGGAGCGATATTCAGCAACAGCCACAAACTTCGGAATGAATCCCGCTTTTCTACTTCCACGACTCGCGGGGATACATTCGCGAAAATACCGCCGGCTCGACTCGCCAATCCACGCTCTCTAACTAGCAATTTAAAAGCCATTACTACGGACGGAGTTCCGCCAAGAGGAAAATTCCGAAGACGATGTCTCCCTCGGCGACAAAGCGTAAACGCAATTAATTAGCCTACCGATCAACCGACGACGGCCTCCATCGGTCGTTAATTCATTACGTTTATCGCGAAAATGGCGTTTCGCTCCGGCGGGCGAGGCGCGGCGAGTGTGTATCGTCGTATCGCGCCACCGAAGGCACGTACACCACGGCTGTACCACGCTTTTAATTAAGCCCCACGAGCAGAACGCCTGCCTCCTCCAACGATCGATTTCGCCTCGTCGTAAACGTTACGCTTTTTTCAACACGTTCGCCTCCGTGTCGCTGCCGACACCACCGGCGACGAACTCGCGACCGAACCCGGGTAAACCTTTATGCCGATAATAGCCTGCCGCCCTCCGGGGGGAAAGTTTGCCGGCAGAGAGCCGGTCGCACGGAATCCCCATCTATCATCGACGAAATGCTCTGCATAACTTAGTTACGCGGCGAACGCGTCTACGCTTTTCTACGCCAGTTCCCAGGCGTTTCATTCGGTCCGCGATACGTGATTTTCGGGCGAAACACGTTCCTTACCTCGGGGAGAGACGTCGGCGCTCTGGCGATACGTCGCGACTCGATTTAAAAGAAGATTGTGCGATGTTTTTTCTTTGGTTGATTTACAGAAGGGACGAGAAATCGGAAGAAGATCGTGGCTAGTAGATTTTTATATTTTCGTTATATTTTGTTTTATATGTAACAATTTTCTGACTGACTCTCTGAAAATGGACACCTGCCTTCAGCGAAGGCAGTTCAATCATTTTCATGGAAAAAATATATACACGCGACTATATGTATATATATTCGGATTCAGTGGAATAAAATGTACAATCATTTCTCTGCGCTGACGTTTCGCGAGCCGATCATAATCCGACGATTATACGTTTTCGCATCGCGGACGCGCGCGTGTAAAATTGAAACATTCGTCAAAATGAATTTAAAAGCGCAAAACAAAAAGGACGCATCGCGCGAAGGATTACACTAGCGCTCGTTGGAAACAAGAACGAAAGCGCCCGGGACAAATTCGCGAAAGACTGTCAAAGCGAAATTATATTCGCGAATTGGCTCGGATTTCTGTCCCCCGGAGTTCGTTCACCTTGCGTTAAATTTTAATGTAAAATTGCTTTATTATCTTTACCGCGAGATATCACGTTATAGAAGAAATTAAAATTTATTGTAAATGTCGTTGTGTAAATTTTATTTGTCACAAATGCGCGCGAATTGAAATTTATCACAATGTCACGATTATAACATCACCCGACGGAGAACGCGCGTCGGGAAAGACGCGCGTTTGCAGCCAATACGGTGACAACGTGCTTAGACACGACTCATTAATCGATTTCAACGCGGTGCGAGTACGGGTTACGTTCTTACGACGAAAACCGGCAGCCAGCAGCTAATTTGCGGATCTCGCCTCTAACAATGCACCGACGTAACTTCAACGGGAATATCGGTACACGCGGCATTATTCAATTTGCAACAAGCTGCTAATAACACCGTCGCGCAAATTGGCACCGCCGTCTCCAAAGGAATTCAATTGAAATCAAATATTCATTAGGACGGTCACGGTA
>KQ435801.1:311144-329751 GCA_001276565.1 Melipona quadrifasciata | reverse complement strand
ATAGACGGAAGGGATTCGTCCACGGGTCCATGACCGCAACACCGGCCACCGTTAATTTGAAATTGTTACGTGTGTAACGAAGTGATAATGCACCGATGAACCACCCGCAGTAACGTTAGCCCGCCGCGTTCTCCGATCGAGCATGGAGATAAAAGCGATCTGTTGTCGGTCGTAAAAGTTTGCAGCGTTCTATTGCCCATCGACGTTTTCGTCGGTTTTCAATCGATTCGTGATTGGTCCGGTATAAGTTTCGCTAGAGTGAGAACTCTAGGCGCGAGAGTTCAGTAGAATGCGTTGATGCAAGATCAGACGGCCAGGGTTTTCTTTTATTTCCTGTAAATAGTCAAACTCTTTGACCTAAAGAATCTCACCGTTTGTAGTTTTATTATTTAATATTTTAATTTGATCATCGAATTATTGAATTAAAATATTATAAAAGTCGAATTTAGAAGCGATACGAAGGAATTTCGCGCTATCAGGAAATCTACAATTCGACGTGAATTATTCATGAGAAGCGTTCTCCATATTTTCCAGTCGTCCGATCGTGCGCCAGCGCGTTCTACTTGCTGCCAGTCCACACGTAGACTTACTCTACTTGTCGCCCGTCCAGACACATACTGATTTAGTCTGCTTACAACCTGTGACAGCTCGTACAACAAATGCACTCGTGACACGTCCAGCTGTTGCGCCGGCTTAATCAAATTCACCGTATATTTTTAAATATCGTTGTCGATATTTCCTCGACTACGGGAATCGAAGAGAAAAGGCAAAATTCTAAATAGAATTCACCTTACACCTTGCGAACATTTTGACAAACGCGCGAATAAAGAAAAAAATCTTCGACGCTTGTCACCCGTTTTTCTGGTTAGTTTTTTCTTTTTTCTTTTCTTTTTCTTTCTTTTTCAATCTACCGCGGAGAAGCGGAAAACTCGAGCTGGGGAAAAAAAAACTTGTTCTCCTTCGACCGATAAAATGGCCAGCAGCTAATTTCGATACTGCACAACGAGGCTGCACAACGACGCCACGTGATTGGTCTATCCACGCGGCCGCGAAATCGTATTAACTTCGGGTTAATATCCGCAGAAATCGCGGCCTCGGATCACCGGACAATTATCGTAGCCCGACAGCGAACGCCGACCAATCGTGGCCTAGGATTTTCATCCTAGCTGCGTCAGGCTCGCCTCGTAATTTCTCGCCACGCGAGATACCCAGCCTGCCGCTCCCAACCCTTCCCCCACTCGTTAACTTCTTCTGTTTCTCTATTCGCTAATCGTTCGACATCCATTAATCTTCGAAATTTTGAAACGTCTCTTCTATCGAACGAACAATACATGGAAACATACTTACTGTATTATGATTTTTTCGGAATACAGTGTGTTGATATAGTGACATATAGTGTAGAGGTTATGGTTACATTGTACTTGTACCCCAGTACGATTCGTCTCACTGAGAGGCCCAGAAGCAACTGTTTATAAAATTTTATCGATATGCAAACATTTTAATCGATAGAAAACAAATTACAGGCGCTCAGTAGATCTACCAGACAACGCCACTCCTACTCGAGGTCTACCCCACGCCCCCTCGCGAATCACGTGACCCAAATCAACCAATCGCCAATTTTCGTTGCATCAGCGTTGCATCTGAAGAGGCAACTAAAATCACTTTCAGTTTAGAGGCAGTTGGAAGTAGTAAAATGGACATATAGAATCTTTAATATTCTTTAACTCCTACATTAAGAAGAATGAAAAATAATGATTATTCAAACAAAACTTTAGGATTACTTTTATTGCTAGGTATAGAAAATGAGGAGAAACTTGAAATTTAAATAAAAAAAAATTGCAAAAGTACAGTTTCAATCGTAAATTTAACAAGGGAAAAAGAATTAGCTGGACATGATTGGCTAAAATCAGAAGGTGCTGGAGTATGAATAAAATAGAAGTTGACTCTTATTTTCAATTGTTAAACAAACCGAGAAATATACCTAATATGGATGAGAAACAGGCCTATGGTTAATAACAAACTAAAAGTTAAACTCAAAACGTGTATTTTTGATCCGGATGAAATAACCATAATTTTCCGTAATATCTCGTCTCTTTTATTTTTCAAATCTACCTTGCAACATAATAAATTTTTATTATCTGCTTTTACAAACACATACGTATGTTTTCTAGATATCGAGCATATTTAAGATGTGACAATTCTTTTAGGAAAGAGGAAAAAGAAAGTGGGCCGTCGCTCTTACCCCATTTTTGAAATTTCATTCAGTTAAAAAAAGAGAGAAAAAAGAAAGTTCCGCTGCGAGGGCGTTTTCCAACAAACACCATTAAAAAATTAGTCGATAACGAGAGAGTCGGGATAGTCGATGGCTCCCAGAAGGCTCGCGAGGAACGAATTTCCACGGAAATTGTCACCTTAAGCTTCGAGGTCTGCGAAACTCTTCCCGGGATCGACGCCGGCGGGTGATCCACGTAGAATATCGCCGGTAGATCCTCTCGAACGCGCGAATGCCCCGACACGAACGAGTAATGCCGCCCCCTCCCCTGTTCCATCGGGTCTAGCAAGTGGCGCGCGATCGAAGAACTTCAGCCCCGGCGCGATGGCGGCCGATTCAAAGTTCGCCAACTGCGATTTGGTAAACAGGCCGGATTAAACAAGCTGGCGACAATTGCTCGCTGATTTCCGCGACAGAAACAAAAGGGAACCAGCCGCAAATTCCAAGAGAGAGAGAGTTTCGGCGTTCTCTGCACCAGGATGACGAAGTTTTTGGATCTTGACGTGTATTTGTCGCCTCGCATTGTCGAACTCTACTGGCTGTAAAACAGATCTCTCTCTCTCTCTCTCTCTCTCTCTCTCTCTCTCTCTCTTTCTTTCTCTCTCTCTTTCTTTGGAACGAAGTCTTGTTTAATTAATCCTCGATTAATCACGGCGAGAAGGTTCTTACGAGAAGAAGTTTTAATTCCGAAGAGTTCTTCCGAGAACAAGTTTTTAATTTCGACGCTTGTTATTGTGTAATTTTAGCAACAGGAAGGAAAGAAGTTTAACACTTTAGAAGTTTGTTTGAAATTGTTGCGACGTTTATACGAGCGTCGGCGAACATGCACGGAACGTGGAAGAGGCAAGAGTTTCGGTTTGAAAATATTCAACCGAAGTAAAAGATCAAAACTGCGTGCCAAGCATGATGCAGAACACATTCTCGCCGCGTCGATTGCCTTTGGAATTTAGAATTGAACCCTCTGCTCTGCCAACCAAATTTTCGAAGCGAAAACCAAAGTAACAATTGGAAGAAAGAATTACATCCCTCTGACGTAAAATTCTGCGCCGTGTATCGCACTTCACGTTGCAATATTCATCGTCTTTGAAACGGCGAGCCCGATTCGAAAGCTCGCTGCCATGGAAACGCGCTCGCGCTTAAAAATCGCGGGCCGCGGCGCGAACGTTGCTGGAATTTCGGCTGAGAATAATTTACGCGACCGAATAATTCGCCATTGTGGCCGAGCGCTGTAAGCAACCAAAGTCAAACATCTCGCTCACATCGTCGTTTACGCTGACTGTTAATTAGACGGGAAACGTACATAATTTACAACGAACTGCGGGAGGCGAGAGGCGAGAGGCGCGCGTTCCATTTCGGCGGGGACCGCCGTTGAAACATTGGTACTTCGTTGCCGCGGATTTCGGCGTAAATTCAAGTAAATTCCTAGTCGATTGCTCCGGCGTTATTAATTAAACCGAACGCAACGCGTTCGATGAATTTGCTGGCCGGTCCGCGAAGGAACGCGCGCGGCAACAATGGCCACCACTTCATTATAATTGTAACGCTTGCTCGCTATGAATTCGTATAATCTGCCGCCGACACAATGCCCCAGTTACGAGCGCCGCCCGGAAATTGGAATCGATTTCACAGCGCCAAAGACCGACATGGCCGGTGTGTATCGCTTTATACAGCGACGTGCGACGCTGCAATATCGTCCGGTCCATAAAAAACATCGTTGCGAGTCGTTGCAATTGGGAACGCGCGAGGGAACACGTGAGGTTTTTGTCGGCGAAGCTCTCGCGGGATAGATCGTAAAAGAAATTAAGAGGAAACCGTTCAAGCTGGAGTCACGAATTGGAAGTAGCCTGAACGTAAAGAAATTTCGCCGCAGCTAAGCTAAGAAGTTAAGCAGAATTTTTGGTGTTTGGGACGCGTTGAAACTCGAATTTAGAAATACGAAAGAGAATCGCAATTAATTGAAATTATCGTGAAACGATCGGGGCTCGATTAATTAAAATTAACGAACATTGCCTGACTTTCATTTACTATGTGATCTGACGGCTACGAACATCGCGATCAGCAACAGTTTCTCCATATCTCGCGGAAACGGAAATCCTCAGAGGCGAAGTTCGCCCGGCGGACGCGCGAGGAACGGTTTTAACGCAGAAACATTCCGCCGGAGGGTAAAAATACGGCGGCCGTTCCCCTTTGCTCAGATTTCGCTTCCAGGCTGGCGAGCGGCCAAGGAGCTTCGATACAAAAGCCGCGGATTCGCGTGACGTATCGAAGAGGGAAAAAGAAACCGTCGCGCGGCGACATTCATCGGATGAGACACGGTGTTTTTAATGCGCGCTTGCGATTTCGGCTTCGCGAATTTGAACGATTTCTCGCGACTCTGCGAGAGATGTTCGTTAACTGACGACGACTGTGGTCATTCATCGTTGGACACTTGCCTTGAACGAACAGTACAGTCGTTCGTTGTTGAAACGCTTGCTGTGAACTAACGACGAATACAGTTGTCCATAAAGAACCCGAATTTAAGACTAATTATTATAAAATTTGCGATTTACGGGTTTGTGTGTTTTGAAATATTTCATACAAAATTGTATCGTTCAGCAAACGTGTTACGTAAAAAATATTGTAACGATTTCTTCTCATCAATTCGCTCGTTACGGTGCACGACAAAATTGATAAAAAAAATTGTTACGCTTCGTATCCGGCGAAGTGACGTTCGCGAGATTAAACTCTCTGTATCGAACGGAGGCACAGTGATGAAAGATGAAGCCGTATCGAAGGAGTTAAATAAATATTGGACGACTGGTTTGAAGCGTTCCGCGACGATGAACACTTAACAGATTCCTGGACGTGATACCTCTCGCAACGATTGAAACGTACAAAGCAAACGGAGTAAAAGATCCAAAGCGAATAATTGAAGAAATAATTCAAGCATAACCGGAATGATCAGTTGATTAACAAAGAATAGATTAATAAACATAAACATAAGAAAGAATCGCTCTCGACAGCATTGTACCTGCGTACTCTATGGATAAGTGAAAATTCGTTCGCGTAACGGGTTAATGTTAAGGTAGAAAAATTGTTTAACGTCAGAATTAGAACCTGGCTTTCTCCCGCATTTAGACTTAATTCTTGCGTTGGCAACGGGCCGAAATAGTCACGATCGTGAAAGTGTGACGTTCGTCGTACCGATAAAACCGCGATCGGCCCCGCGTTACCAACACTTTTTATTCATCCCTTCGACCAAAATAATTTCAAGACCGACTGATTAATTATTCACTGAAATAATTTCAACGTTGACTAATTAATCGTCGACTGAAATAATTCCAAGACCGATTGATTAATCGTCGATGGAATTAATCTCGAGCGAGGCCGATTAATCATCGAATGAAACAAGTTCAAAATTGCGCGATTAAGAGTCGAAATAATCTTGAAATAAACTGACCAATGACGGTTGTAAATATTATTCAGAACGTACAAATTCAATGACGATCCGCGAACGTGCTTCAAGATTGTCTCGCTTGTAAATGGAACGACATTTCTCCAGTGCTGTTGAATTAAATTAAAAAGGGAGAAAAAAAGGATGTGCAATGACGCGTTTGACTCGATGCTTTTTCCATACCACGAGTCGGATCCTTTTTTCCCGTTTTTTTTTTTTTTTAATCAACATTAACGAATCGAACGATGCGTGCAAAGTGACACAAGAAAGAAATTTGTCTCTTCGCAAGGCAAACAGACATTAGGATAAGTTTCCAACGAATTCCTGTAAAGTAACCTCTACCTTTTCGGACGTCAGAATGAAAATTACACACGTACGAAAGATCGCGCGTGAGAGCCCTGTCCTTTCAAATTTCGTCGATTCCGGTGGATTTAATTAAGGCGGGCGCGCGGCTCTGCGTCGAATTGAAACGCGTGCTAAATTCGTCCTTGGGCCAGGACGAAGAAGTGGAAGACACGGAGCTTCTTTCTCGTCTCTGGTCCTCGGGTCTTTTTCAGCGTGGCAGGCGACAATGAAAGGGGGACGATAAAACCCTTAACGATACGGGGCAGGGAGAAAAAGCTCGTGGAGCACCGGCGACGATTGAGATAGCAAGCTGTAATTAACTTTCGATGTTCGCCGAGACGTTCGATGCCGCCCACGTCATCATCCACTTTGTGTCTTGCTTTCCTTGCGCACCGCGAAAGCCTTTATCCCCGACCCTGCTCCCTCCACTTCGTCAAACGCATTAGCAACTCGAACGACGATTAAAATGATAATTAAAACGTGCCGTATTCTTTAACGAAACGTTTCACTCTTCTGAATGCAAACGAACTGAACGTCGAGAATTCTAGAAACAAGCCAACTTCACGTCGAGTCTCCCTCGAGCGAAATCATCGAATTTTCTACATTTTTACGTTTCCTCCTCAATTGTTATTATCGTCAAAAAGTCGTCGCTCGTTGCCGTGTATCTCTTTGCTCTTTGTCCGGCGATTTTTACATTCATTTCAAATTTGCAGTCGAAATGGACGCGTAAGCAGTTATTTACTGCGGTTGACGTTATCACTCACGTAGCCGCGGCCGAATACACATTACGGTAAAATATAAAGCGGCCCATAAAACGGGAACAAAGAATTTATATGTACATATATCGCGACGAGTTCCAAAAAAAAAAAAGGGAAAAAGGTGCCTCGGCGAATTTCAACGTTATCTCAAACAATTATTTAAGCCCGTCCTTTAAATGCCGCTCTTAAAAGTTCTCGTGCCCGCCGCGCGTAAATTAAACCGTAAAACGTCAAAAATATATTCCATAAACGTCCAGCGTTCCAGAGACTCGCCTCGTATTTCTATGTTTGACACGATGCGTGCGTAGTTATTCCGCAGCGTTGAAGCGGAATTCCCCCCGATTTCTATATTCGCGACGCAAAATTTTACGCACGATCATTATTTACGAGATGGATGAGGCTCGGCAGAAATTCCAACGGGGATTTTTCCGAAGCATTCGCGAGAAACGTGCCACGCTGACGTGGAACGCTCCGCTTGATATCGCCAAATGAGACAGCAAACATCATGGATACTCCTCGACGATTCTCGCGGGGAATAGCTTTTCTTCGAGAGCGGAGGAAATTTTCCGCGACAAGAGAGGGAGAGAGAGAGAGAGCCGCATGCGCTTAAAGCGGGATCCCCGTGGCGGCACGAAGGAAAAGTGGAAACGCGGATGCAAATTGTCTAGAATTCCCCGCGAAAGACACTCCCGGCTCCGGCCATTAAATTCAAAGTATTACACACGCGAAAGAAAATTTCACGTGGGAAATATTCCCCACGGTTGGTTGAGCTTTCCAAAACTTTCGAAAGGTGTCGGCTTCTGATCGGCGAAATTTCAATTTCAATTTTTCAGAAATATCAAAAATTTCTTTCCGAGTGTGTTTCGCATTGCCAGAAACCATTTTCTAATTTAAAGATGTTCTTCTTTTCGAACACGATCGTCGAAGTTCAAAAAGGGAATTTAATTTTAAATATAATAAGAGAAGCCACGCATTCGCCGGCCAAATTTTTAATTTTGCTTTTAATTTTAATTTCAGAAACACTACAGCTTCCCCTTCTTTCTTTGTGTGCATATTCTCCTTACACTGCTTACATTCTTTTTTATACTGCTAAGCACCAGAGATTTTTTTCTAACTTAAAAGCGTCTCTTCTTTCCAAACACGATCGTTGAAGCTCGAAAGAAGAATTTAATTTTAAATAAAATACGAAAAGCTACGCATTAGCTGGACCAAATTTTTAATTTTAATTTCAGAAATACCGCAATTTCCTCTTCTTTGTTTCCGAGTATATTCTTTTTATATCGCCGAGGACCACGTAGAGATTTTTTCCCAGTTTAAAAGCGTCTCTTCTTTCTAAACACGATCGTTGAGGCTTGAAAGAAGAATTTAATTTTAAATAAAATACGAAAAGCTACGCATTAGCGGAAGAAATTTTTAATTCTAATTTCAGAAATACTACAACTTCCCCTTCTTTATTTCTGAGTATATTCTTCTTATACCGCTGAGGACCACGTAGAGATTTTTTCCCAATTTGAAAGCGTCTCTTCTTTCTAGACGCGATCGTTGAAATTAATTTTAAACGAAACACAAAAAACTGCGCATCAGTGGGGAAAAGATAGATATCAAATGGCGTTGGATGCACGTGAAATTACGCGAGTTAAAAATTCGCGTATCAGTCGATAACGACGGATCGAAACGAAAATTATTTACGACGTGCATCGAGTTTTACACGAGATACATTAATCTCTGGCTCTCTCCAGATCACTGACCGAGCATTAACAGGGACATTTAATTCATTTACGAACAAACTTATCGTTCGTGCTTCGTTTAACAAGTAATCAAACGCATTTGCACCGCGGACGCTTCATTTTCCAATTTTATGGACGCGGCTACCGCAGTTTACGATGCTTTGAAATTGTAACGAACGTTCGGGGGAAAGTCGATGTAACGCGCTCCGAAAACCAACAATTTTCCTCCACTTGACAATTTCGGCGGTGAACCAATTTCGCGTTCCACGATGCACGTACAAAGCTGCGGGTCTTTCGAGAAATAAAGCGCAATTGGGTCAATTTGCACTCGTTTTTGTTCGAGAGTCTCGACGGAAAGAAATTTGTTTGGCCACAATGTTTCTGAATTCAGTCTGAATTACGTCGAGTAATATTCGAAAAATCCACTGGGACTACTCTGCCACGAATTTCAACAAGTTATTAACGTTTTCGTATATAAATACAATCGTCAATTTCAACTTGACAAAATCAGTGCGAACAATGCCCGCGTTCCTGATTTCGAAACAATTACATTTCGTTTCGTTGGAATGTAAATACTTCGCTTGGCCAATACGCGAGCGATCGCAGCGATTTCCGGGAATTCGTAACACGACGGATAGAAGCAACGAATTCCTTATCGTTCGGGGGAAGCCACTTGCGATCCCCCAACGCGATACACAACGCAACAGCAATAAAACGTATCTCCCTGTGTGCAAAAATCATACGACTAACTTTTTCACCATCTGCCGAATATATCTAACCGTGGCGGTCGTCGCGCGTTCTTCGATGAAACGAGCCGCCATAGGCGTAATAAAACGGAAGAAAAACAACAACAAGGACGCGAAAGCGTGCAGGAGTACAGATCGGGAGCGAGATGAAAATCGCAAAAGCCTAAATAAAAAGAGAGAGAGAGAGAGAGAGAGAGAGAGAGAGAGAGAGAGAGAGAGGAAAGGAGGGAGAGAGAGAAGGGAAAACAAAACGCGTGGCCGTTATCTGGTGCTTTCTGGTTAATTAAATTTGCATTTGTTTCGCTTTGGCGACGCGCCAGGATCATCCGACTGTGTCCCGGTGCTCGTCGATCCCTCGACAGACCGTAAGTATGGTCTCGGGCAGAACCTACACACGAAGCTTCCCGCGGAAGATCTGCCCCCGGCTGGGGGAAGGAGGAAATCCTTTAATCCCGCAGGAACGTTGTCCTTCCCATGGACCACTTTGTCAACTCAGACAACTTTCAGCGAGCGTACGTAGGTACGTACGTACACACGAGCGCACCTTTGACCTGTCGCGGATAATCGGTCGAACGAAAATCGAAATCTTCGCGCCGACGGAGATTAAACTGTGTTCGTCGAGGTAAACACGTGTCCCAAAAACTGCACGACTTGTGCCCCAGTACGATTCGTCTCGCTGAAAGGCCCAGAAGTGACTGTTCTTTCTTGCCAAACATTTGAATCGATAGAAAACAAATTACAGGCTCGATCGCTCAGTATTAGACAACGCCACTCCTACTCGAGGTCTACGCCACGCCCCCTCGCGAGTCACGTGACCCAAATCAACCAATCGCTAATTTTCGTTGCATTAGCGTTGCCGGGAAATAATTGCTTTTCATACTAGAAATATAGATGGAATTTTTTTGAAGAATTCAAAGCAATATCAGCTCACGAACCATTGTACTGATGACAATAAATGTTCTCGCCTAATACAATAAATTGTTGAAATCTAGAAAATATAGATCGGCACGTTGGAATTTTTTAGAGAATGGTCAAAGTTTAGGGAGAATTCGAAGAAATGTTTTACGAATCATTGTGTCAGTGATGATAAATTTTCTCGCGCGATAATACGCAAATGAAATTAATAAATTATGAAAATCTAGAAAATATACTGAATGGAACGCTGACGCAGATTGAACGTTTAAAGAAGTAACAGGTAACCAAATAAATTTAAATCACGTTGTATAACTATTTTCGATGCTAGATATTTTCTAAGGAATGATTAAAATTTAGAAAAATTCCCGCAATTAAAAACTACGTAACGTTATTAATAATAATAAATTTCCTCGCGTGTAAATTTCGTACGTACGAATGAAACGACTAAACTGCGAAAATCTGGGCGAAATATAAATATAATGGCGTCGTCCGCGCGAAGTTTCTAAATTATATGGTAACGAATTAAGTCACTTTGAGTCACGCTCGTTTGAGGGAAATTCCGGGAAATTTTAAGGTTAAAGCCTGCTTTGACGATGGAAATGTTAACGAGAAACAGAGGAAACGGAAAGTTTAATTTTTTCCGAGGCTCCGAGAAATTTTCTCTCTCTCTTCCCCGCTGTCTCTTTCTTTTTCTAGGATCGTTGAAAGTTGATGAAGCGGTGGCTCTCAGAAGTTGGAAACAACTTTTTCAAGTCTTACGATTCGGCAACGGAGACTGAACTTGCCGTTCTTGAGGATTATACAAACAGAAATTATGAAAAAGTCTCACGAAGAATCGTCCTAATTTAGGAAATGCGTTGGCGATGAAAGTCAGCGTCACGGGAGTGAAGACGAAGCTTGTGTTTTCACCAGCCGCGTAAACAGAATGTTGTGATAAATTAGAAAAATTCAAATTGAGGAATTTCTACAAAAAAAGAGAAGAAGAGAAAAATGGAAACACAGGTCGTTGGAACAAGAATGAAAACCGAGAGAACGTCGTCAATTGTCGGAATCTCCTCCCTCGTGATTTTCCACTACCACGCGACGTTCGATCACGAAACGCCCGAATTAAACTTCGTTTTCTCTCGTTCGATATGAAATTGGTACCGCGACGAGTACATTGGTGGAATTCGAAGAAGCTAGGCGTACATCCATTACAGAACAAGAGCTGTCAGACCTCCGTTGAGAAATTCGATGGAAAGAGTCCTGGCAGGCTCGTACCTTCACGGGACAATATACCGATTTCCCTTCCGTTTCATAAATCCGCCACGGATTCGTTCGCGGCACGGGACGCGCGGTGGTCTGGCTTGAATATAATACATTATTGGAGAGTGCAAGCTCGGTCGCGGGCTCGTGCAACGAGCGAATGCGTCTATACGGTGGCGGATAAGTTATGGGTCCCGTAGCGAGCCGTAGATCCCATGGACGCAGACGTACCGTTATCATTATCAGCGAATTTATGGGCGGCGCGCTTTCGCATGCCAACGCACCTGTTAAAAGGCCTGTGAAATCTATCGGCTGCGTCGTTTAATCAACGAAATAATCGCGAAATGCCTAACCGTTCCGTGAATTTTCACCTGGACGAACGTTTCACCAAACCCCGTGATCTTCTTCGGTGATTTTTCAAGCGTTCGACCGCCATTGAACGACGAAAAAGTCGTCTTCAGAACAGAAAGTGGCAAATAAAGTCGGGATAATTTCAAGACGGGATGGCTATGAAGAACGATAACGTTAGAGTGGAGAAACTGGAGTTCGAATCTTCGAATTCTTCTTCAATTTTTAGTCACAGTGAAGGGACCATCGCGCCAATTTGAACTTTGTGAAAAAGAAAAGAATCGCGCAACGGTCTACGGTCATTTCGAAGCGTGAAGCTTCTACTCTGACATTCGTGAGTTCGTTTCTTCCGCATCGCGTAGCGAAATATTTTCCCTCTCGAAAATTCCGAATTCAAACGTGCGTTTCTCGTAACTAGATCCACCATCATTTTGAATATCCAAGTTTGACCCTTTACAACGACCCCTTAAAACTTGTGCGACTTTTCTACGTCGAGCATTGGGGTTAAACGACAGAAATTCGAGAGATCCCGATGTTCCAGCGTCGATAAAACTTGGTGAGAAATGTCGTTTTATAAGGGATCGTTGTAAAATGGAAAACTTCGGATTTGTTGAATTTTCACAATTTTCGCGGAGAAAGCCACACGATGTAACGTCGTCTCAAAAAGAGGAACAAAGTGAACTCGCGAGGGTCAAAGTGGAGGCTTTAAAACGAAACCACGCGGAACATTATGGGCGAGCAGATCGTTTGGAATATTTGACACGTTCGAATCGAAGAACTGAGAGTATTGAAGGTATTAGCTTCGAACGACATCAAGCGAAATTATTTATTGTTATAGTTTCTTTTATAGCATCGCGTTTCTACTTTTGAAATTTCCTTCTTTCGCTGTTTTCCTTTAATGCGGCAGCACCTTGTTTGGCAAAGTTGCAGGCCGTTTTATTTCTGAAATTTCCTCCTGCCGCAGTTAAACCGCTGACATTGACTGATCTCTCGCGCGGTGTTTCTTCGTTTCGAAATTCTACTATTCTTAGTACGTCGCTTTATCTCCGCAATTTCAAAAATTGAATCTCCTTGCGCGTTGTTCTATTTTTTTTTTCAGTATCGCCGCGCTGCTTTCTGCCAACGCCTCGCGTTTCCATCGCTGAAATTTCTCCTTTCCCAAAATTTTCGATAAAGTCCCTCCGCGTCAAGGAAAGACATCTTCAAGTTTTAATAACTACAATTACAAAGCGAACCCAGAAGAAGACACCGCCAGAGGCAATCACACGGGTCGATAACTCGCACATGCGTGACAGGAATAACGCGTGCGATTGGAATAGTAAGAACGCCAAAGAAAAAGTCACTGCAAACTTCCACGATAGTCGGATTAATACGATTTCAGAGAAATTGATCGTCGTTAGGTAAAACATTTTAGGTTAGATGGTACTTATTGGGACCAAACTAGTGTCAGATACTCTCAACGCTTGTAAGAATGAATTTATGAAAAACAAGGCGCAATAATTGGACGATCTTGGCTCGGAAGGGGCATCTACAATAGTTATCGCTGGCGAGATACTTGAGATACGTGTGATATGTATTATAGATAAGCATGTGCAGCGGTGCAGCCTTCATCCCCCGTTTCAGCACACGCGACGTACGCTTGTCGTTTCAGATGTCGCGTCGCGTCTGATATTGAATGTAACGCGAGTTAGATATCCCTTACGTGGAGGATTCAAATTTTGCGCAGTGCGGTTGACTACAAGTACCTTCGACTGTAAGCCATAAAAATTCGCAGTTCTCGCAATCAGCATCGCGTTAATATGACAATCGCGGGGAAATTTCCTCGGGCTCAACGCTTTCGTTTCCCAAAAAGATCAAACGATTCCCCGCGAATTTCATACTGCGAACTGCAATCCTCCGGAACGAAACTTCAAGCAGCCCGGATTTTTATAACCAGAGCCACTTACTTGCGCGCTTGTTTGCCAGCGATCCACAGACTTGCAAGCGCCGAAACGAAAATTGTTAACCGCGTGCGAAAATTAACACGTGGCGCGGCCTGACGGTCTCGCGATGTTTCTTTTGCTCGCGCGGCCCGGGTGAAGCGGCGTGAGAGCGAGAGAGCAAACATTCGGACCGCGACGAGAATTCACAATGCGGGCTGGCACTCGCTGCAACTCGACGACTCGCCACAACATTATGTAACGCCGCGTGTTACGCCGTTACGTGCGAAAAACCACGGCTGGCTCGCGCCCTCGACACTTCCGCATCCGGCCACGAAACGGCACCTCTTCCTCCCCTCCCCCTGTCATTTCTGCCCTTTAGCGCCACTGGATTATACCAATTTTCGAGCTCGTTGCTATAATTTGTGTGTGTGTGTGTATGTGTGTCGAGCCTTCACTCGGCGAAGGCAAGGTGTTCTTATGTGATTTTGATGAAATCTGACGTAAATGTGGTTCCCGAGAGAATACTTGACACGTATTCCCTTTTTCTACCGGCAATCGTCGATATTCAGAGGGCGAAAATTACCTTTGGAGGTTCAGAACGTAAAAATATCTCGGAAATTACTGTTTACATATGATACAGTATATTTTGTGTAAATTGATGAAATTTGCGTCTCTCAACGACGAATTTAACGGCGTGTATCATTTTGCGAAGACATGAAAACCATCTGAACGATGTATTGAAAAAAATCCTATTTCCTTTTGTAATTTTTCAATAACTTTTTCCAACAAGTGTAAATGTTGATACACTTTCTTTGAATATTCGTTTACGAGAACTCGTAAATTTCGACTTACGACTTGTCGAGGCGCCAGTCATCTTCATCGATTCGTTCTTTTATTTTTATTTAGATCGTTTCCCGATTCCCGCCATCTCGACAATTTCTCACTTTCAATTCCGGTGCTCGCTGCCGACGATCGCGTTCGAACTGTTCGCAATTTGTCATCGCTCGGTGTCAAGTCTCCGTTAAGTCCGTTGAGAGTCCGGAGAAAGGAAGATCAAAAAGCGGCTGTGTTTGCATTTAATTACGATATCAGGGATATTAGCGAGGGTGGAAGATTTTGAAAAATAGCGTCCGCCAACGGCGGACCCGCGTTAATCTGGCGAGAAATTAATCGTGTATGCGTTTAAGATTACTCGTCCAAGAAAAATCGCTCGCGAGACAGAACATTCTGTAATCTCGTCCCATCCTTCCTTTAATCGGAAGATATATCGGACGAGCAGACGTTGAAAAAACTACCGTGCAATCCCAATGAAAGGGAAGTTCGAGAAATAGATTGCACGTTGAGAAACTCATCGCCTGAAACAACACGAAGGGAGTGTATCTCGAGCACATCTCGAATATTACGGTCGTAAAAACGAAGCTTCTTAAAATTCGCTCGAACGCCAGATGCCTGGTGCTTTTCTCCCCCCCTCGTGATTCGTTTCTCGTTAAATTCCTTTCTCTCCCCTTCGGCCTGATGCTCGATCGTCCACGCGGACGGAGGCGGCGTGCAGTTTCGAAAAAGTTCGCACAATTTCGAAACCGAGGCTCTCGCATCTCGCGGGAGGGAAACGGATAAACGAGGAGCGGATTGAATTCGACGCACGGAGGAGGCGTCCGATGGAAATTGAGATGGCGTGACTCTCGACTTTCTCGTTGGGGGGGGCGAGAAAAAAAAAAGATTTCACCGTCATGCCCGGGATTCAAGGTTAGAAGCTAGCTCAGAAGGGGGTGACCGACGATCGTTGTAAAGAATTTTTCCTGTTCACTCCTCCCGAATTCTCGCTTCTATCGACGTTGATTCCCGATCCTCCTCGAGATTGACGCGTCGTATATTTCTTCGCGCGTCTATTGCGCGTGTCGCGTGAAATTTACTTTAAAATTTCCTTACCGCTGCATCACCTGGAATATTCTCGATATTTCTATGCTCGTTACGTTGCTTTTTGCAAATTCTTAAAAAAAAAAAAAAAAAAAATTGCAACGAACGTCCACATTCTGAAATATAAATTCATTACAAACGAATGCGAACGTTCTACGCTTTACTTTCCAATGTCCATCGTGGACGAATACATCCGCGATACATACGGCGAATTTTAAAGCGAGGAGCTTCCACTTTGTGAATTCGTTTCTTTTTTTTCTCCTTTTTTTTTTTCGAAGATTTTACATTACGCGGGTGTAGAAACGAGGATACCTTTTCGAATGTTCGAAAATGTTTCTCGTAACTAGATTCGCCATCGTTCCTTTTTACCATTTCATTGAGTATTAGACGACAAAAATTCGAGAAATCCTGAATCCTCAGTTTCGTCGTCCAAGTTTCAACGGGTTACTGCAATGAGAAAATCCAAATCTTTCAGAAAATTTTTTTAACATTTTTGCACGGTGTAGCGGCCTGATGATCCCTCGACTACGAGTTCCAAACACTGACTGTGCGCCTAGCGTCGAGATATCCTGCCCATCTTCGTTGTTAAGCAGAGTGTGCGGAACCCCGCTAGGATGGGTGACCGAGCCTTAGCCTCAGCGCGTGGGTAGTTACAACAACAAGCGTCTGGGGTAAGGAGTCGCTGCCATCAGCCCCACTGATGAGTCAACTTTCTCTTTCTCTTCCATCGTGCATCCTTAAATGTCACCTCAAACTCTTCACACGGGTTTAAATTCTTACAATTTTCCAGAAAAAGGTACCCTCACTTTCTCAAGAAAAGAAAGAGAAACGAATTCACGACTGTTTCGAGAAACAGAATCTTCAAGCATTAAAAGACGAGGCCAAGCTTGATCGTTTGGACCAATAGAATTTTTTACAAAGTTTAAGTAGTTCGCCATTTTTCATCGACGCAGGTATTGGGAAATTGACGAAGGAGCGCTGGTTCGTTTCAAGGGGGACGAAGAACGACGAAGACGAGTGTAAACGTTCAGAAGGCCGGTGAAAATGGCGGACGGTTTTCGAAGAAGGTTGGGGGGAACCGTGTGATTGGTCCAACGACCCGAACATCCGTCGCTTTTGAACTTGGTCCACCGTTAAATATGGCAACCGACGGCCTGGGCGACTAATGTGATTGCTGGCAGACTGTTAGAGGACGCTAAAAGCACCGTGTCGTAAACTCTACGTTCCGCGTGCACGGAAGAACAAGAGAGACAGACAGAGAGAGAGAGAGAGAGAGAGAGAGAGAGAGAGAGAGAGAACGAGTAAAGGGTCGATGAGCACACATAGCCACGCATAGCATATCGGTTGCTACCGGCTACCAAACTTCCAACACTATCCGACAAACCCGGCTCCCTCCTCGTGTAATTTTGTCCACGGGTGAACTTTGTATCGGGCAGATGCGACCGAATGCGCGATCTTCAGACTTCGTTGATGAAATATTTCGCCTTTCAGTGCTCCTCGCGTCTCCTCGTGTAATTTCGATGTATCGCAAATTATAGCAGAATTGGAAACGTGAATAACCACCGGCAAGTAGAGCGCGGAATTTCCATCGGAAACATTAAAGCGAAACAAACTTTGTAACTCTGTAACACGATAGGCCACGCAAGCATTTATTTATATATTTCCACGAAGAATCGTTCGAGTCTCTAAAAATACTTTGTGTCTATAAAACATCAAACAAAAATTTTTATTCAATCAATTGGGTCATTTTGGTAGTTTTCGGATTTTTACGTTTAAAGTAAAGACGATATGTGGAAGAGAGCACGAGTGAAAAGATCAAAAGAAACACAAGGTGTGATCTGAAAAAAAAGTCTCAAATAACACTGTTCAATTTTAAACTATCGGGCTGTTGAATATTTCAAGGAGGAGCTACGAACGAATGAAAAGTCGCAGGATCGAAAATTAATGTCGCAGAGATTGCGGGTCGAGTGCGAATTCGGAAAGAATTCGGGAAGCTGGGAAACGAAGCAACTTCGCGGGAATCGGTATTCTTCGGAGGGATAATAATTATCGGGGCTTCGAAAGTTTGTAATTGATGCTTTCGGCGACAGTCGTTTGATGGATGGAAATAACTTACGGTATCATTTCGGTGTCGATATCTGATCTATCATCGTTCGAATGCTATTTAATGGTAACTATAACTGACAGATACACGAGAAACTTGTCTATCGATCACTTAAATGAAACTGGTACGTCGTGAATGAAGCTTGCTTGATAACATCGTGTATCGTCACGCGAACAACCTATGCTATACCGCAGTCTTATTCACCGACGGATGAATTATTTATAAATGGGTGAATGTATAATTCATAAAACCATCGCGCCGTGTATCGTTGTAAATGTTATTTCTAGCGTCTCTTCTCAATCCCGAAATTGCGAACAGCCAAACACTTGCTTTATCACGTTACTTACTCATTGTTGAACTTCGTAGTTAACAACGCGCCAAAACTAAGCACAGTTTCTAGCTTACCTGAAACATAAATAGAGAGTGAATTACTTACTGCTCGTTGCATTCCACTGTCAGTACATATCAAATAACACATTGCAAATTTTCCAGTTTACCAAACAGATCGTTAATCCGCACGCAAATTACCAAACGCTCGTATCGAGAAAAACTTCCACGTTACTCTCGCGTAACGTCGAAAATTTTTCAGTAACATAGTAATTCGCAGGGACAGCTCTCGTCTCGGAAACAGTGAAGTTCGACGAAATAATTAACGTCCACACACATTGAGATATCAGTTTCAACGAAAATTCGAAATCCCCACAGAGGAGACACATTTCCATCTTGCCAATTTTCAAGAACGTTCGTTAACCAAATTGCCAGAAGACCGACCGATCGGCAAATACCGATCTGATCCCGTCGTTGGTCCCCTCTTTTCGTTGTTTCTCGTCGAGTTTCGCTGTTATCCAGCTAGCTGCGACCACAGCTTTCGTTCA
>KQ435801.1:293548-305880 GCA_001276565.1 Melipona quadrifasciata | reverse complement strand
GCTTGGCACGAATTCAACAAGGAAAATCGTTTTACCTATCGACCGCGTTAAAGTCGTGAAAAATGTCCTCGAGGAGAAGAGAGAACAAGGTTTGTTGAAAAGAAAAATACGAAAATCCTATCGAAAAATTTCCCGATTTGTCGCGACAAATCGTACCGATTAATTTGATCGATTAATTTTCTCCTTCTAACGCGATTTTGAGACGAAACCTCACCAGATCTTTCCGTCTTCCTCCATCGTCCCGATATTCACGATCTATCCACCGTGAGGGGGCGGAAATCGACGAGAACGAACGATGTATCAGGAGTAACGGGGAAAAATTTAATTAACCGTAAGAATGGAGTCGAAAGTTGACCGTAACGGCGTCCTGAATCCCTGGCAGAGATCCAGCCGCGAAAATCGCCTTAGCTGGCGGACAGCGGCGGCAGAGAAAGGTAGCGGCGGTGGTGGAAGGTGGATCAGTCGGGGGAAGTCGAGGAACAAGAAGGGCAATACGGTCTTTACCGTTGAGGTAGGACATCTCCGAGCTTTCCACCCAGGGCAGATCCTTGGGTCGGCTCTCTTACCCTTGTCTTCCCTCCCTTTTTGTCCCAGCGAGGATCTCTCGCGTCGAAGGACGCTCGCTGGGATGGCTTGCGAGACGCGCGAGGTAGGAAAAGCGACAAAAAGCGGCCAGTGATTTAGTGCACGGCCGTGGTGCGCTTCTTGCAAGAACGTTGAGAGAGAGAGAGAGAGGATCGAGATAGCGACGGAAAGAGGGAAACGCCAAGACGGATGACTTTAAAGCGAGATCATGCCCATTACTACCACCGCTCGCAAGTATCCAGTTGTTTGGGTCGATTTATTCCGTCAGTCCAGTAATTAGTAATTGAAGATTACGCGAGTATGTTTTCGTTGATTCCCTGCTTTCCGCGTTACTCGATATTTGTTAATTTGGGTGATGAACGTTTAAATTTGATAAATAAATAATTAAGTAATTCTAGTTTTTGTGAGTCCAGTCTAATTGATTTTTCGATTTTCGCAATATTGATAATTAACAATAAATTGATTTTGTCGACTGTTTGACTTTCGCTTTATCCAATGCACGAGTTATAACTCCATTTTCGTTGATTCTCTGATTTTCGCGTTGCTCGAGGGTATTTTAAAAACGAGAAAAGAAATTGCCCGATACACTTGACATAAAATCTGGCGACGAATCTGTAGCGGGGAACATTTTATAAAAGCGAAATAATGCCAGTTCAACATGTTCATAATGCGACTTATCACGGCCGTTAAACTCTCGAGATACTTTGCGTTAACATTAATACACGTACGTTAACTTCTCCGTGTGATATCGTAGGTAAGTTAGTTGTCCGCTAAAGAGGAAACCATTTTGTTCGAAACTGAGAAACCTTCAGTGGTTGTGCAGAAATATGCACGGCGCTCGGGGAAGCAGCATTTAAAATGTACGGAATGTCATTCCGAATAGTGAAAACGGTGTGACCCAGTTTTTTCCCCCCCTCCCCCTCGGGAAACGCGTACGTCGCCTATAGCGAGAGCAGAAAAGCGCTGACTCGACGTCTGTCGTTGACCGGTACACATGGCCAGGCGATTGTGATAGGTCAGTGACAGGAGCGAGAGAGCACCATCGAAACGCTCGAAATTGTATTCCGTTTGAAAAGGAATATCTCCACAATGGAGAATCGTATCGACGCGAGATAAAGAATATCGGAGAATATTAATACAAAAGAGAGCGTTCCGCGGAAAAGGGAGATAGCACACGGCGAAAACAGAAAAGTTTAAAAACGTGTTCTACAGACGTGTACCGCTATGGATCCCCGCGGTACAATGGCTGCGATCGAGATTACAGAAATAAAAGCAACTTTGACACAAAAGGGAAGGAAAATAAAACGTACGTTCGGTTCGTAAGCGCGATGTAAGGAATGACATTTATGGTTCATTCCATGTTGTGTACACGGTAAAAATGCTCGCCAGAATCGACGAATTTTTTTTCGACGAAAACAGTCATCGACGATCTTCAGTTTTTTCCTCAACGATCGTTCTTTGATACGCAAAACGTCGTTCGCGATACGAAGGACCGCAGGTATTACAGAAATTCCATCCTGCACAACTGTAACGCGATTAATCCGGCGAAAGGTGGAAAGCAGAACTTTCGTATTCATCGACTCGGTGTCCAATTTCCCTGGAATCGCGAACCTCTTAGAGATAGAGACAGTCCGTTTCGCAGTCTCGGGCCTCGTTGCGCCCTGACATTCCACTCTTCTCTCCTCTTTCCTCTTCCCAACCCCTTTGTTTCTTCGTCCGAGATCGATCGTTATAATTGTTAACAATTTTCGCGGTCTCTCGTTGTTTTCACGATCGATCGAGATCAGCTGATGGCGCGGAGAAACACGGTGATATTAATAATTCTGATTTCGTTAAGAAATTCAAATCACGACGTTTTTTGTGAGATTAAAGACTCGAGGAATCGATCGATTTCAATTCGATCCAACTTTGGAACAAAGTCTGCGTTTCGAGTGTGTCGGTATTTCGATAAAACGAATTTCTTCTGTATCAGCATTTGATACGTCAGTGCGTGACGATTCGCGTTATGTCTGTTATAACTGTTAATTGAATTGAACGGAGAGAAAGTTGCTTTCGGGGATCGTAACCGGATGAGCATGTCTGATTCATAATCCAATAAATCACTCCGTCTGCTGAAATTAGGTTGTTGCTGACGTCTCCTGTCAAATTAATGGTCGCAACTGCGTGATTGCGTAAGAAGGATTTCTATAGAATAGACATCCTTTCTATTGCTGTGAAATGTTCACTTCTAATTGGCGCGTTCTCATTCATATTTAACTTCGAATAATTAGCGCGGTGGCGATTGTATAATTCGAAGAACGAAACCTAAGCGGCGATTATCTTCGCTTCCTCGATACTTTCGTGATATTTTCATACATTTTTCCAAATGCACGTGTCTGTACTTTGATTCTCGTGCGATTCTCGAATCTTGCTCTTTATTTACTTTTTATTTCCTTTTTAATAACTCAGTCGCAAAGAATTTCTGTTTCTGCGCCACGTAGATTTGAAATTCCCCAGAGACAGGCACGTAAAAACGCCAGGGCAGCAGGATATTAATACATCGACCACCCATGAATTTCCCAAACAGCCCAATACATTAGCAAAATAGCCGGTTTTACTCACCATTCGGCCGCGAATTTTCGCAATGAAAATTCGGATCTCCCGAACGTGCTGTTTGCCGTAATAATTCCCAAAACGGCGCCGATCGCGGAAACACGATTTGCCCCCTTCTCCCCCTCCCTTAAAGCAGTTAAAAACAAAGCAACGTGGGAGAAGGTGATGATCCATTTCTCCTGGCGGAGTGATTCATTTGTCGAGGATATTTCACGCGACCGTGAAGCGTGCTCGTAACAGTGGAGTAGCGGGTCGCGTAGCTGGTAGACAAGGCAGATATGCAGTCCAAACTGAAGTAGTAATATAGGCCGCGCAATATATCCGCGTCAGGTTGACCAATGCCCTGTCCAAACCGCCATACATCAACCGCTGTATTGTGGCCAGTTCGGATTATCCCGGCTTTGAAACCGGCCGCCCCCACGATTTCGAATTTCTGCGCAAGGCGAAAGTCGCCGGTTTTCACCGTGGTTTTCGAAGAGCGTTCCCGCTGCATTCGTCGCTTTTCATCAAACGCGCCGCGTCCAGTCGGATTCGCCGACGCCTCCGCGTCACCAATCGCGAATTGCAACGCACCGGAATAAACCCAACCGATCGTTCGCGTTCGGTTTTCTAAGTTTTATCGATCTAATCTCTGCAATAATTACACACCACCGAAGCTGAAGGGTTTGAAAAAGAAATGGTGGTCTTGAGGGATGTTTTTCGCACATGATATTGAAAAAAAAACCATTAATTGTATACCTTCGAATGAAACAAGAAAAAATTTAGAAAACGTGTGTTTGCAAACGTTATTTTTGTTTTATATCATTCGGTCTTTCAGTGACCCTAAATGTAAATGTAAATAATTTTATACTTATTTGCACAAATACATAGGAATTTAAATGGCCAAATTGTAAGAACTTAATCTATGCGTAGGAAGAAGAAGAGAATGTTTTACAAAATTCGACACCAAACGCTTTGTTATAGAGTCATGAACAAATATCGTACACGCGAAAAAATATGCAAGTAGCAGCATATTTTCCATTATAATGTATAGATGGCGTCGTTAATTACGTAAACTTAATATTAAATAATCCTTTCGTGTGCCAATTATCATTAACTATAATAATGCAATAACTTTTAATCCCACGAAGCTTGATATCGGTGGGATTCAGTAACCATAAAGTTCCTGAGAATTTTGCCGAGTTTCTAATTCTTAGCGTTAGTTCTTTACGCTATAATCGCTTCTGTCGAGCAAATCTTTTAAGCTTTTAATCCACTCCATGTGAAAATTAAACATGTAACAAGGCGTAAAAGTTTGTAACACGGCGTTTCCTGACAAATTATATTTCATATTTTTCTTCTTTTCATGCGTAGATCATTCAAGTTTATAGGGGCATCCTACATAAATTACAGAAATGTAAATAATTTAAACAAATCTCTTCTTCTTTCTTCTAGCTTAATGTCACATCGACTAAGAGATGTCATTAGTTCTGTAATACCTGTTCCCTACGTTTTGTCAGATTCTATGGTAGAATTGAATTTCTTTCAAATAAGCAAGGGTGTTTCCAACAAGATCTTGGAATGTCTCGAATTTTCTGCGCTCACAAAGTAAATGATCTGTCGACAGCATTTGATCGAAACAGTGATGACAATTCAGTTAACCGGTATTCATGACTCAATTCTTGAATATTCAGCTGAAATTATTCTATTTAAATTGTGGTCAGGCATTTTGCGATAAAAATCTGGAATGATATTGTGAATTTTAGATCAAGTTCCACATTCTGTTCCATTCTTCTCTTAAAACCTCGTGGATCTACGAACATCCTGACCAGGAATTGGGTTCTATTGTTTCTCTTTTGTTTAACGCTAATGTCAGCTTCTCCCTTCCCAAATATATATTCCCCCGTGAGAATTACAAAACAAATCTCTCGACAGACACTAATTTTGATTGCTCTAATAAAAAAAAGTCCAAACGACACGAACCGGCAAAGCTACCAACACCTATGTCCAAGGATTAACGTTCAAATATCTTTGCACAAGTGGCACGGCCGAGAAAGCCGAAAAATAAACACCAATCCTCTGGCTGATTGCTCAGCTCCAGCATTCGAGAAGCTGGGATCGTGTATCCCTCCGTTCGCAGGATCTCAGCGGAGCATTAAGAGAGGCGGAACGACTCACCTCTTTCGAGACTTTCAATCAAACTTCCCGGCACATCGGGAGATAATTCAGTCGGATCACGCGCCACCGGTTCGTTTAGTTTTTATGAAAGGAACGCGAGAAATACCTGGCCTCGGTAACCGAACTTATTGGCCGGCGTGCACCGGGGGAAACAATTAAGGAGACCGGGGATCGTGATACACGTTCTCGTTACCGTTGGAACTCCATCGAGGTGTTGCCCGCGCCCTCTGTGAAACTTTCGTCAATTAACCGGCGAATCGAGGAACAAAAGGAATAGTCCCGGCTTCGTCTCATCAATTAGAAGACCCGATATCTCCGGGAAATAGAGGGAGCTTGTGGTACACGACTGATTATCGTCGCAGAATTTCCACCGCCGGTGGAAAACTCGCTTTCGAATGAGAATTAACAAACTTGCAGCGTTCTGTCTTTGATCAGCAAAGAGAGACAAAAGATGAGAGAGAAAGAGAGACAGTGTCAAAAGGCTACGTAATACTTATGACATGGGTGTGCACCAACCCACGGCCCGCGCTGTGTACCAAAAATTGGAATAATTGAATAAGAATTTTATTATTATCACTGAAGGTGATCAGGTGCAACGCTGATGCAACGAAAATTAGCGATTGGTTGATTTGGGTCACGTGATTCGCGAGGGGGCGTGGCCTAGTACCGAGCGATCGCGTCTGTAATTTGTTTTCTATCGATTCAAATGCCTTTCAAAGAGACGAATCGCATTGGGGTGAAAGTCGTGCAGAATTTCGAATAATTTCAGCCACGGTGTCCCTTATATTTGCGAACAGATTTTTTTCCCGCATGACGCGCACGAAAAATTAAATAAGAAGAAAAGTTTTAGACGTTTAGACCTGTGTCAAACCTAATATCGATGTGCTGATATCTAAAAAAAAAAAAAAAAACAAGCTCAGTGTTCTCATTAAAAATTTTCATATTTCTTTAATTAATATAAATATATTTTTCTAGTCAGTGTATTGTCTCTCTGTAAAAGTTGTTTTAATAATACAGGTTACATTGAACTGATAAAAAAAAAATATGTAAACTGCAATGTAAAATGAACATTTTGAAGTTTGGAAAGAAATTCCAGAGGATCTTTCTCTGCAACACCAGCGAATACTGTCAGGAAAAATTGTCATTTTCTTAATAGCAATAATCATTCTTGGAAGGCACGTACGTATACCGGCGAACTTATTCCACGGAGATATTTCGCAGCTGTTTAATCTAGGAAATTGATACGCCAGGCAAAGTTCTGGCTTGTCTTTGAACAAGTACTTATGTCTAGAATATCGCAGCTTCTCTGTTGAGAAACAAGGCGTAATCTTGCCTTCGGTGTTGAAATTTGCCTCGAAACTATAATTACAAATTCCAGCACTTTCTCCGTCGCAGTCGATCAAAACTAGAAAACTCCGCAAGATGGGACAAAGAGAATTGATTCCTATTCCAAGGCAAATCGCAAATACCAATCGTTTCGTTATTACCAGCTTCCAGCGAGTGGGAATATTTTCTGATTTTCCGCGTGTCAGTGACCTTAATCTGAAAGAATCCTGATTCAAAATCGATAATGGTAGTAGGCTGCAGATTGGCCGATATCCAAAACGTTGCAGCGAACGAGCAACGCCATAAAGTTTCCACTAATTCCCGGGATAGAAAGAAAAAAGAGAAGAAAGGAATAATGTAATGTTTATCGTCGGGGCGAGTGAAAACTTGGCCCGTTTCGCGAGTAGACGAGATTCTTTTCATATTTCATGTCTGCCACCTCGGATCGATTAGCTCTCGCAGTTGAGACCGTACACCGGCTATTATCTTAATTGAAAACAGTCGGACAAGTTTAGTGGGATTTCAGGATTAAGCGTAAGCGAACCCGCGGTTTCATTACCGTGTAGCGAAGATGGCGGGTTAAATGTTCTTAATCTTGGTGCACGTGTTGAACGAAATTTGTGTTGAACAAAGCGAAAGAGAAAAACGTACGATCAACGGCATTCGGTCAATTTTTTCTCTGTGAAAGAATTCTCTTTGTTAGACGATATTGCGACTTTTGAATCGACATTATATAAATGTATACAAAAAGATAACAAATAAATATAATTTTGTAACAAAAAGATATGAAATAGTTATAATATAAATTTATATAAAAGGATAAAGAATAAAAAATTGAGAGAAATTTGAAAATTAATTCGTTGGATGAAAATAGGACTTGCTGATTTTGTTCTTCTTAATTTTAGCGCGCGAATTTGCGAAATTTGTTTGAAAAAATTTTGCCTTCTTTACAACGTTATTACGACTCTCGCATCGACATTGTATGAAATTTATGCACGTAAAAAAATGGAGAGGGTTTTGAAAAGGAATTAGTTGGACAAAGAGAAAACACGGACGAAAGTGGAACTTTGAATTCTCTCAAGTTAAACGATACGGGAGTCCTGACTCTGTCGCAAAATGTAATTTACAACCTTCTGAAACTTGCCTCGCACATTAACCAGCAGGAAATTCGCGAGTTGAATGCTTCTCCTAGATTGGGCGCTTTATTAAGTCGCCAGTCGTACACACGTATATCAAATTTTCAACGAGAAATTATGAGATTCTGACGATTCCACACTCGCTTTGCCTCGCGTTGTCGCGAAACTAAATAAATTCTTACGTACACTTCGTACCTGTTGGACGCGTGAGCGTGACTTCTGATTCCAAGAATTAACAGACTAATAAATTTCCCAAACGTATTTGTAAACCATTCAGACGAAGTATCGCTGGCCGCGCGCGTCTGTCGTGAATTTCCACGGAAGCATGTTCAAGGCACGTTTATTCGAGACGTTCAGTCTCGTCGAATATATACGTGTATGGCGGCGACGCAATCCCATGCACGAGAGCAAAAAAGAAACGCCGATCGATCGTAACGTCGCGATCAAAGAAGATTTAAGGATCTCTCTCTCCCTCGGACCCGAGCCTCGCCCGACTCCCCGAAACTTTTGAATTTTATTTACTTGTAAGAGCTCCCCCGGAATCGGATAACAATTACCGTCCGAGTCTCTTGCTCAGAGCCAGACGACTCGACTCTTGCTTCCGTTTAGGGAAATTCTTTCCCGGCACGTATCCGCGCGCGATTTCTCCCCGAGACTTCTGATATGAATTTCAACGAAACGAATTTGTTCGAGCAGATTTTGAAATAATGGAGGGAGAGATATCTCCTGTACTGAATACTCCAAGCTGATCGTCTGTTATTTCTTCTCTCAATGTTGTTAACTTGCTGTTCTGCCGAACAATTTATCCTTTGGCCGTTGTTTGAGCGCGTCTGAAGGCGCTTTTGAAATTTGCTTCCGAGGTGTATTGTTGGCGCCCATAGGCGCTTGACTTCGAATCGCTGAAAGGCGCCAAAGCCTTCGCGTTGCTCGAATCGAACTGAAGGCGACTGCATTTATATTTGACGAAACAAACTTTACAAAAGTACAACTCAAGAGAGAACACACGCATGTAAAAGTACTAAAGATGAGACTTCTCGTTAGACGCAAAAGTATTTTCCGCCTGTGTACGGAAAAAATGCAACGCGCAAGCGTGTAGGAAGCATAAGGGAAGAACATAAGGGAGCATTACGAATGCAAGAAATGTAGGATTGTCCATTGACCTACGTTTCGAATTGTACCACACTTTCGATATATCGTGACATAAAGCTTAAAGTTACTGTTAAATTTTTAGCACTAGCAATTCTCGATATACAGAGTACGAAGAAATAAATAATACTGATTTAACGTAATTGCAATTCAGTGTTTTGATTATTTCGATATACTTTCTGACGAAAAATCCTGCCGTCTGCCGTTAAAAGTGGCAAAGAATTGTAAGAGAAAATGAAAAACAGAGAAGAGCGTAAAGCAAGTCGGCGAAGGGTGAATTTTTAGCTGTCCGTTGGACGATTGCAAACACTGTTCAAGGATGAACGTTAAAGTCGCCGAATTGGCCACGGTAGCTTCGTAATCGTTTTACGCGCGGTTATAAATTAGTATCTTAACTTATATTACCAGCGGTGACCTTTTTAGCTGCGACTTGAGCCAGTTTTAAAGTTTGTCCGCTAAAGTCGATCGTTCCGCGAATTCTCGTAATTAGTTCGCAAATAGCAAGGAAACGCAGTTAAATATCGTATCGAGAGGGGTGAAATTGCGCTTGAAAAGAACGTCATTCGATCGAAAAATTCTCGATTATAATAAAATTTCTCTGAGATTTTCTCTCTCTTCCAATTTAATTTCTGACTTGAAACTGTTTCTATTTTATTGAAAAGGAAGTATCACGTAAACTTTTGCTCTAAACTGTGGAATTAACAAGCAACTATGTTTTATTTTGAAGTATTATTATTTTATGTGGTATATTATATATTAGTGACGTATTATTATTGTTGTTGTTGCTGTTGTTGTATTATTTTATATAATTTGAAACAAAGTATAATACAAGTTCTCAAATTATACTAGATAAGTCACACGCTGTTACATTCGAATTGGGAATGTTCGCACTGACTAATGCAGCACTTTCAGCGGCAAAGTTCCGGCATGAAAATAGCTCTTTACGACTACGTTACTCGCGCGCAGACGTGTGCATTTGTCAAATCTGCAAACGAGCTCCCCTAGAACGTACGAAGAAGAAGAACTGCAATAATATCATCTTGAATGGGTGTTTAAACATTCGAATTCGCCTCAGCTGTTTTCATCGAGCGTCATCAAATTCGCGACGAGCCTGCGTGAAACACGATAAATTCTTGTTATTATTCGTTTGTATCTTTTACAGAAGAACGCAAGAGACGCGTGCATTAATCATAGAATCACATCTGTGCAAGAAACAGTTCACAATAATCGTAATCAAACGTCGATGTATAATTTTCATTTTCATTCTGGAAGTGAGGATCGATCCAATTCGAAAACTGTTGAGTCGTTCAGATTGAGCGAGCACGAAATTTTCTTTCTCAACGCGAACTTTTCGATCGAGTTCCGAGTTTCCAAAGGGCCAACGCGCTTTGGCGTTTTGTAGATCGAATCTAGGATAAACGTTTCGTTGCATCGTTCCTCGATCGTCCGTGCTTCCCTGCGCGAGACCGCGAATATTAAAAGTTACGCCAGACTTTCGTCCGATAGATAGGTAACGCGTGATCGTTTCACTGGCTGAGCAATTTGTCGTTGGGAACTTTGGCCTATCGTTCTGTCGCCGCGTTAACTCTCGAGCCGCGAGCCGGTTAGTCGATTCGTTAGACGTATTACGGTTCGATCTCTAACAAGTGGGCCGACCCGAGGTGAAATCCCTCCGCGCGAATGTGAAACGCGACGGAAAGCGCGGCAGCTAAGTAATTACGCGTCGTCGCCAGGTTCGCAAACGAACCAACAAATATCCGACCGATCGAAACGAATGGATCTCGCTCGTGAATCATTCTGTCGCGGCGTTTGTAATCCGCTAAATGTGCCCGCGCGGCGTTGATCCGGTCGTTTCTGACGGATTTGCAAAGGGAATTCATAGAGTGCTGACAATTATCGCGAGTTGAATAATTCGCGTTGACTAATTCGCCGAAGGAAGCTCCGCCGTTCGAACCACCGGTCAACCTGGGAGTGATGAATTGCTTCTGACAATCGTTTCGACGAGAGAGAGAGGGAGCAATTTATATCGCGTCGCGATTCGTAATAATAGTACGTTACAGCGCAAATTGAGGGATCGAAATATCGTCATTTGTTGAAACCATCCACGCGCGTGTTCATTTGACAAAAGCTCACCGCGCCTACGATTGAATTTTTCCAAAGGGAATTCTCCCGTTAGAAAAGAGACGAAGCGAAGTATCCTTTGAAATTTTGTAAATTTTCAAACGACTCGTTCCCCCTCGCTTTTCAAAGTGACTTGTCACAAGCTGATAAGCGATCCCTTCTTTTTTTTTTTTAACAAAAAATGATCACGCCTGTGCGTTGTCCCGCGATCACGTTCAAAAACGAAGATCGAATTTCACAGTCTCGCGTCGACGAGGCGGGCCATCGTAATTGAGAATTTCAAGTTCGCGGAGATACGGCAGGCTCTTTCCAACGTGATGGTTTAATCCTTCAACTTTCTTTTATAATTAATAGCCGCCGTTCGTCCGCGATTCCGGCGGTTCTTTTCGTTTATCCCCGATGCTGCTCGCTTGCGCGAGAAAATTCGTGAAAATTAATTGAATGACTAAACAGTTATTTCATCTTTTTCATAGATGACGCGTGCACGTTGAAAAATATTAATCTTTCCTAGAATTCTAAACTACGAACGTTATTTTAGAGTTTAGAATTTTGAATTGTTTTGATCTGTAGCACCTAATCTTTAGTCGGGGAAGTAATCAACTGGTTCGTCGATTAAATTATTTCATTGCAATTTACTGACAGAGTGTTTGGACAGTTAGTACCAAGGTCAGTACATCATTCGACAATTGTTACGATTCACCAATCATTGTGACGTATTCTATACAAATTTATCTCGTAACATCTCTTTACAGACGAAGTGGGACAGGATCAACTTCGCACAACGAATTTCTTATACACGTCCAACAGACAAATTGGACAGAATTGTAGAAAGTTCACGCAGGAAGCTTCAAACGAGGTATCAACGAGAACTCTTTCCTCCCAATGCATTTTGCACAAACGTAATCCAGTTACAGAGAACTGTGAGACGGACTGACGTCTCGAGAACCGGAGAATGTCGAGTGCTCTGCCAAAAGCAGCAGGTCAAAAGGAGAAACATCGAGCAATTACTATACCTCCGCGAGTAGAGGCGCGGTAGAGTCTGTCCAATATAAGGGCTACGGCGCGTCTTTTCACAAAGTGGACATTTCCTCAAGCGCTCTCGCATGCCGGTCTTCGTTCTTCGGCCAATTTTCACTGGAATTTCTCTCAGGGAGAAAGATTCGCGATCACGGCATGCGAGGTTGAAAAGAGAACGTTCGCGGTGAAAGAATGAACCGAGAGATTGGAGGTTCGAGGCGCGTTGCGATAGATGTCAAAATGATTAACGAC
>KQ435801.1:278905-289566 GCA_001276565.1 Melipona quadrifasciata | reverse complement strand
ACTTGTTTCAGAAAGTTTGGCGTTAGTTTGCGCCGGTGAATCGGCAACCGGAGGGTTGCCGCCGCGTCCTCCGCGGGGCCCGATACCCGCCGGCTAATATCATTTTAAAACCAAAGTTTTCGCGCAAACTTTTGTTTATTATTTCCCCGGCAGTAGTCGCCCCACGGCGGGGACCCACCTCGGCCGAAGGATAAGAATGTTCGAGGAATTTTCAATCGAACTTCTTTTATCCCGGCCCCGGATGTTACTTCCCCATCTGCTACTTGTTCCCCCCTGTTTCCCCAACTTATCGGACGCGAGTATCGAAAGCGTCGAATGGGGGATCAGGGACCAGATCGGCGGAGAGCCGGATGACACTCTTGCGAGTCGACGGAGAATCGCGGATTCGCGATAAAGGGGCGTTGCAGATGCTGTTCTCGCGTTTACGCTTCTTTTCAACGGCAGCTGCTGAAGAGAGAATGCTCGTTCGAACTTTTTCTTTGCGAATTAGCGATACTACTACGAGTACAATGTCGGAGAGTTTCGAGAGGCTGATGGTGGAATAATCGAAAGAGAAATAATTCGTTGTTTTTTTCTCTTTTTTTTAGAAATTTTGCAATCGTACATTTGAAGCCTCTCCTTCGTGAATCGTTGTACGTGTATTATTATTTTGACTTGACATTTGTTACAGTTGCGTTCGCAGTCCGTCAATAATTTATTACGCGACTAATCAGTTGATAAGAAGTAATTCGTAATTCCCACGCCCTGTTCAAGTAAATAATTCAAGTGAAATTTACTCAAAATATTGAGTAACTAAATCCTGTAATACGTATAACACAAGTAGCGTTTAAATATATATAGCGATTGATGTTGGCGTATAAACGTTATTAAAGGAAAGGAGAGGAAAAAAGGGGCGAAGGAGAAAAAAAAAACAATCGTTCCATTCACGAGGCTATTTTAGTCCGCGGGGATCCGATCCGGTCATTCGTCGCGCTAGTGAACAAAGTCGATGGAAGGGCAGACGCGGCGCACGCGAGAGCAAGTAGCGCCGGCCGATCGTAGCCAGACAGAGAGGCGAACAAAGGAGGAGCCCTGGATTTCTATCGGAGATGCGGCTACGTCACAGCAAAACGACAGACTCCCCGATGGCTCTGGATGATCGGTTCATTTCCGATAGTTGCCCACAATCGACAGTACACTACGTGGACATTCCAGATACCAGATCCGTCGGCACGTTTGCGAGCGTGTGCAAGAAACTGCACCAGCTACATATTTATTCTCTGTAAACGGTCGTATCATCTTTCAACAGAGAAAGAAAGAGGGAGAAGAGAAAATGAGAGGAAGGAAGAAATTTCCTTTTAGATTAATGTATCGACAGTACGCGCGATTCAACAGCAAGGGGGAAATTTCATACTCAAACGTGCAACTTTGTGGCCAAAGATCACTTGCTACTAAAATAAATTCGTAATTTTTTTTTTTTTATCACTTAAAACTAATTAAATTAGTGTTTTTCTTATATTTCGATGTTAAGAAAAAGAAAAAAAAAAAAAAAAAGAAATAGGTGACCCTCGTGCAAGCTATTCCTATGAAACGAAATTTGAATTCCTCGATTTAGTCCGCAATTTTCAATTAATAAATTTTTCGGATAAAAAGGGGAAATCATCGTAACATTATCGAAGAAAATGTAATAATAATTTTTTTCACCGGACAGATACAATGAAAATTCCGAACACCTTTCTTTCTTCCTCAAAGTTGTGAGGTTGCGCGTTCCTTAAAAAAAATTGCGATCGATTAGAAAACGAGGAAACGAAGAAGAAAGCACGGCAAGATTAGAAGAGGGGATCCTTGACTTTCGACCAGGGGCGTATTGCC
This sequence comes from Melipona quadrifasciata, assembly GCA_001276565.1. Lineage (NCBI taxonomy): Eukaryota > Metazoa > Arthropoda > Insecta > Hymenoptera > Apidae > Melipona > Melipona quadrifasciata. The sequence continues at coordinate 287,715 of KQ435801.1, read as the reverse complement.
CACAGAGGAGCGAGTGCGGTCTCCCGGCTCGCGAGCTTGTTATCTGGTGCACCGGGCACGGTTGACGTACCGTTTATTGCTGGCGCAGCAACTGCGACAACACACTCGGCCCATTGTGACCGGTCGCGGGGTTTTCGAAGCGGACGCGAGAGCACGGCGAGTGTGTCCCGCGTGCTATCGGGATTCTTTTATCTCGTCGCGACGCTGCTTCGTTTCGCCGGATAATTTGCGACACTGATTCTTCCCGCGAACCCGTGAATTCCGCTGCCCTCTTTGTCCCTGCTATTTATTTGACGAGACCCGTACACCGGGCCCGAGAAAATGAATTGCTCGTCGGCGCAATTTCAAAACCGGCCGCGCTGCCTCGCCCGCCGCTTTGATGGAATTTGCGCAACGGATGGAGCTGCCGCGTTCGATTCCTCTTTTGTTTCAAATTGCCCGATACGATGGTACGCTCGTGCGGTTACAGAGAGAAAGGAATTTATCTCGTCGTATCATCGAGGTTTTGTATTTGGCTTTAACGTTTCATCGCGATAATCGGAGGGTTTGGAACTTTTAGAACGACAAAGTATGGAAAAGGGAAGAATAATGGCCCCACGTGAGGTGTACAATAGCTTTCGATATATATATATATATGTAACTTGTAGTGTACGAAAATAACAATTTTGAAATCTGAAATATTCTTCCCGTCATAAATAAGGATGTAAAACTATGGAAATGGTAATAAGTCGGAGTGGGTGATTCACCATTTCCTCCATTTAGTTCAACATCAGCCAAGTTTCTTAAAAATTGTTTTTTTTAATTTCTCGCTAAATTCTTTTGGTTTACAAAATATGCAAGCACGCGAGGAACTTTGAGCGCAAAAAATTTACGCAAGCATCCTAAACGAGGTACATATCTAAAAATATTGTTATTCGCGCTAATCCAATATTTCCAGGTGTAACGCGGCATAAATTTAATTATGTACCACCGGTGAAACGAAAGGGACGAGCGTTTGAAAATATTCTGCCGGAACGAGGAATCAGTGCCGTACGGCTGTCAACTGGGCCCCCGGGCTACGGGCCACCGCCGGTTGATATCGATTTAATTTCCCGATGGCTTTATTTCCGCGATAAATTCGCGATAGCCAGTGGCAGCTCGCGGACGCTCGACGAATCCCCTCAAGACCCGCTCTCACACGTACGTGTACCTTCATTAATCTCGATCGCGCGTCACGTTACGCTTGTACAGACACCGGTCATCCGACGTGTAAGTGAATTCACCTGGGCGAATTCAACGATGGCCGGCGACGATGTATCGAACCTGGCTCGCGATAACCGTTATCGATGTTCCGTCAAAACGGCCGAACGAGGAAATTAAAAATGTAACCTATCCGTGTCCGGCGTAATAGCACTTGACGACCCTCGGGGCCGGCGGCCATTTTTCAGCCGCCGTCTCACCGGCCGTTCTGGAAAACCGTTCGCTCGCCACTCGCGATAAAGAAGGATCCGTCTGCCAGGAACAACGACGCCCGGGCTCGCGAAAAATTGATAAATCAGTCCGGCTCGAAAAGTGAATACGCGAAACGTAACGTCACTTTACGTTTTAGAATAGCCACTTGTTTGACAGTTTTATCGTGGAATTTGATCAGTGGACAGCGGATGTTTGCGTGTTTGTAATGAATTTACTGACGCGTTAAGTACTGGGTTGATTAAAATTGCGTCTTCGTCTAACAGATGGAAACATACGCGTATGTTTTAAAACGATCTTTTTACTCGATGATCTAGAACTAGATAAAAATTTTTATAAAACAAACTAATATTTTATCGATACACATAGGTTAATACTATAATTTTTTTTTTTTTTCAAAAAATGACGATTGACGCAGGAAAAGGAAAATTATATAATTGATCTCCTACAAGTCTATCTAGAGACAAATCAAGTATAACAAATTACTGCTCTTTCAAAAAGAGAAAAAACTTTGTTTTTAATGACGAGTAATTTCGGAGACAATTGCATTTATAGATTAAAATGGTCGTGCTCACAATGGTTCGTTCGAACTATTCCAACTTTTGTATTTACAGTTCGTTTCTTTCCTTTTAACGAGGAAAAAAATTGAGGAAAGGAATTTCATCGCCTAGATATTTCTCGAGTGGATTAATTAAGTCAGGCATACATGTCAGAATCATCAGAATTAATCGAGAAATTTACGATGTTCAATCGCTGGCAACAATCGCTCGAGTTTCAAGTAACGGCCAAGAGAGCTGTGCAAGTTTAACTTACGATCTGCGATTCATCGTGGCGATTTAAAATTTCAAGGAAGCACCGTCCGTCAGCGACGCGACGCTTCGGGAAAATCGTGAATGCGTAAAAACGCTCTTAACAACCGTTCGAGGAACATTCCCAACCTGCGCTTTCAGGGGAAATTAATTAGTTCCAGCCATTTTGCACGGTGGACAGCGAACGACATCAACCAGGGCAGATGCTTCTCTCTCGGGGGAGAGAAAAAAAGGACACGCTGCATTTTTACACAAAGCTGTGCATTTTCCATTTTCGTCCCCTGCTACGCGCCTTTATTTTATCGTTTTCCTTTTCAATAACCGTACCTCGAACATTTTCGTTCGAAAACTCACCGCGCAGTTTTCTAAATTAATCACATCGCCGACTGTAAGTATCAGTTGTAACGCAACTGGATATATAAAAGAACGTTTGTGGAGTATCATCAGAGTTTCAAGGAAACGATGATTCTACAAAATCACGCTGCACTTAAAACGTTCAACGTCACTCTGAATTTTCTTTGAAAAATCCTAGATTAACCTTTGATTTAGAATATCAGGAACAAATTCTCGAGTAATAGTTGGTGACAAATTGGCACGAATTTGGGAACTCTTAGCGGGCAACTTTTCTTCGTAATAACTCCGAGTAATTCAAGACACGAGGGATTAAGCGACGTCTTTTTTACGTTTGCCGTGTTATCGCGGTGACTTTTGTTCCAGCTGGCAACCATAAAAGCTCACAACCGTTAAAACACCCCGTGAAAAAGAAAAAGGACGAACAAACGATTTCGTACAATTGAATCGGCTTGTCGAATAAATCATTTTCCACGACGATCGAACGCCGCTTGACGTTCTAAGAGAATTTTTCGTTCAATTGAATAAATCATTTTCCACGACGATCGAACGCCGCTTGACGTTCTAATCGAATTTTTCGTTCAGTCTCCTATTAAATTAATTCTGGATCAGAATTGTCCGACAATGAGTAATATTCGCGAAAATATTTTTTAGGAAATTCAATTTAATTAATTTTCCCATATAAATGCAGATCCAATAAAGTGCATAATTTATAACAAGCGTAAATATCTAAAAGATTAGCTATCCGAATCCTGATCATTGGTCATTGACCAAATGGTCACTGTTGAAATTGACCATTCGCTTAAACGATCTGTACCAAAAATCACTGTGCCTGCTAAAATAAATCCGTAATTTTTTTATTGTACATTTATTATGAATTTGCGAACGCTCTGGAGGTCAAGATTCGAAAGGAATAATTTTTATCGCAAATGAAAAAAATCACGTTTGGACTTAAATTTAATTTAAAACAAACAAAATTGGTTTTCTCTGATATTTCGATGCTTTATTGAAAGAAATAGGTGGGAAGAAACTTTTGTCTAACGTTTCGAGAAAACTATTAACGAACGCACGAACGTACCATCGTTCGGCGTGCCACGACCTTCAGCGTCCTAAAATTATCCAAACTACAAAAGTGTTAAACGTCCGCGGGGAGGTTCATTAGCCGGCCCAGACCGTCGAGGTCTCGCGTTTCGAGGCGAACGAAGTCCGAATCGAGAGTAACTTAACAAGAGGATTCCGGGCGGGCGAGCACGAAAACAGCCGGGAGAAGGATCGAAAGAGAATGAGAATGAGAAGGAAAGAGAGAGACAGCAGACGGGGAGGAAGAAAAAATGGTGGAACGAATAGGGAAGACAAATTGCGTGGCGTGGAGGGAAGCCTGGTAGTTCCTGGCTCTGAGGGGACGTGAATTAAAAGGAAATTCGGCGAATGTTCTCGAAACGAGCTCGTCGAATTGGACTCTAATTAGAAGGACTCGAACGGTGAGGGAAGAATCCTAGTAGGCGAGAGGATAACACGCGAGCCATCGTCGCTCTCCTTATCAACTCCGACCCGGGCTTTATTTTCCACTCGGGATAATTGTAACAGCGGGTCCTAATGATCGTTGAACTCTGTCCTACCCCGCGTCTGTGGCGGGAACTGGGTGTATTTAGTTTCTGGTACGTTCGGTTTGCTTGCGGCAATTGTATCGTTATTGTGCAGCGCGTTAATTGCGTTGTTTTTGATAAGCGACGTGCGAACTTTAATTAGACGCGGAACAATCTTCCGGCTGTGGCGTCGGGGGACGTTCGTGAAAACGAAGGCATTTGACGTACTAATTTTAGTAATAAAAACGAGATATCACCGATAACCCCTTTTCTCATAACATTAAAAAAAAGAAAAAAAAAAATGATTTGAATGTCATTTTGTAAAATTCTCGTTAGCTGTATTTAAAAGCAAAGGTCAGAGAAAATTCCGTAAATTTCAATGGTTTCAATTTTTTGAATAATTAATGAAAAGGTAGCGAGAAACACCAGAAAGGTTGAGCCAGAAAGATTTGTCAACTCGAAGAGCAGGAGACTCGTGAGCATACCCGGCACTTTGTACTCGAGCTTGTATTCGATCGACTCGCTCCTCTCTGTTGCGCTCGATTTCTTCGTTCCCGTTCCTTCCTTCGCGAGTTCTTCGCGTAAATTCTCAAATTCCATTTATCACAGGCGAGAGAAAAAGAGAAAAAGAGGGAGAGAGAGAGAGAGAGAGAGAGAACGATAAATCATTCAAAGGGCGCTCCCCCTAAACCGTTATTTTCCGAGATTCTCGCGCGTTTACCTTCCACTTTGGCGACGCGTCGTGGACAATTTTCGCGAGTCGTCCCCTCACGGCTGCATTAAGCGGCGTGGAATTGGCTGGCGGCGAACGAACGAACGAAAGAAAGAGGGAAGAGGAAAAAAAAACAGAGGAAGAAAAAATAGGAGAACGAGGGAACAAAGCTGGGCTTTCGTTTGTACGTCCGTCGCGTACGAGCTCGTTTTAATTCCGTCTGCCGCTTAACCGGCATGCAAGATTACGTGGCCGGCTGGAGGAAAACTCCGTGAACGTTTTGTCCAGCTGGCGGTCCGGCGGTCACGTGTTCCCTCCAGGACTCGTGGCCTCGTTCACCCAGTGAATTTACTCGCGTTACCTGAATCTACTTAATGGACCGTAGATTATTTCCTGGGAAACCGGTACGAATTACACTAGTCTCCCAGTTAAGTGTCCGTGCTTTTCCGCCAGTTAGGCGTTTGTCGCTATCCCCACTCTATCGCTACTTTGTCATGCGGCCGCGTTAACACGTTGCCAACCGGTCACGCGAGTTAATCTCGCGTTTGCACCTGCATTAGCTATTTTGATTTTTGACACTCGGGATAATACAGGATATTACGAAACCTTTCTTCGTCGTGTTCACTTTGTTATTAAAAAAAAAAATTACTCTTATTGATCTAAAATGATCAATTAATCATTGCTTGGTAATTAATAGGATGACTACGAAATTATGAATTATGAATTATGAATTAAAATCATGATATAAAGAAAAATAGAATTATGATATAAAGAAAAATTATAAATTATTGAGGTATGAAGAAAAATTGTGAACTAAAGTTACGATATTTATGTATCATAATTTTATGTAATTCATAATTAAATTATATACAGATAAGGGATCCGGAGTAATTTCGTCGTGCGTTGTAGATTGTAACAAAAGTTCGAAATATCTTTATCGCTGTTCTCTCTCGAGACAACGAACGTTTGCACGACTCACGAATGAATAAATGAACAAATGAAACGAACGATAGAAGAAGACGGTTGAAAAATATGCATAGCGAACGATTGCTTTACAGAGAAAAAAGTGAAAGTCTAAGTAATAGAGGGAGGTCGGCCTTGCTTCTTGCATTAAGTTTCAAAGCCGCGAGAAAGTACTATACCAATCGAAGCATCGCTGACGGAACTGGCCAAAGTGTACTCATCTCCAAGCTTCGAGTTACATACGCAATATGACACCAGTCTGTCAAACTTTTATGAAACGCAGAGAATGTCATCAGCGGGACGAAATGAGCGAAATAACGTAAAAAATGGCGCGTATAAATAGGAAACAAGCACGTGTTGCGTGAGATGAAAACACTTGCCAAAAAAAAGATTAAAATTCTTTTGCAAGTCTGAGGAGGGAACAAACGAATGCGTTGAAAGCTGAACACGACCCAGGAGACGGCTGTTATGAATTTTGTGAGATAAATGAGAGAGGCACGGGATCGGAAACGTGGGAGGCGTGGCGAGGATCGCTTGATTTTCGTTTATTCTTTCGCGCACGAAAGTTCACGTCAAGTATCCGGGGCACGAAAGGCTCTCTAAACGCTTCGACGGGCTCTGTGCACCTGTCGATTTCAGGAATTTAAACAATTTCGCGAATATCGACGGCTATATCGACGAGGGATATTATAAATACCTCTTCTCGACGTTATTAAGACTGTCGAATTTATTAATAAACAATCACTGGCGGCAAATTACTCGTTCCGCGAGTTCGTAAAACTGTTTACTCGATGGATAAACGAAGAGAGATTCGATTGGGAAGTCCGCGGACGAGAGGAATTATTTTGCGTTCGGAGTTTAGAACTGCCGAGTGATTTCCGTTAATAAAGTACACAAAGAGATTCAATTCGCCTAAATTCATTTGAACACGAAAGTTGCGACTCGCGTTGAAACGGCGAGCTGCTGTCAAAGAAATTACGAGGCAAGGGACCGAACTCAGTTTCGTTGCTTCGAATGTCGTGTAAAATAAGAACTGGCGTAGAATGAAACGAGTTGGGTAAAGGTATGAATTGTATTTACAATTCGGCATGGAAATTCCTCAACTAGAACAACAGCTCGAACTTCCCCTTCTCATAATTTGCTGACCATTAATAACGAATGTACATTTGGTGTTGTCTGATGACGATGTATAACAGTATAATATTTGAACAGACGCCTAGAGTGAAAGCTACAATAACGACGTACGAAGAACAAAAGAGTCTCAGAAGAAGAAATTTCTGAAGACAGTCCTGTACGAAAGTTTAAAAACTGGCGGAGGATATCACTTTTCCACAGATTGAAACTCTTGTACATTATACCTCCTATGGCAAACACCATAGTTGATGACTGCTTTAAATTTAAACGATGTCACACGTTAGAAAGACGCAATCAACAAAATTTCGTGTCAAATACCATTTGAACGATTAGCTGTGAAGGTGCTGTAAAGTATTTAAAGACCCCGGATGCAGCTGGGAAGGAGTCACTGCCTAGACTCATCAGTGGGGCGCTGATGGCAGCGACTGCTTACCCCAGACGCTACCAGCTAGACTTGTCGGTGCACGCATCTTGGCGGTGTTGCCGCACTCTGCTTTGTTTGCGGCAACGTCGGAGATCGGCAGGACCTCGACGCTAGGCGCGCAGCCACTTGCGGCATCTACCAGTCGAAGGTTCGAAACTCGTAGTTGAGGAATCATAGGCCGCTACATATTTATATCTATATATATATATTTGTCGGGTTAGGAAGGTAAGAATGTTGGATGGACAAATGGACTTTGGGGTCTTGAGAAAGAGAGAGAGAATAGAGCGTTTTTGCGTTTTCGTCTCGGAATCACTGCCTAGGCTCATCAGTGGGGCGCTGATGGCAGCGACTGCTTACCCCAGACGCTACCAGCTAGACTTGTCGGTGCACGCATCTTGGCGGTGTTGCCGCACTCTGCTTTGTTTACGGCAACGTCGGAGATCGGCAGGACCTCGACGCTAGGCGCGCAGCCACTTGCGGCTTCTACCAGTCGAAGGTTCGAAACTCGTAGTCGAGGAATCGTAGGGCCGCTACAAGCTGCAATGCTAATTAAAATTATTTTAATCGAAATGACGACGCTTCGTAAATAAATTGCTGGTAGATGATACGAAAAAAGTTTGTCGAAGGCTACAAGGGATAATCACATCTGATATTTTACATCCAATTCTTCCCAAACGAATCAACGTACACTTTCACAAAGCGGCCCGGTCGCAAGAATCTGCGAAAATTCCGAACGAGAACCCTCCTCGGTCGACAATTTGTCATTTGCTCCGAGAATTCTAGCCTCACCCGCGTGCACGAAATTAAATACCCTTCTGACCGGAGCTTTTCGGCTCGCGAAACCGTATACACAAAGTTTCAAAGGCCATCGAAAGGAGAGGGCCTTTCGAGCCGCGAGGACTCGCAGTAGTGCGTCCCAGTGGAACAAACAAACAAACCGGAGAGCCGATCGATGCTCGGCCGGATGAAGTCCCTATCCCCTGGTCCAGGCCGGTTCTCGCGAGGCAATCGAGAAAAAGAGAGAGAGAGAGAGAGAGATTCGCAGGGAACCGACCGATAGGTTCACAAAGAGCCTCGATACTTCCGTCCCAACACGCTCGATATAAATATTTTAGCATTTGTTGTCCGACGTCTTGTTAGCCGGGGCCCGGGTTGCTTTCGACACGGCGAGGAGGTCGGATCGCACGATCGACCGCGTGCAGTTCGCGGACAAAAGTTTCGCCGGCGGACGAGCGAAAAAAGGATTGACAAGAGGCGGGGCGCGTCGTCGTTCTCGTCGGCGATATATTTGTCGATCTAATGGACCGACCGAGAGCACCGCTGCGTCGAGCGAATATTCCTGGAAATTTCGCGGGATAACCGCCTTTTGTTCCGAGTGACCC
>KQ435801.1:248177-270918 GCA_001276565.1 Melipona quadrifasciata | reverse complement strand
AGACAAGAACCTGAGAGCCTTCGGGAAGTATTGCGGCAAGTTTCGCAAACTCCTGCCAGAATGAACCAAGTTTCGAGATCCTGCAACGAGTTTGCTTCTTGAGATCGACTCGGATTACTAGGTAATACCGCGAGCCGACTTATGGCGAACTGCCCTTGTTCTTGTAGAAACGAGCTTTTGCATTTACGAACGAAAAACGTAGAGGTTGGTAAGAAAAGTTTGTCCGTGGCTATCATAGACGAATTCTACACCTTCGACTTCGTGGAGATACATGTAAAGAATCTTAACTTTGAATTTCAAAGTCAAAACTTTTCTTTTCTTTTTTTTTTTCGCATCGTATTCTAGTCATCACGAAGGAACCATAGATAGCAACCTAGTAGTTTTCTTGAAAAACATTGATTTTTCAATCATTTGACACTGCAAACGCGTGCGTTCTAACAGCGACTTTATGATTTTGGGCCCGTTGACGTTTATATTTCGAATAAAATTAACAGTTAGCATTATCATTTGATTATTTAGACTCACACTGATGCTACAACTATGATAAATTAAATACTAGTGAAACCTAATACGAAAATTACATAAAATAGACATCCACGCGGCTAAAATCATAAAGTCGCTGTTAGAACGCACGCGTCTGCAGTGTTAAATGATCTTTTCTGTCATTTTTCAAAAAAACTATTGGTTTCTATATGCGACCAATGGTTTTACCTTCTTGATGAGTAAAATATTGTACAATACAAAAAAAAAAAGTTTTGACCTTCAAATTGAATATTGCAGGTTCTTTACACGTATTTAGAATTCATTGGAATATATTCTTTTCAACAACAGTTCCGCAGGGATTTCACTTTTTTTAAATTCTCGGTTTTACTTGTGTTTTTCATTTTCGTCAACGGGACAAACCGCTATCGTCAGAGAGTTACGACGACATAAATGAACAACAATAAAAGGGCAACAAAAAGAAGAAAAATTACCACTATTACCGGTGAAAATATTTCCCTATTTCGAAAAGAAAAAAATTGTCATTCATCGTTATGGTCGTAATATTTTTGCTGTAGATCACTAGAGCGCCTGCATTCGTATTTTGACGAACGCAGTCACAGAGATTTGTTTCGCACTTGAAAAAAACAATGGCACGCTGTTTCAGATATTTTCGACGATTCTGCAAACTTTTTCATTCTGCGTAAACGAGTAGAAAAACCCAGTGTTTCGTCGAAGGTGTTTCAAAAGGTAACGGGTGCACCACTCCTCGAGAAAGAGCGAGAACACTCCGACGCTTGAAAAATCCGCCGATCGGGCGAAAGAACAACGGCGAAACTCGGCGTTTCTCGACGAAAACACGTTTCAGGGGAAAGAGAAACCGCGCGGTTCGAAAGCAGGCGAAACGCTCGACGCCAGGTCCCGACGTTGAGGTACCGAGGACCGGTAATTGCTCTTCAACCGCAACGAGGCGTATTCACGTTACAAAAATAGCGGTAACCGCGGGGCGCAAGCGGCAAGCGGGGAAGTCGAGCGGCGGGCGAATATTACAAACTGTCACGAACCGGTGGAAAACTTGCCGCGGCTCTGTTGCTAAAGTGGACGAAGTTATTCATCCACCTCGGGACGAGATTATTTCTCGAGATCGGCGCTGCCTGGCTGGAATTGCCGGCGTGCGATCCGTCGCCGAGTCGCTTGCGGTCATACTCGAAACTCGCTGTTGAAACGCGCTCGGCTGAACGAGAAAGAGACAAGGGAAGGATGCTGGAGAGAGAGAGAGAACGCACGTCCTTTGGGAATCTATTACCACCTCCTTTAATCACGGCGTACAGGCTGTTAAGGCCAACGGTAACACGTAACACTTACGACATGGATGTGCTCCAAACCCAGCGTGTCATATTAGAAATTTCTAAAAAAATGTTTGAAATAGAACTCGCAACTGTTCTGACTAGAAAATGAAGACGACTTTTTTACCATAAAATTTTATCGATACAAAATAAATCACAGGCGCGATCGCTCGGTACCAGACAACGCCACTCCTACTCGAGGTCTACGCTACGCCCCCTCACGAATCACGTGACTTAAATCAACCAATCGCTAATTTTCGTTGCATTAATTAATTAGCGTTGCACCTGAAGAGGTCCGATTTTCTGGGTTACCCCCGCTAAAATCACCCCTAAATTTAATCAGTCAAGTGCGACCAGAAGTCTCTCTATTCCCAAATTTCCCAAGAACTGCGACAGAGACTTGTATAAGAATATGACACAAAAAATAAAAAGACAGTCAGTTTTCAAACTTCGAAGCCTAGACACGTTGCTACACTCAGAAACCACTTTTTCGATGGTGATTTCCTACGGTTCGTCGAATCGTCGCGCATTTATTTTTGTAACTCGACCAAATCCCCACCGTGACAGTTACAACGTAGAACGAAACCCTCTAAAAGCTACAAGCTGTCAAAAATTTCGTTCCGCTGTAGTAAAAAATTCAAAGTACTCAACGGCCACTGACTGAACGAGCCGTGCAACAAGGAAACCCGCCTCTCACGCGATATTATCCAAAGAATAAAGCAGCAACTATGCGCAACACATCCTTCCATCCCGTAAGAGATCGGAAGGGAAGCAAAGCAGAATTCAGACGCGATGTAGGTCGATTGATCGAATCAACCGCGGGCTTGCTAGCATGTGGTCTCGTGGTCCCGCGTTTTCCTAACCTCGACCGATTCAATCGACCGATTGTCTTTCGATTCAATGCCCCCTCCCCTCCCCCTTCTTCCGGTCGGCCGGATATACGAAGCAAGGATCGTTTCGCTATTCGATTTCTGCTCTTTGTTCGATTCGGAACAGTCAGGAGGCCAACGACCATGACAACGACGTCGCCGTCCCCGATGTCTACGGCTGAGAATCGTTGAACAATGGCGTGGCTGACGCGAGCGTCTCGGCCATTGTGGACGTTAACGTTGCCGGTATTATTATCGGGTCTAGACTTTCTGATCGCCATCCGATCGATAATAACTGTCAGATAATGACCCGAAAGCGTTCGAAAGTGAAATAACGTTGCACGGTATCATCGGCACCTTGCGATTTCTTTTTCTCCCTTTTTTTTTTTTTCTTTCTTTTTTAAACGTTCTACAGTTTCGAACAGACCGTGGACGTTTGCGCAAACTTATAATATTTTAAATTGCAAGTCGAATATCATAGCGAGCAGTTCGTTTCGAATATCCCTTATATTGTGCATTTTGAATGTCTTTGTACCATTTGGACACTTTTCGGACTAATTGCGATTTTCTTTCCCCTTTTCATTAAATCAATGAAATTCTCGTGCCCGTGCATCCTGACAAATTCCCGTTCGCCGAAATTCACAACGGCAGAAATGGAATTTCAAGTAAAAATTCACTCCGGTTTCCGCATTTCAATTTCGTACGTTTCTGCACATTTCAATATCTCATAAATACATAAATATCCACGGCGCATTGATACGGCAGGTACATTCCGTTCATTGACTTTGCGATTTCCCCGCGAAACAACAAAATAACCGCAGAGCGAGATTTCCCCTCCACACGTCAAAGTTGCCTTTACCGAAAGAAAAAAGAAAAAAAAATAGAAATCGATTTCATCCTAGCGCGCTTTCTTTCTCTCTCTCTCTCTCTCTCCCTGTCAGCCACATCTCGATTAGCCCAGCCATCAAGACGCAAATGTCTTCATCGCCGGTAGTAATCGAGACCAGGAGCCGGTGCTCCGGTGAAATTTTAATTGGCACCGACCGCCGGAAGATCCCAGATTCCCGAAACTCTTCCCGCGCTACGTCGTTGCTCTCGAGATGAACTTTCCATTAACTTTCTCTCTCTTTCTCTCTCTCTCTCTTTCGCCGACAAGAACGCTTTAAACGAAGAATGTGTACACACTATTTGATGATAAGGGGCAAAAGTATCAAGGAAGAACTGTAACAGGAAATTGCGGTAATCGAGGCTTTCGACTCGATGTTAAAGACAGTCACGACTGTTGTCGATCTGTTGGAGTTCGAAGGACCAGCCACTATTGCGAGAAATGAATAACTATGGTTGGTTTGCACTGTCTTTATCGCGTAACAAGCCTGATGGCTTCTACTAGATTCAGAAAGTTTGGCTTGTCTGAATGATTAATATACTAACAACTGAGTTTGACACGTACACTTGAACGAGTATTGACCGATGTTTAATGATTAGTTTCTTCATTGGATTGTTCTTATCTGACTATGTTCTTCCTGATTGTTCTACCTTATCTGACCTACGTTCTACCTGACCATTCTACCTTGTGTTCTTATCTGTGTTCTTCCTGACTCTCTCCAGAAGTCATATCCATTTTGCATAAGTCACTGTCACAGTGTTGGACTTTATTGTTCCTGGTCGTAGAGCGTATGATCAAATAGTACATTACGATGTTTATAGATTTGATGAAAAACAGTGCTACTGACTTTTCTCAGCACTATTTTCTGGCAAGTCGAAAGGAAGGGATGACAAACTATTGGAATTTGCACTATGAACAAGTCATTTTAGGAAGACTATTACAGACTTACAATCAGTGTCAGCACCGAGCCAATATTGTCCAATCAGGCATTGGTTGATCATCCGACAATTAATTCTAGAGATGGCTAAAAGGATCATCAGAAAGAAACTGTTGGAATTTTAACGTCATTCTCTCCTAATTTGAACGATAATTAGAGACTCCACCGCGAGTTTCGACACGTTTGCTTGACTTTTATTCAACGAAGCGTCGAGCGTTGCAGCAGCTTATAAATAGCTCCAAGCGGGCAATTTTAAATGAAAGCAACTAGGAGAAAATAATTCCACTGGTGTTTGTAAATGTAAAGTTAAAGCTAACATTAAACTTGAATTTAACATCAAAATTTCATTCGAACTTAAATTCAAAACTACGTTGCTCGAGAGAATTGAAAGAAATTCGATTAATTCTCCCAGAGTATATTCTTATAATATTCAAATTCAATCAATATATGGGATCTTCCTTTCACTAAATGATTAAAAAATTATTAGGCTGGTATTAGATTGGTGTATATATATACAAAGTCGAAAGGATATATAATCTTATATCATTAAATGTAGATATATTGCTCCAAACTGATGTTTTATCTTGCACCAATCCAATACATCCATCTTCTCTGAGAAAAAAAAAAAAATGAAAAGAACAAAAAATCAATATAAAGTAAGAAAGAAACAAGGAAAAGTGCAGGTAACATTCTCAACAAGAAGCACCAAACTCACCGACCATCACTATACCAGACAACGCCACTCCTACTCGTGGTCTAGCGCACGCCCTCTTGCGAATCACGTGACCCAAATCAACCAATCGCTAATTTTCGTTGCATTAGCGTTGCACCTGAAGAGGCCCGATTTTTTGGGGTACCCCCCCTAAAATCACTTTCAGTGATAATAAAAAAATAAAAGTACCAGTAATCCCCGATGCTTGTCCTGTCCTATTCCTGAAAGCTCCAACTTTTGCAAGTCAGGAAAAAGATCTTTCGACCCGAATGTGAAGGCCGTGCTTACAAGAGGACGCATTTTCAATTAAAGCGGCACGTTTATTGCGGGGTAATTAGGCTAGCGCCGCGAGTAGATACGCTCGGTTCACTGCCCTCTCTGCTATTCGCCTTTATCACGATAACACATCGCGCGATAACTCGGAGAGACTCCGTAGGAAAGAGCACGAGGAAGGAAAGGCTCTTATCGCGAAAGAAGACGCCCTGTTAAAGCTCCCGTAACCTCGAACAGAGACCTCCTCCTCCTCCTCCTCCACCGCACCGTGTCTTCGGCGCTGTGAAAGCTTCGCGACGAGTATTTTACCAGCGGCGACGTCCAACTTTTGTTCAACTTGCTCGACACGAACGAATATATATACCGTCCGCTACCGTTTTGAATTGGCCATTATCTGGTTGCGTCGTCGCGGGTATTCGCGGGAAATAATGGAACGCGAGAGTGGACACTCGCAGGAATTCGTCGAACAGGAGAATTTCGCGTTCTTTTTTCCTTTGACAGAACGTCAACTTCCGTCAGAGGACCGGAGAAGCCGAAACACATCGATTCCAGATTTTATTTAATTTTCTGAAGTTCTCTCGGCCAATCATTTCGTCGCGCGTTTATTTTGTCTCTCAATTAGAAACTTCGAATCGAATCGCAAAGGCGTGAACGAAACGAAACTAGCTTCTCTCGCGATTCTCGCAAACAGTCGCGGCACCGCCGAACTCGAATAAATCCAACTCGTATTACCGCGGTAAATCGCGCGGAAACGCGTCGACGAGCGACGCTGGGACGGTAAGCTGGGATTAAAAAATTAAGCGTCGAAAAATTCGCGTTGCGATTCACTAGCGCGCGCACGCCAGAAACAAACAGGGAGAGAAAGAAAGAAAAAGGAAGAAGAAAGAGCGAGTGAAATCGAAAAAAAAGGAAAATAGTGTGCATCTGTGTGTGTGTGTGTGTGTACGAGAGAGCGAGAAATATTCGGGACGAGTTTCGCAAACGATGAGAAACTTTGAGAACGTCAGGCACGATTAACAAGCCGTAGAACGTAATTTCGTTAAAAGCCGGAATAACGAGCCACCGGGGGGGATCGAGCCGCGATCATCGCCAAATTTTACATCAACCCAGACACCGTACGACGATGATGTTCTCAATTTTCGTTGTAATTAGTTGCGGGCCGGGGCGCGCAGCTCGACCGTGTAACTCGATACGCGAGATCGATCAATGGAATTTCATCGACTAATCGCCGATCGCGCTTTCCGCGAGTTCAACGGGCAGCGGCCGGAATTATCTCGATCGGGAAATTTTCCCGATGATTTATACGCGACATCGTCATATTTTAGACGGCGATTAAAACGGATTAATCCCTTTCGAGATGGCTTTAAACAGAGAACAGTCACTCGCCTAGAAAAGTTTTTGCAACGCGCCAACAGAGAAATGGATTGTTTATCCTGTTAATATTTAACTTGCATTTAAAATAAAATTAAAGTTGCAAAATTTATAATTTAACTTAGATTTCTGAGTGCGTAACGAAAAAAGAAGAAGAATATTATAGAGAACTATATTTTGAATGTTCTGTTAAATTACGCGACGTGGTATTATTATTACTCACACACGAGATATCTTCATTTCGAGAATTATTTAATCAATTAACGTAGCTGACGACCAAATGTTCGTCTCTTCTGAGTCGAGGTGAAATAAATTTGCAATAATAAACGACAATAATATTCGACGTGAAAAATGGCAGGCAAAGCGACACGTTCGAAATGGTCGATTCAAATCTACGCGAGGCTGGTTCGTTAATTTCGAGTAATCGAAGAGTTGTTTCGACGCGTTCCTTACGATCGGATATCGATCGAACGATTCGTCCTGCCTTTTTCTTTTACTGCAATCTGCTGAATGGCAGAGGCGGGGAAATTCCTTCGAAACGAGAAGGAGGAAACTCGGACGAGGTTCGAGGAATCGCCGAGTAGATTTTCCCCCCTTGGAAAATGAGAATCGGCTCCGAATTTTAGCACCAGTCTTTTTTCCAGTACCTGACCCTTGCAAGAAGCAACAACAGCTGTAAAAAATGCTCGTCTCACGCGTGATCGCAAGAGTAGTAGAGAAACGTGAAGAAATAAAATTTTTGCCTCGACTGATCTTAAATGTTTAAAATTTACGGCAATTGTCCCAGAAGTATTTCTGAAAGTATTTCATGGAATTGCACATTTGCGTGAAAGTACTCAAATACATTTTGAAAGTTAAGAAATAGCTCGGTGATTACCATTTCTCTAGAAACAGCAATATTTCATTGTCTCGAAGAGCGCTGTCGGGCATTGGAAAAACTCCCAAGTAGTTTCATGAATAATTGTACCCAGCCACTGTGTTTCCCTTTGTTAAACATTGTGATAATTTATCTAAAAGAAAAAGAGGAAAAATAAATAAAAACTAAAAAGAGAAGGCGAGGAGCAATTAAGTTAGCCTCCGGACAGGTTCACGAAGCCTTTCACTCGATCGAACAGCTATATCAATCACAAAGAAACACGAAACGTCAGAGACAGCCAAACAAAAAACTGCACGACTTGTACGATTCGTCTCACTGAAAGGCCCAGAAGCAACTGTTTCCGACTAGGAAACGAAGACGATTTTTTTGCCATAAAATTTTCTTGATATGCAAAACAAATTACAGGCGCGATCGCTCAGTAGCAGACAACGCCACTCCTACTCGAGGTCTACCCCACGCCCTCTCGCGAATCACGTGACCCAAATCAACCAATCGCTAATTTTCGTTGCATCAGCGTTGCACCTTTCAGTGATAAAATTGCTTTCTCCGTTCACGCGCAACTTATTCCCCTATTTACCTGTTCTATGACCAAAGAATTTATCAGAGGAAACGGCGAAGGACAGATATATATATATATAGAGAGAGGAGAGACGCTCAAAGAGAGAAAGTGAAGATATTCTCGCGAAAGAATGGATATCGAGTTGCTGCTCTGTCTCGAAAGTTCTAGCTGTCGCACGTACGATCCAGTGTGGTCGACCGGCAGTCCGCGATGGCCCCGCTGGATATTGGTTTTCAATTTGCATCCTCCCAATAGCCGTCCATGCATCATTCCAAGTTACAAACCAGCGAGCCAAGCGGGCAACCGGCCTCGCCCCTTCGGTCGCCGCCCTTCCAGTTTCCGGCGAAGGCGGAAGAAAAAGAGGAAAGGGAAGAAGCGAGCAAAGCGGGAAAAAACATTCGGAATAGCGTCGAAGAACCGGAACGACAGCGGATCGATAAATATTTGATGGTGTCTGAGAGCAAGTTAATCTCGTCGAAGGCTGTGTCAGCTATCCATCCTGATCTCGGTGTGTTTTTGGTCTCTTTCTCTCTCTCTCTCTCTCTCTTTCTTTCTTTTTTCTCGATTTTTCCCCTTCCTGTAACGGAGTTTCGTTCTGCGTAAGAGCGGGACGATGAATAAATAAGCGGCCGAATGGAAAAGGGGGATTCGATCGGCGCGGCAAACGCGGAGGAACAAGAAAACAGATAGCTGGATAAATATCGCGAGGACAGGGGCCGTCGATTAAACTACATCCCCTGGAAAAATTCTGGTTTCGAGTTTTTCGTTGGCGGGAAGTTTCAGTTTCACTGTCTTCGTGAGCCACGCTGTTTCTGGCAAAAAAACGGCCGGCAGTCTTTAATCAGGAGGCAACAGCTAGTGAAGAGAAAGTTTCTTCTCTGTATACGCCGCGCGTTGTCAGTCAAAACTATGCGCGCACGCGACGTGTCGTTACGTTTTACGGCGAAACTACAGTGATAAGATAAAACTTCCTTCCTGCAAACCTGCTCGTACTTTGAAAGTGGCTGTTTCGAGTTGCTCTTACGGGCTGAATTTTACCGTCCAACGTTTGCCAATTCGTTCCTGCTCGAATATCGAAACGTCGGCCTCAGAAGCGATGCCAGCCTGCTAATTTATGCTTCGTAATTAATATGCCGAACAATGCAATCAGAGACAATTCTCGAGCGCAGTGTAATTATTATAAATTGAATTGTATCGAAACTTTGAAGCTAAATTGCCCGGTATAATCCTTCAAACAGAGAAATAATTACATTCGCGAGACGCTAATGATTTCAAATAGCCGGACGTTCATTTCGTTCTTTCTTTCAACAACGCGGTGAAATTCCACGTTTCAAACCGCGTAGCGAATTTCACGTAATTTCTCTCCTCTCCCTCTACGTCTCTCTTCTTTCTTTAATTTTTCATCAATTAATTAGTTTCTACGCACCGAGACGTCGTAAATTCGCTCTCCCAACCGGACGACGCTCAATCAAAGGATTAAAACACTTTGAAACGTCGCGAGAATTCGCGACAAATTGTGAACAAAACGAGGAAGAGAGGAACCGAAGCCCGTGTCCTCTAATTAAAAGAAAAGAAATCACGATGAAAAGAAACGGGACTGGGAGGGTGGCGCGCCTTTGTTTTCCGAGCGCGATGAAGTCGCACAGAAACGCGAAAGAAACGTCAAACATCCACTCCGGCAGAGATCAACCGAAGTTCACTTTGTGCCGGGCACAGTTAATAACGAAGCCGCGAAACTTCCTACGAGAATTCCAAGACTTCTGTTCCCCGGGACGACGCCTCGATGTCGGTGTCCTGGAAACACGGGAACTTCGTAATCGGCCACTTTCGAGCGCCAAACGTACTTTCCCTGCCAGAGAACGTAGAACAGATGCCGCGTGCGTCACCTTACGTGCAACGAGAATTCGGACAAAGGAAAAATACAGACGGAAAATATGAACGTTTAATGAAAAAATATGAAGGGAGATGTAATATAATTTCGTTGATGAATTTTTTGAGGGCAATTTGGATAAATGAGGATCAAATATCTATATTATAATTTGGTGTTATTGTTAGTAGCGTTGTTTAATTTACATTTCACAAATTTATTTTAACGAATTTTTAGAGGACGTTTGAAGAAATGAGGATTAAATGTGTATAATTTTAAATGTGTATGTTATTATTGTTGTTAATGTTTAACAAATATGAAAGAAAGAAACATAATTCGTCAATAAATTTTTAAGGGACATTTGGAGAAATGAGGATTAAATATCTATATTATAATTTGGTGTTATTGTTATTAGTGTTACTTAATTTACACTTCATAATTTTATTTTAACGAATTTTTAGAGAACATTTGGACAAATGAGGATCAAATATGTATAATGTGGTATCATCGTTGCTAATTTACATTTCATAATTTTATTTTGGTATTATTTTATTTCATTACTTATTTTGGTATTATTGTTAGCAACGTTATTCAATTCACATTTCACAATTTTATCAACGAATTTTTAGAGAACATTTGGACAAATGAGGATTAAATATGTATAATGTGGTATTGCTGTTGTTAACGTTGAACAAATATGAAAGAAAGAAATGTAATTTTATTGATGAATTTTTGGAGAATATTTGGAGAAACGAGGATTAAACATCGACAGTTTGGCATTATTGTCATTAATTATTGAACAACTGTTGATATTTGCTTTCGTTGTTAATATTGAATACGGTTGTTTAAATATTCGGAAATGATTATTTCATGCCTGTAAAAGATTCAGTAGTACTATCAGCGTTTTATTCATCACGCATCGTATTTTGAAGCTGAAGCGGTTAATAAGTAAGAGTTTTTTTTATTCAGCGTGTAGAGTCGGTTCGTTGCCTGGTTTATGCATGGCTAACGAATTTTTTACCACGAGGCTGATACACTGTTCCGTGAAACACCTACAGCGTGTAAGTTACTACCGCGCATTAGATAAGCGTTGCACAGGTTAGTGAATCACCGAATGGAAATAATTTGTGGATCCTGTAAATGACGACGCATATTTTACGCCATTCCTTTCGATGTCTCACGTTTTGCAATTCCATGCGAAAAATTCCAATTATTCCAGAACGTTACTAACTCCCGGACACTTTGTATTTTTTTAAACCTTTCGCTGTTGCTTTTGCACTCTCTCCTCGCGAACTAAAACTTCTTCCAAGAATTTCATAAACACTTCAACCGTTCTACTTTCTAGGCAATTACGTTAATGCAATAGGGAAAAGAGTTGCAAATATTGGCATTTGTGTTGGAGAAATTTTTAGATGCCTCGTTAAACGTTCACTTGCGAAATGTATATCACTTTCTGCAGTAATTGTTCCAATTGCGACACTTTACGAACTCACCCAAGAAACAACAAACTTTCCAATTATTTCAATCGTTCGACTCGAAAGAGGGAGGAGAACGTTCTCTCCGATTATTCGCCATTTTTAAATTATATTTAGATCAATTTGCCTCGCCGATTGAAAGCAACTGTTTCAATCGAGAAATGTATAAAACTTCTGTCGAAGATAAATGGGATCGCGAGGAAAATTTCCAAGCTTTCGACTTCTTGAAAAAAGAACCAGAGGGAAATCAGTCTGAACGTCCTTTTCCACATTTAATTTAATTTCTAAACTCGAACCGATCGAGCGATTGAAGCAGACTGTAATATTTAAAAAATGTTCGCGTCTCGTTGATCGTTCGACCCTTGAAGGCAACTCGCGTACAGCGAAGTATTCTCCCTTGTCGGTGATGTGAAATCTCGCGAGACAGGTCAATGATCGAGCAACGCAAATGCCTTCGCTTTCGAACCGCGAGCCACGCGAATTCACGGGTAAATTTCAGCTTCGGAGCCGAGAATTCACTGGACCGTTTCCAGCGGCGTGCTGCTACCAGCCTCTCTCGGCTACTGGTTAAACACAATCTAATTTAATCCTTTTAAACCGTCTAATCCCCGGGAAACCATTCAAATAAATACACAATTGCGCACGCCGCGCGCCGCATTTCTCTACCTATTGTTTTTTCCTCGTCCACCGCCCCCTTTGTACGTCACTCGTTTCCTATCGCCCTTCTTTTTACCCCTCGTCCGTACTCCTCTCTATTTATTCGCCGACTGATAACTCTAGCTTCCTCGCTGGCTCGATGCATGCGATTTCGCCTGACTTTGTCTCCCCGTTGTACAGGGTGGAGAGAAAAGTTTGTCCGTGGCTGTCACAGATGAATTCTACACTGAATTTCAAGGTCAACATTTTTCTTTCTCTTTGCAATGTATTCTACTCACCGCGGGGGTAAAACTTTCCCAAGGAACCACGAGTCGCAACCTGATGGTTCTCTTGAAAAATTGGAATGAAAGTTAACACCGCGAGTGCGTGGGTTCTAACAGCGACTTTATGGTTCTGCACGCGTGGATGTCTATGTTACGTGATGTTACATTCCGAATAATGTCAACGGTTAGTTTTATCATTTGATTGTTTAGACTCGCATTGATGCTACAACTATTACGTAAAATGCACATCGAACGCGTCCAGTACCATAAAGTCGCTGTTAGGACGCATGCATCCAGAAACTTTTCTGCCATTCTTCAAGACAACTATTAGGTTGCGACTTATGGCTCCTTGGAAAAGTTTTGTCTTTGTGAATAAAATATAATGCGAAAAAAAAAAAGTATTCATCTAGGATAGTCACTTTTCTTTCCAATCTGTATCTAATCGAACAATTGGATTTTCCACTAATCGTTCTTTCGAATCCCGTTTACGTGCAATTCTTACCGATTATCGTCGTAATTGTGTTTTATCGTTATCTTCCCGGTCAATTATTCACTGGGCTAATCGTTTGGAGATTGCTTCGTCGTAGGAGAGGAAGTGTAATGCAACGGATAAATCGTCCATTGACTTTTCCCGGTGGCAACGTAAAAGCCCCGACTTGTACGTGCGGTTTCTTCTTTTCAATGCTTAATTGTTTCGCAGGTTGTCAATAATTCGCAACTCGTCCCTTCAAAACGGAATATTGTGAATGGACGAGACTTGGAATAATAATGACAAGTCGTGGAATATTACCAACGCCTAATTGCCAGTATGAATTCACAAACACTTGAAACAACACAATTGGCAACGCATAAAATACCAATGCTTGAGATAACGACTATGAAACCGCAGAGAATCGACGAGACAAAATAGAATGTACACGTACGATATTATATCCCAGAAATTTTGACTACATTTCTTTATTCCGTTCTATGTAGAGCTGCCTATTCCAGCGTACGTGCATTTGAATTTCCCCGTTCCTACGACATTCCTCGAGTTTATCCACCAGCTACAGCTCTGTTTATCCAGCCACACGACAAACATACACCAAGTATTTGAGAATTTTTCCGTCGAAGTATTCGAACGTCGAGCAAATAAAGAGCCAGGTGGGAGGAAAAGCAAAGGGAATCAGACGCGCTGTTTGAATTACACCGAGAGAGATGCATTACGGCAATCAATATCAGTTCAACGAAAAAATAAAAAGAGAAAAGAAAAAAAAAAACACACGGTAACGGGAAAAGTTACTACTTTCTCCTCACCCCTTCGCGGCAATCAAACCATCGGTGACAAACAAAACTACGCCTACGCGCACGATTCCTTCGTACTCCGCGAATTTCACCCGGACGAGATACAAAGGACAGATAAAAACACGGAAAGAAAAACGTTTGCAACTTTCTCGCCGGTTGATCAATTTGCCTGGCAACTTGGTGGAAAGGCTGCAGCGAGGCTCGTTAGCAAGTTGCGCCGAAAGTTTTGCAGTTTCTCGATTTTTTGTTTTCTCTTTTTCCTCGAAAGAGAGAGAGAGAGAGAGAGAGAGAGAGGCGCACGTGGATGTTATCCAGTCGGTTGATTTTCACAAAACCGACTGGCCATACGTGACTTAATCCACGTTTTCCCTCTGCCACGCCGTCGTTCTCCTCGTGCCTCCGTACCCCTCGCGATGGAAATTACCCGATCTAATTTCCCCTCAAACGAGCAACCGCGCGAGAGACTCTCGAGGCTGGACTGGACGCGAAACGATTTTCCACTTGGTCGGAATAGAAGGCGATGCGACCACCGGCAGCCTGTTTACCCAACTCGAGCGGCTTTTCCGCCGGAATTCGACCGCGGCCTCGCCGTTTTTCTCATTACATACGTACGTACGTGTGTCGATCGTTTTTCGTGGCACGTTGCTTCCGGTTCATCCAAAGTACACCCCCGAACAACGAAAAATCGCGAAGCCTGTCGTCGCGTCTCATCTGATCCGAGGGACGAATAACAGACGACAGAAGAAAAGAAACTGCACGACTTGTACCCCAGAACGATTCGTCTCAATGAAGATGACTTTTTGCCATAAAATTTTATTGATACGCAAACATTTGAATCGATAAAAAACAAATTACAGGCGGGATCGCTCAGTAGATATACCAGACAACGCCACTCCCACTCGAGGTCTAGCCCACGCCCCCTCGCAAATCACGCGACCCAAATCAACCAATCGCTAATTTTCGTTGCATCAGCGTTGCACCTGAAGAGGTTACCCCCCCTAAAATCGCTTTCAGTGATAAAAGAAAGAGAAATGTGTGAACGTTGCGCGATGGTTTCGGTGACTAAAGGAACGTTTGTCGAACGCGTACATCTTGTGCTACTTGCTCGGTGGAAATGGAAACCTCAGAGGAAGCAAGATTGTTTTGCCTGCATCAAGTGGGAATTTTATATGAGACTCGGTGTTGGTTTAGGTTTAGCTTTAAGGTCGTGGTTCTACAATGATTTCTCTGTCCAGTCGGTGATCACACAAAGTGACGATGTCTCTGTTTCTCTGTCTTTTCTGGGACTGTTTGAGAATCTAAATGTTATCAAGTGTGAATCCGGTAGATTCGTAACATTCCCAGACGTAGCAAGAGATTAGAGTGACCAGATGCAATTATCGCGGTTGAAGAAATCTGAATGTAAAATGTTGTTAAATGTCGATTCTCTCTCAATCGTTCTCTCTTGAAAAAGGAGCATTAAAGTTTCTACAATTCTTAAATACACTTAATTTAATTTATTTATCTTGTGTTTATATTTATACGTATTTGGTATACATTATTCTCCTATAATGGTCATATGTTTTGCACCAAGTTTTACAATTCTTTGCTAATCTAGAAGTCAAGCTATATACTTAATTTTTACACACCCTGTACACAAAATATTTCTCAATATCTTGCATTATACTTTCAAGTGCGTATTTATGTTACTTATCGAAAGCCTCAGAATCAGCACAAATAAGTTACTCTTTAATCCAGGTTATTTTACTTGACGTTGTAAAATACCTCGGAGGTTAACGCTGATCCAATGCTTTTTCATCTCTATTTTTACCAATGTTTCGCGTCTACAATACGTCGTGATGCATCAAGATTCGATGGAACATCGACCGCAGGTATTCTCTCCCAGCGATACGATTTCAGATCTCTCCGGGTTCCCTCTTTTCTGGACGTGTTCCAAAAAATAATTTGACGAGCTGCAGCTACCAAGAACCTAGTGCTATCCGCGTTTCGAGATCACCGGTGGAAAACGTGCAACAACTTGGTTTATCCTCGACGGTGAACGTCACAATCATCTCGTATTGTTATGGATATCACCGTCGTTATTGTACTTGGGGCGAATGACCGTTGGATTACAATGGTATCACGAAACTCGAATTCCAGTAAAGAAATCAACTTACTAGGAATTTTATTCCTACGAATTAAATAATAGATTCGTGATAAAGTGACTAGGAAATTAAATGAACAGTGAACTATAATATGATATTATACATGGTTGTAATATTCGCTAATGTCGAACAGTATAACTGATTTAACTGCGTCATTGAAATACTGCTAGAACACGTTTCACCGTTCTCTTAATAAAATTTGATTGGAACAAATTTCAGTATTGAACTGTAAGAGTAACGAGGCACGATGACGTTTAATTAACGAAGAGAATTGGGCGACTACATGCCGACTGTGCTAATCTTAATTTGTCGTTTCTCAATTACTCATTGCGTCGTCAATCACCGGTTATGCACGTATGATATCAAAGTGCAAAGCATAATAATTTAAAGTATGGCCAATATATCATTCCGCGCGGTATCCTAATTGCAACGGTTTCCAATTCGAAACGAAGTAATCGCGAATAGTACAATTAATGTCTGCCGTCATTAATCACCCGTCCCGCAACTGCAGTAATTCACAAACGTAATAAATAATATAGTATGCGCGAAACCCATGATGTATCAATCTAAAAGTGATAAACGAGCAAGATGTTACTCATTTCGGTGTCCACTGTACCATAGATACCACAGCTGTGACTAACAGTCACGCCAGGTGAATTCCAAATTGCCCGTCTTACTTGTAATTACAACAGAGAGATAATCAAACCATCTCAGTATTTAAGGATCAGATCATTGCTTCCGACAGATTGCGTGAAGTTGAAAATTTATGGAAGAGATTGTCGAATGCGAAACGGTCCCACAAAGTGATTGAAATGACTGCTGCTGTATAATATTGGTATATGTAAATAGTAATTCCATCAGAATCCAAGTTTAAAAATTTTCGTTAAATTCGACCAGATTCGAATTTAATCCATTTATAAAATTTAATTTGATAACACGTCCTCCGAAAATTCCGGAGAAAGATAATTAACACTTCGTTCCTTAACACTTGGTTGCTGTTTTTTCTCTACTTTTTTCCAGTTCCGGGCATTTTTTGGGAGAATTTAAGAAAACTGGGTGCAAGTTTATTAAACTGGCATCGTTCTTAACAAAATTTTTTATTTCATTTTCATGTCCGAAGTACATTACGACATCTCGTAAAACATTCATCCTTGCGAAAGAAATATCACCTTCTTTATCATTGTCATTATCTACGAATCGGACAAGATCACTCTCTACATCGAACAGATTTCGTTATCCGCCGAAAACTTTCCAACGCTCGTCGTTTCGAAGATACAATCGCGAGAGGAACTTGTGAACGAACGGCAACAAGATGACAAGAACGAAGAAACCAACGCGGCACAATTAAAGCACGTGACTCTAAAGGTTAAACGGCAAATCTAGTTAAATCCAGCCACGGTTGACACCGTGGAGATCAATTAGGCCCAGGCGGTTCCGCGTCTGTCCGAGGGGATCACTCGATGCAAGGGACAAGCCTCATCAAGGAGTACATCAGGCCGAGCGAGCGCCTAACGAACCTGTCGAGCCACGCTGCGCAGCGCGCCGGCTTTTCTGCGACTGACCAAACGATGATGAAGCGCGCGGACGACACAGGCCGTGGCCCACGTGCGCGCATCGGAGGCAAAGGTAATTAATCTAAAGGGCATCAAACGAACGAACGGGGCACCGAGCAGTCGCCAGACGTGACAAATTGCCCGGACGAGGACCTTCGTCGGCTGAGCCAGCCGCACCGGACCGGTTCCGCGCTGTTTCCACGCGCCGTGGAAACACTCCTGCTCGCTGCCTCTGCGGCCGTGCGGCCAATCCGCAAGCGCGCGAAACGTCGACCCGCTGATAACCTTTGTTACCGATATGTCCGCGGTTTCGTTCGCGTTCGTTCCGGCCGTGGCCCGCATCCAAATCCAATTACCCCCTCCTGCCCCTCCGCCGCAGCCACTGCATTCGTCCAGTTTGCCTACGAGAGGGGAAAAAAAAAAACGGGAACATACGAGCGAATGAGAAAACGTAGCGACGCGTAGCGCGAGATCGAACGATGGTGCGTGGCACGGTGGAAATCATACGCGCGTAGGAAACGTATCGCTGATCCTTTCGTATTTTTAGTTTGCCACTTTTGTTTGAGGCGGGACAGAACTTTGGTTTGCGAAAGAGCAACTGTGGGAAGTGTGAATTATAAAATAGACGAAAAGAGAAAATGAACATAATCTTGACGAAAGCCTGTAGAATTTCTGTTGAGACATTTTACTTCGTTTGGTGCAAATGTCGCGAGACAAAAGGTAAAAAATTGTAGCGACAAGTAACGCGAACTTGGGTTCGTTCAATTATTATTACATAAAAATGTGAAGTACGAAATACACGAAAAATTTTTAACAAAATTCCATAAAATTCCTTTATGAAAGTTTATAGAAACAAAGTATATAGTTCGTTTTCTTCCGGTCATATTTCTCGAGAAAACGACGAGAGGATCGAGGAATCGCTGAAACTAAGCGGCCGCGAAATGAACAAGGTCCTCTCGATGCAAACGACAGCTGAATTCAAGCTTCGACTAACTTTCAATCCAACGTTTTCCTCGCCCCCTGGAAATCGATCGAGAGAAAGACTCTCGTTCCTCTCGTTAATAAGTAGTTCTGCACGACCGAACGTTTTCATTCGGTCTCGCGAGGTAATTCCGTTGCACCGAGGTAAAACTGAAACGCTGCCGTTGAACGATACAAAGAGTCGCGAGGCGAAACGATGATGACACCGACGTCCGTACGACGATCGTTGGATGCCTTTCGCTCGAGGTATGCGCCCGTTTCGCGCACAGATTATGCAAATCTCCGTGGAAATCCAGTCGAGAAGCGAACAAAGTGGAACGAGGATCGCTGGAGGAACTGCTGTTGCGTAGATAGCTTTGTTACTCCTGCCACCGATGAGATCGAGCGTCTGTTCTTGGAATAAGAGATCCGCGTCGTTTCTGCGAGTGATACCATCGGTGAAGAATTTGGTATCGCTCTAACAACTACAGCTGCGATCAAGGCACGCTAGAGATTCATTCGGAAGAAATTTCCTTCCCTTGACACTTCAATTTCTCACGGATACGTTCTTCCATACGTTCTGAGTCAAATTTTTGTTCGAGGAGTTTTCTTGGGACATCGAAATTTTTAATCGAATTTGTTTCTTATTAAAGATGTGTAGCGGCCTAGGATTCCTCAACTACGAGTTTCGAACGCTGACAAGTGGCTGCGCGTCGAGGTCCTGCCGATCTCCGACGTTAAGCAAAGCAGTGTGCGGAACCCCGCTAGGATGGGTGGCCGAGGGGACCAACTTCAGCCGGGTAGTTGCAACAACAAAGCGTCTGGGGTTAAGGAGTCTGCCATCAGCCGCACTGATGAGTCTCTATAGGTAATGACTCCGAAACGAAACGCACGAGTCCACTCGTCCTTTCAACATATCATCATCCTTACCTTCCTAAACCGACAGATGGATTAAAAGTCCTCGAAAATTAAAAGCAAGAACAAACGAAAATTTGTACCAGCAATTTCTGAAGTTTGTCTCAACACCGATAGAACCGGATTCTGTCTGCGTTCTCGCATCTTCCGACTGCGCCTTGGAAATGAATTTAGATGCAAACGTTAAACAGGTGCGAAACGAACACTGTGTCTGTTTGTCGAGAGAAGTGATTGCACGGCTCTGATTTAGCGAAACCGTATCTTCGTTGATAGAGTACTTGCAAATATTTGCGAGCCGCGCGTGTATTGTTCTGTTTGTTTCGCCGAGTGTGTATACTTAGTTTGCAAATAATGTTACGACGCGTTTAATAGTTGGGTAATTAAGTTGAACGCACGGGCGTGTTTTCGCAGGTTGTTCTCAGATCCGGCGTGTTATTCCATTTTAATTTCACAACCGTAATAAAACTATATTAACTTTTCTAAGAAATATCATTCGCATAAAAATGATAACACTCGTCCCAATTTATCCACCCTTTTCAAGTCTCTTATTGCTCCTCTAAACGGAGGACTGAAATAATTTAAAAAGTCGAAAAATTCAACAACGGAGTCAGCGTGCGAACCCAATCGTTAAAAATCGGAGCTTTTTGCAATGATTCGATTTCCTTGACAAAAAGAGACGGAGAGAGAAAACTTCCGAAAATAAAAATAGCGAAAGCTCCCCCCGAAAAAAAAAACGAAACTCTTCGAAAACAGTAGGATGAAAATTTTTTTTGAAAGCTTCCTTCTCGACTCTTCAAACAAACGTGCGCTTCGAAACGCACGGTGAAACGACGCGAAACAAAACGCCGCATTCAGGGCAGATGCTGTTTCGCGCAATGCTATCGATGGGATAGCGGAAACGCGTAGCATTTTGAAAAAAAAAAAAAAAGAAAGAAAAACGCACAATCGCACGCATAACCGTGTAAAAACACGCGAACCGGGGAACACGTCGACTCGATTGAGGAATCCTGAATATCTATACTGGTTATTCGTAATTACTCGACTCACGGTGGAACTTGCCGCTTCTCGAAAACAGACAAGCCTGGAGAAGTTTATTGGAACTGGATGGAGAAGTTTATTGGAACCTGCGAGCCTCTCTGTCTCGCCTGTTTTCAATATCCGCGTTTCTTGTTCGCTCGATTTTGCGGGATTCTTTAAATTTTCGTATCTCGTTACATTCACTTGCTGCAAAATTGAATTGAACTGCAAAGAAATAACACTAGCTATTGTTTTTTTTGAAAAACCTAATAACTTTGTTGTTTGTAACTTAATTAATATTAGTAGCAAGAAAATTTAGAAAATTTGGAAATGATGCGAAAAGAGCTAGTCTAGTCTCAAAGTATTCTAAAATGTCTAATTAAGAGTTTGGAATTTTCCCTAAAACAGACTTAAATTTTCGGTGATAAAAGAAGTAGCTTGGATTGGAAGAAAATTCTGTTAAATTTCTTCAACGTACACGTACCTATTTAACTTTGAACAGATCTTTGACTTTGTGCAGCAAATTATTAATACGAAATAGAACCTCTTTGGCGAAGAAATGAGTTTGTTCCAGAGAGACAGATGCTTGTTTGAACGTGAAGATAGATACGCGGATCGCATGAAATTATTATTAAGCAATTGAACTTTGGAATTAGAGCATCAGGGCTCTTTGTCATCAGGAGGGTGGATCCGTGGCTCTTTGCTCGACAGGAATTGCTTCATTACCATATATAGTCGCTCCTCAATTATAATGTGCTCAATTGACCGAATTACCAAAAGACCAGAATACAGTATCTAGCTAAAACGCCCAATGTAGAACGAAATCTTGCAAATCTTTTTAGCACGCCATTAGCCGAGATATCAGAATTAGAGTCGGTACTTTTTCCGACTTTTACATTTCTCCCAGAAAACAATCAGAATTCGAACGTAAAATTTTCTGACTTTTGGCACATATTTGGCTGGAACATCGGAATTAGAATTTCCTGACTTTGACATTTGTCTTCGAAAAAAATGGCGTTTTACTGACAGGTCGTGTGAAATAAATATCAGAATTAGAAATCGATACTCTTTCCGACTTTTACATGTCCCCCAGAAAATAACCAGAATTCGAACACTTTCTAACGTGAAGTTTTTTGATTTCTGGCACATAACTTATTTAGCTGGAACATTGGAATTAGAATTTCCTGACTTTGACATTTGTCTTCAAAAAAAAAATGGCGTTCGACTGAGAGGTCGTGTAAAATAAAATTTTCCACTTTCTGGCGCAGAATTATTACTTTTCCTGGCTCTTTTATCACGTTTCCTCGATTGGAAATGGAGAAATGAAAACTGCAAAAAGCCGCACGTACATATTCAACCAGTCCTGAATATTACACTCTACTGTAGGCCAATGGGTATGCGGTAACATTTATCAGCAATTCAGCTCCCTAACAAACGCTTCGATATGCATGGGCCGCGATATTTATACCTCCTCCAGGGTTTCGAGTTAATCTCGCTTCTGCAACTCGCGAACTTTCCAATAGAATTTTTACGACACTCCCCTGGAGACGATGGCAAAAAGGCACGCGCTTCTGCCAACGTTTTCCAACGGAAAATGAAAGAAAAAGAAAGAAAAACAGAGTCGGAGAATTGAGTCGTAATCGTCGATCGCAATCGCTTATTTTGATTATTCGAGCGACAAATTCGCGGACCAATTAGGATTTACATATACAGCCCGGAAAACTGATCAAAGTAAAATTGGAAGGAAATCGAGAGGAGGACGTAATTAGGCGAGCGTATTCCAATTAATCCTTAAGGCAACGAACAGGAATGAAGATGAACGGGCAGGTTGGCCATCGCCGGTTAAACGATCGCAATCAACCATCTGCGATGTACGAACGGGTGGTAATACGAAAATTACATACAGTCGACCTATCACGCGTCGAGATCCAGCTCAGGTTCATCCGTCTCTTCCGCTCCCTTTGAATCCTTCTGTTGCGTAACTCTTCATCCGGAAATTACGGAGTGACCAACTGTTCAAATTCGAGAACATCCTACGTTCGAACGCAAATTTTCTTCCAAACATCGTCAAACATACAAATCGCCTTTGAAAGTTTTCAGAAAGATCGGAAAGAATTGCAAACTGAGACTTGGAATTGGAGTTCGGAGGAATTACTTGCACGAATTGCGGGTAATTAGAATCAGAGGACAGTCCGTCTATCCATCTCTTGGACCAGTCCCCGATCAGTTGCTGTTTCCTCGGCGTTCCATCGACGTTACAATATGCGTGGCACATTGTAATCTACGAGCTATGGTG
>KQ435801.1:226504-248166 GCA_001276565.1 Melipona quadrifasciata | reverse complement strand
ACGATGATATCAAATGTGATTGACGCGTCGTACCACAATCTCAGACCCGATTCGTGCTGCGCCACCATCGCCGCGAATTACGCGTCGCTGTGTGCTGTGCACACGTGCATTCTGCGTGCGTCGCGACGCGTCGCGTCGTTGGAATTTCGAGCGAGCTGGAATTCGGAGCATCCCGTGAACGAGAAACGATCGACGGGAAAAATCTCTGATAGATCCAGCAACGTGTCAAACACGTCGCAGCAAATTTTCGAATCCTTGAATTCTCGAGCTCTCGGCACTTCGAATCTTCAGCGCTTTCGATCTCTCGAGAATTTCGAAACTTCTCCAGCACTACGCATTTTTCGATTCAAAACTGTCAAAATTTCGAGCTCCACAAGTTGAAGATCGTTCGAGCGATCGTCAGATCTTCCAACTCTCAAATTTCCAAATTGCCGGATCTTTCAGTTCTCGAGCTCTTCATCTTTCGAACTTCCAGAACTTTCAGTTTCTCAAAACCTTCTAAATTTCATCGAATCAAGATTCAAAATTTCAAATCGTAAAAATCTTTCAACTTGGAAACTGTCAACAAATTTCAAATCTGTAAATTGAAGATTGCCCGAGCAATTGTCAAATCTTCAAATTTTTCAATTGCCGAGCTCTCTATCCTTCGGAATTTTCAGTTTCTCGAAAACTTCTACATTTCCAACACTTCAAATCGCCAAATTTTTTAACTCGATACCGTCGAAATTTATCCACAAGTCCGTAAATCAAAGACCGTCCGTGCAATTGTTAAATCTTGAAATTTCCACAAATTGCCGAACCTCTCGATCCTCCGATCCTTCGGACGTTTCAGTCTCTCGAAAACTTCTAGATTTTTCGCAGTTTCAAAATCTCAAATCGCAAAAAATTTTTCAATCTTTTCGATTGTCAAAATTTCAAGTCCATAAATTAAAGATTCTCTGAGCAATTGTTAAATGTTCAAATTTTCGAATTTCATTTCCCTCTTTTTCGTCCCATTTCCACGAAAGAATTTTACGTTTCAGTATCACCATTCTGTGTGTGTGTGTGTGTGAGAGAGAGAGAGAGAGAGAGAAAAGTGACTCGAACGGGGCTAACAGCGATATGGTGGTCGACAGTGTCGACATTGTCGTCGCAGAGAAGATTCGTTTCGCGCATGCAGCAACGATATGCCGGCAGGATTACGCGCGGATCGTCGTCCAAACGGATTGCAACCACTTCTCTAATTTCCTAGCTACACGGAAGCACACACCGACGAGTGCGCGTGGCGGGAGAAGGAGCGGGATCGCGCGAGCCATCGATTCGATCGATGCCTGGCCAAAAACTGATTCATACTGTGTTTGCCCACATTCACCCTGTTTACCGTGTTCCTGATTCTGGGTCAATCTCGTTGGAGAATTTCATGCTTTTGCGGTTATTAGAGAGGGAGGTCGTGATTAAGGATTCATACCGTCCTATTACTCCACCGATCTGCTCGCTGATCGAAAATTTTACGTCCGCAAGGTTGTAACGTATGAAACGCCGATGTATCTTTTCACAGTTCCAACAACGGAACGAATGATTTTCCACCGGTATTTGGCTCTTTGGTATAGTACTCGAAGTGTATTAACAAGTTATTAAATATCGCGTGATTATAACTTCCCCGACCGCCTGATTTAGACAGGATATCACGCTTGTAAAATTACCATTTACGAAGGATATTACGTACATCAAATTATACGATGATCTATTCTCATTTTCAGTCAGTTATACCCACTGAAATAGGCACATTGCGTATTAAACTTTATTAAAAAAGTTTCAATACATTAAAAAGTTTCCGGCTAGCTTAATACTTTATAATGCTCGTAGCCAGAGAGACCGGGTGTCTGACCATCGCGAGAATATTCCACTGCGCACCGCGCATCACTTACTGCAGCACGTACCGAACATTCCTATTCATCATTCTATATCATCTTCTTCGTCGATCTTCCATTTTACCAGCTTTCCGAGCTGACGAGCAATAAATTACACAAAATTAGGATCATTTCGCACAAAACTTTACTCACACTTATTTACTTCCCGTGTAAATGTTGCTTGAAGCAATTACCTTACAGTAAGCGCGAAATAAATTTCGAAAGTGCGAATATCCGATATCGAAGCACGAATGTTATTTCAGATTAATCGAAAAAATGTCGTTTTGGAATATTTTTGCGAAACACGCGTCTTTCGCGTATCAGTAGAACAAGTCGATATTCTATTAATTCGTTTCGCGAACGCGTCGCGTTTCGTCATCGGGCGAGAGCGACGACATTAATTTTCCACGCGAAAATCGAGCAAGCCGAGAGACAATCCAGCGATCGTCGAAAGCGATCTTCGCCTCGGAACGTTTCGAAAGCGTATCCTGTAACCCCGAGCTTTCATCCCGTGGCCGCAGTTTCTTGCGCTTTCAGCACCATGTACAGACACATCGAGGCGCGACGCCGATCGACGCGTGATTCTGTTTGATCAATTTATAAATCTGAGAGGGTGGACCGAGCCGAGGGCGAAACGTGCTCCAGACGACGTGCTCGAGTCGAAATTGACGATCATTCCCTTTTAGCGTACAGATGAAGTTAATTTTCTATGAAC
Source organism: Melipona quadrifasciata (assembly GCA_001276565.1). Lineage (NCBI taxonomy): Eukaryota > Metazoa > Arthropoda > Insecta > Hymenoptera > Apidae > Melipona > Melipona quadrifasciata. The sequence goes on along the minus strand of KQ435801.1, from coordinate 245,562 downwards.
CTCCTCGGCTTCGAAACGCCAGCGACTCCATTTCCACGTTTACTCAGGATCGTAAATGGAACAGCCTCCGTCTCGTCAAGCATTGAGAGCGCGTTCTTCCTTGTCTCGCGCAGAACCTCATCCCGCTACTTCCGTGTATATGCGCTTTCAGATTGGTTTTATTAAATTTCACTCACATTTCGATCGCGACACACAGTCCCGTCTCGTTGGCAGCAGTAATGAAATTTCAATACTTTGCTTTATTTTATTCCCGCTTTCTCTTTGCACCTTTTTGCTACCGAAAATACCGCTTATTTATTTTCAGGTATGATTCGGTAGTAAATTCGCGATATGTTCGACGGATTCGTTCAACTTCGTCAACGGCGATCGTTGTGAAATATCTCTCTCGCAAAGATACGGAACGGAATATGAAAATCACATTTACGGCAGTAAAAACGAATCCGGCGTATTCGTCAATTTCGCCAATTTGATCGAGATCCTCGGAATAAATAACTACAATATACACTGCATCCCACGTGCAGTTGAGATCGAAAAGTTCGTTTAGAATTAGGAATTCCTGTCGGAAAGAAAACCATCGTCGTTTCTCTCTTCTTTCTTTTCTTTTTAAAGCCGTGACTGCGCGATATCATACTCGCAACGAAACGAGTTTCGATCGACGCAACGTAATTATTCGCGTCTCGTTAATCCGCGTCACGTCGCGTCGTCCCGACGGGTATTTCATAAATCACCGACGCTCGTGTGTGCTTTGCAACGAAAGAGAAAAAGAAAAGAGAGAGAGAGAGAGAGAGAGAGAGAGAGAGAGAGAAAAGGGAGAAAAAATAATCGGCGAAATGATGCGCTCGTCAGGGAACAAAGTTACTTGTCAAATGGTAGCCGCATTGTTTTACGATCTCGGCGCCGAGACGAAATTAATCAGTCATATTGTAGCCACGGCTCAGACACCGGCGATTAATTTCTCGTTTTATAGCTTCTCGATGCAGATTAATTAACTTCGGGCCAGCACTGGCGGCATTCGACGGAGCTGTCGGTTCCGTTTGAGTGTGAATTTTTCGCGGGGGATAGATGTTCCAATTACGGGGGAAGGAAATGGTCGAAATTATCGTGAAATTATTATTAGTTCTGCATCGATGTCTCGATTAGATTCAATTCACGGCGATCGAGTATCACATTTACTACATTTCTTCTTTGAGAAATTATTATTACAGAAGTTTATCTCTTTTGTGAGTTAATTTTGCTCGGAGGTTGTATCATAATTTGAGCAACAGTTGATATTACTGCGAGAATTAATTTCCCCTTTGTGCTGGTAATTAATAACGTTATTAGTCTCTCATATTACAGCACATTTCCTCTAATAATTATTACAGATTTATTACAGAATATCTCTTTTAGAAATTAATTTTGTTTGGAGATTATATTACAATTTGAACAACAGTTGACATTGTTGCGAGAATTAATTTCCCGTTTCGTGCCGGTGATTAATAACATTATTAAAGACTCCTACATTATATTATATGAAAATTTTATGCTTTAAACGAGCGAGTTAATAATGAATGCATCACGCGATTACACAGTTGTGTGAATCTACCTTTGTTGCAAAATATTCAAAATATTCTTTCGGCAAAGCGTACGCTCTCCGTTCAACGCCTCGACACTCGTTCAAAGACACCCTTCGTTAAAAAAATCTAATCTAGTTAAATGGAGGAAGATTCGAAAGTTCGAGAAACGATCGAACGACGTCGTAAACCGACGAGAGCAGAGAACCCTCCGAGGGCAGAGGAGACAATTTTCCCTCGCCGATAATCGACAGATTTTCCGCTGTATCTGCGCGATGCGAAACGAATTTCCGCAATAATCGACGACACAATAACGCTTGAGCTTCCGGCCCTTTCGCTATTTATTAGACGGAAGCGCCACGCCGAGCCAGAGCGACATTTATATTCATAACGAAATCGGTTCCGCCCCGTTCCATGCCGCCAGCGATATTTACCCTCGGCAAATATTACGTGCAAATCATTCACCGAATCTCCCGTTCGCTTTACACCCCTCATTCTTATTCTCGCGACCCGTGCCAGTCTCCAGTTGCCGTCGACTTTTCCCTTTTCGTCGTGCCGGGAACCAACGCGTGGAAAATTAATATATTTAATAACACCTATATTTACCTACATTTAACTCGCGACACTCGGAAACTTAATTTCGTTTTCTTCATCGTTATGAAACAACAATTTTAGTTTGTCGATTGAAGCTTTCATTGTTGCTGGATACAGAGAGAGATAATATTGATGAAAAGAAATGTGACAAAATGTGGGAAAACTGACAATGTTGTACGATGAAACGTCTTTGCATATCTACGTTCGTTCATAAGATATTAAATTTGTTTCAGTGATTTATCAATCTCTATCCTACAAATTCAACTATAAATTTTTCTGACAAAAAAAAAAATATCTGCGTAACGTAATTAAAGTATATATCTGACTAATCGGGGTGTTTTCTATCGATCGCCAATACCGAATTACATCGTTGGCATTCGTTGGAAAAGCAATAGCACATTTAAATGCGTTAAAACTGGAGAGAAAATACGTTCTACCAGAAGAGACTTTTGCAATTTGAAATATAAATTAAACAAAGTAATTATGTCAAATTACTGCGCACAAAAGTTCAATTTTCAAGACAGACCCATATTTAATTTTCAATGGTGAACTGTCACGCAATTGTTTGACATTTCTAAACGAACGTATATGTATATTTTGAATTCAGAGTCATTTTGAGTCGTAAGATTGTAAACAATTATAAACAATAGTTTGCAGACGCGCAAACAATGCGGCACGGCAGAGGATTTATTTCGAAAAACTATTTCCATTTCTAGAGAGGACTTTAGATATTTCAATTGAATTTCATAACGTGCTCTGCGCGAAATTTGCGAGTAAATGTTTCGACAATCTACAATTCGCCAAGCGGAAATCAAAGCACTATGCAACATTTTAAAACGTTGACACACCCGTCGATGGCGCGTCGTTTGTTATTTCAAACTGTAGATTGCTCGAAAAATATACATTATTGTCGAATAATACGAAACGAAGAAATGCTTGCTCAATTCGGAAAGTTCCATCGTTCAATATTTGTTGGTGTTTATAACAATTTTTGCAACAACGTGCGAACAAATCGCCAACGCGCCAATTGAAACCCACTCGAGTGCGATTGCGTCGCATTGCGCAAGCTAGCTGGTTTCAAAACGAAACCGAAATGTACTCGATGTTCTATAATTTCGAGGCAGTTCAGAATTCAATTAGATACAAGTTCAAGACGTAATCAAGTAATGGATCCCTTGGAAACACTTGAGAGGATTTAATACGTGGCGCACAATGGAGGATGCTACGACATAGACAAAACGAGCGACACGATCCGAAACCTGTTCGATAAAATGGTTCGTTAGATGATATTACAATCGTCAAATAGAGGAAAATATTTCGGCAAGTACTTAGACGCGATATTATGAAAAAAATCACTTTACTATTTATTCTCCGCAATCTTCAGATGTATTTTATATACTTTTTTCTTTTTCAATTATTACACTCGTCCAAATATGTACACGAATATCTCAAATAATTCTCCATGCAAGAATCCATAGTACCGTTCTTCATGGTTTCGCAACTATTTTGTGGATATTACGCACCTACGCTTTTCTAAAATTTTTAGACGCTAGAACTACTGACGAGTGAAATTAAAGTGCAAGGTACAAGAAAAAATTACACAAGCTTCTATTGATATATTTTAAAATATACGATATGTTAAAAATCACCCGAGTATCTAAAAATATACCGTTGCAAGTGTATAAAATTTCATAGAAGTGCGTAGAAAATTATAAACTGGTCGTTTCGACCGCTTTATATTAGTAGTTTTAGCGTTAATGAAGAAAAATACCAAAACAATTGCGCGACACGAGTCACAAGTCAAGATCTTTAGGTTTCAATCCCAGAGAACTCGTTCTCTGCAACTTTCTTTCGTATCGAAATTGTTTGTTTCTTCGAGCAATTCGGAGAACAATAAATTGCCGGGGATTAGAGAGGATAAGAAAACGGGTGGGAAATAAAAATCATCGACGCGAGCGACTCGGCTGCAAAGCTTCTATTCGATCGGCCATACGTTTGGTAAATCCCGGTGAAAATTATTCGCGTCGTTCCCCGTATTAATCCCGTTGCGCGGCAATGGCCGGGCAAGCGGCACGCTGCTGCCGCCGCCGCCGCCGCCGCTGCTGCTTGCTCTTCCATTTCGGTAAACGCGTCGCGGGAAAATCTGCTACGTGGCCGGAGAACGCGGCCGCGAACGTGATCACGCCGCGCGAACATGTAAATTCAAAACGATTCGCCGCTCATTCCACAACCAGCCAGCGTCAATCGTCGCGTCCCGCCTATTTGCGTTTCCGTGCTTTTTCAATTATGCCGCCGTGATCCGAGCGATCGGCTCAAGTCGACCGCGCGAAATTTAGAAATACCCGTCGCGCCGTTGACTGGGACGAGATGAAAAATTTTTCGACGAGGCTTTCTTTTTTTTTTTGGTTTCGTAATTTTGACGGGATATTCTGACACTTGTTTCACTTTGACGACGGTTGTTTCGGTCTACGGAGCAACATTCTCGTATTTAATCGTAATTTTCGCTACGATAGTCCTTTCATGGGGTACACATTGATCGAATCATTTTTCGAGGTAGAATCTTTTTCGAATTTCATGAATAACACGTCTTAGCTAGGGTCTGGAATGTTTTTTTTTTTTTTCCAAACGAACCTAACCTCAAATTTATAAGAGGTTAACACCTGAAGGTATACCTAAAGTCGGTCTCTTCCAAATTGCAATTACGACAATATCGCATAAACATTCCACTGTCGAATCTTTTCTGAATTTCCTGATAAAATTTAGAATGTTTCCTTTTCCCAAACAAACTTTAATTTTCCAAACGAGAATCTGATCTCAAATTTTTCTATCTGTAGTCAGTCTCTTTCGAATCTTGATAGATTAACAAACATTTTCTTATTACGAAACTTTCTTTTTGCACGAATATTCCACTGTCGAATAGGAATAATAGAAAGATAGCTCGTCTCGATGGCTAAAGTGTATTTTTAATACGCGATTACTCGCTTTACTTACTCAAGGCTTTGCCTTTCAGAAAATCGGGCTTAAACGTCAAATACACCTGAATACACTCGTTAATTCCAACCTGAAGGAGAGCGGAATAATCGAGAGGAATGATACTCCGTATACAAAAACAAAGTAAATAAAAAAAAAAAGAAAAAGAAAAAGAAAAAAGAAGGCAAATGAATCTGAAAGCAGTGTGGTATAACCATTCTGATTATTAATCAACCGAGCGGACTGTCGCTCGAGATAGAGATTGAATTCTTCTCGCGATTATTCATCGAGATCTCCGCTGAAAGCTAAGTCGAGCGCTTGGGATCGGCGCTCGAGGAATATCCCCGCATTTAGACGGAGGGGGGGAAAAATCTCGCGCTTTTCTCCGCGACGCTGCCGGGCGCGCCCGTTTATCGAGGATCGTGAATTAAATATTCATCGGGATCGATTGGGAGCCGAGTCCGGGGGGGGGGGGTCTGCCGGTGCTACAGGAATTGTGATACGTTTCAGGGACCCTGGCGCGCGCGTTCCTCTCGAGCCAACAGGCATCTAACATTCATGAATTTATCCGATCGGCTGAACTTTTATCGCGACGCGCCGCGTCGTGGAACGCTTACTGGCGGGAATTTCCATCGCTGCATTGGTTGTTTAATGATACCCGCGCACCGGAGGTAACGCGAAACTCAACCTCCGAGTTGAGGGCGAAGAGGATCCGCTCCGTGAATGTTTTATTCAGCCAGGAATTTCCAGATTCTCCCGAACCCAGATCTCGCTCGCGAGAGTTTCTTCCTTTTTCCACCGCTCACTTTCCGCGAGCTAATTGTCCTCGGGGCGTAAGAACTACGCTTTTCACTTTTATGTTTCAACCTCCGTCGCGGCAACTTTTCGTTTACCTTCCACGCCGCGGTTCGCAATTCACGCGCAACGCGAGAGAAATTCATGTACACGACAACGTTCCCCGATTGCTTGCTCTGCAAATGATTTCAATAAATCTCTCGGCTCGCGATTCGAAGGGAAAAGTCTTCCCCAAACGAAGAGTCCCATTGCGTCTGAACAAACACGAGCGCGAAGGTACGGCTCTCGCGTATGCATCCATCGAGCAAATCGAGCACGGTAACGGCGGAACGAAAATATTTATTCGGGAATCGGCAAGTCGCGAAGTTCGCGACGATCGAACGGCCCGAGTATTTTTAAGGTTTACCAATTACAAAGGGAAACAGCGACATTTAGAATCACGGTGTAACAAAACCGGCCACCGGAGTGGCGACTTGGCGAAATAACAAACCCTGTTTTCGTTGGATTAGTTTTCGCCTCGCGTAACCGCCAACTCCCGCAATGTTTATCCCTGCACGCGCATAAATCGCAATGCGAAGAGGAGGAGTTTCGGGGGGGGAAAAAAAAATTTCGGCAGATTGCAGAGTTGAATGGTAAATCTTGAATAATTCATTCGAAATGGAACTTTTAAGGTAACCTTGAACGACCGAATTTCGAATTTTTCACTGTCAATTTTGATCAGAGAAAAGTGTTGTGAAATTCTACTGAAAATTAACGTTGCGATACTTGGTTCTTCTCTGTTAAGGCGTAAGAAAAAAAAAAAAAATACAAAATTTCTCACAGTACATAGAGCAACTTTTCTGGATACGTTTGAACCACGGACCCGTTGTACTCTGCATGATTTCGCAATTACGAAAAATTTATGCAAGGCGCGGAGCGACTTTGTGCGTTAAGAACGCCGCAGAAAGGGTTTTAGGGCTGAATGACTCGGTTGGCGCGGCAGTTACTTTTAATTAGAGCGCTAGAGCGCGTTCTATCTTGGAGCGTTTAAAGAGAAAAGGAGAGAGAGAGGGAGAAGCAGAATAGCGACTTAGCAGCAATTTTTACCCATTAAGAGCGAAGCAAGAGTCCCGCGAGACCCGTTTCGTGAAGAATAAGACGAAGATCTTCCATTCTTGGAACACCTCTCGCTCTCTCTCCGTCCCAGTAATTACTCGAATATTCGATTCGCAATTATTCTCGCTATTATCGCGGAATCGTGGATTTTCTTTCTAAGGGCGGCAGAATCATTTCCCCGGTCGAATTGTTTGTTAATGGGAAAGCAAAGTGTCAGTCGCGGAGACGACGATGCAAAATGTACCTTAGAAATTGAAAATCCCTTCAGAACGATAATCTTGTAAGTGTAATAAAATTTTTTAACATTCAAAATCAACTCTTCTCCCCGCTTTGTGTCCTGTTTGTCAATTTAACAAATACGTGCGAGGTGAATGCAGAAGCACTCGCAACGAAACACGAAACGCAGCTAGCTGCTGTCACTCGATTGCTAATTGTTTATTAATTAAATGCCGATTATCGTCCGACGACAATTAATTACTTTGACGTCAACGTCCAAGACAATATGAAACATTCCGGCGAAAGGAACGTGCAACATTTTCGCGTTTTCCATATCCACGTTGAAAACAGAAAATAAATCGATGTTTATTGCCATTTTCAGCAATTGCCGGCAATTTAAAACAATTTAACGCCGAGCGAAAATTTAATTAGCGAAATGTTTAATTTGTAAGCAATAATGCACAGCCTGCGTCAAAGAATTAATTACCATCGGCATGTGAAATTTAATCGTTTTTCGACGCTCACCCTTCGACTGTTGCCATCCTTTGGGTTCAGGTCCGAGGCCACTGTGCCGAAAATGGTTGGCTGTAACAGGAAACACATAATTGCTAATATCGCTCGTTTCCGACTAATTGCAATTAATTTGCGCGAGAGAATGCTTCTACGCGTACTGTCGCATTTATAAATATATATTCGACCACTTTCATTCCCATCGAAGATATCGAGATTTGACTTTGAAGTGGGCCAACGATAATGTGTAATTGAAATTTGCACACCGTGCTTACAAAGTATAGAATCCATCATCATTCGACGATATTCCAACTAAAATGAGCAAGTGTTCGTACGTACGCTTCTGATCAGCGTGCGAATCCAAATGTAATTTTCACGCATACCAGCGTTACAAAGCATTTCGAAAAATGGAAAAATCACGCGAGAAGGGAGTGAATTTAGGAATGGCGGAAAACACGTAGACGAGCGATCGGCCGTTAGGAAAGCGGCAATTACATCTCGCAGCTTTTAAGCGGCAGGCAGGCGGGATATCGTGCTTTTTGACATCGGTCGAAGGGCTGTCAATTCGGGATCGAGACCCGTTGATTTCGAAATCCGTGAAATCGTCCGGATTTTACGGAAGGGGGGGGGGGGGACTGGGAATCGCGAAACGCCGCCTGTAAAAGCTGTCGCCCCGTAAATCTGTGGAATGCCATCCAGCACGGTGGCCGCGGTCCAGCCATTAACTGCCCGTGACTGAGAAAATGCATTCGCCCAGTTCCATCTCGGGCAAGAAACGGGTAGGAGCGAGAAGAACGACGTGAAATTCACACACACACACACACACACACACACACGTATACGTACATATATATAAAAAAGAAAAAAATGTACTGCAAAGTGGGAGAGAATAGGAATTGTAGTCTGGGCGTGTATGGTTTATGCAGAAAAAGAAGGCGGGGACCTGGATGATTTAACGATGTAATTTCGTTCAATTCGCCGCCCTTCTTCGGGGGCGAATGTACAGTGAAATAACAACAGCGATGTTTCATTGTTTGCGCAGTGGTTGATGTTTGTGCTTACACGGCACAGTGGTGACTGGAGGGTGCAGTAATGCACTTTCTCTTTGGAAACAGGGTCGTAATTGCTCATGTTAGGTAATATCCGCATTACGCAAATTTATTGCCAGCTGAAACCTATTTCCATTCATGGTCAGACCATAATTCTTAAGTCTGCGGTTCTGTAACACGCTTGCGATGCTTTCTTCGAGTCGCGTTCACGTTTCGGACGGACGAACGACGAAAGTGCAATTCAAGTAATTAGAACCGCTAGTTACCAAACAAAGTCAAATCCCAAGTGTGAAAATTCATGTCGTTAGCAAACTATTCAAATTGTCGAGCTTCGAATTCTCGCGATATCGACGTGCCATGAAAAAATGAACGCGAAACACCGCGAGCGGCACTTGAAGAATCAATGTGTAATTCCGCGAATTCAAGAGGGAGTAAATTCCGATCGTCTCGATGCATTTCGATTAAGCCCGGGAAGAAATCCAGATCCATCGAGCACGTGCTCAACGTGAAAGCGAAGAAATCAGGTTTTACACGAATTCTCTTCTTGAAAAGGTTTCCTGGCATGCGGCGATGTTTAGAGAATTGGAAATGTAAATTTTCGGCGTCGTTCGTTGCTTTTCAACGCTCGTCCACCGAGTGACGATTGCACGCACGTCGAAAATAAAGGTACTCGGCTGATATCACGGAATACGAGATCTGTGCATTGATCACGCTTGTTCTAGCAGAAAATTGATCGCGCATAATTTAACACGCCGCTGTGTGCCAATGACCATAAATCACTTAGCCAACGCTCAATCAATCCCTACTAATTTTCGAACGAATTGACTCGATCGACAATCATGCAGCCGCGGGTTCTCCCGTGACCTTCAAACGACCTTGAGTCTCAACGATATCGTCTCAGCCTGTAATCGTCGAATAAAATCACTCCTCTGATCTAACGATGCACGAACGATCCAAATAGTTCGCAACACGATCTCGACGACGAAATACTACAAGTATCGAGGAAATTTGGAAAAAGTATGGAAACGTTTATATATCGTCCTCTAGTTTTCAAATATTTTTCAGTAAACAAAATCTCTCCTGAGATGACATTTCCTTTTCGTTTCGTCGAGTATTAACACTGAATATTAATTTAACGTTAACAGCTGATTGTCGTCGTTGCTCCGCGCGTTTCAATTTGCGATCTATTTTGTATCACTCGAACATCGTGCATATCCAATGAGTCGTAGCAGCACATCATCAATAATCGTTTGTAATTTCAAATCAGGTTCAGACGGTCGTGAATCATTTTAATTAGTATTGTACATATTTGTTAATTGCGACAAATTGGTCGATCGAGTGGTAAATTTCGTGAAGCCTACGCGACACGTCTTTTATGTTCGACACTTCTTGGACCCTCAGTGCGAATTTGCATAAACTTCTTTCTACGTTCCGAATGCTTGATCAATAAAAAACGAATTAATAAAAATAACTCGTTCCTCAAATAATATTAACAACGTTAACAATTCGCTCGTACGTACGATCAAAGAGACAGCTATCAATACCGAATGTTTAGATACCAGCGTCGCTTAATAATTTACACGAAATGCAAAATTGGCGTAATGGGGTAAAAAAAAAAAAAAAAAAAAAAAAAAAAAATGGAAGAAAAGAAACAATGATTATCGTGTTTGGAATTGGCGCAACACGAACGAGGAAAACAAAAAAAGAATGGCGCTTGCGAATGGCACAATATCAGGCAAACAATTGCAGTTTGCAGCGTCGAATCAATATTGCGTTTCACATGGATAAACGCGACCACCGGTGTATGTTCCGCATACTGCACGGCCGAATCGAGTTCTCCGTTATTGCCGTGCATGTTGCAGGAACTATGAAAATTAATTAAATCTCCTCTGTACGCGCTTAGTATTATTTATCCAGTGTTTGTACAAATTTCAAAACGTGTAACTCCTCGAATCAATGAACAGCGCGCGTTGCCGGGGCGATGACGGTGAATTACGGAATCGTTTTTCCACCGTGCATACGTTCTTTGTAACCGTAAATCGGCGACGTGAAACTGGCTTAGCCAGTGCCGATCGACGACCATTTTTAAATGAAATACTTTTTTCTCTTGGGAAAGGGCACAATATTTTTTCCCCTCGGATGGATTTCCATCGTTCGCTGTGAAAGCTTCGAGTATCATCGGCCATAATTAAGGAAAAAATTAATTTTCAACGTGTTAAATTATGTTGCTGTTCTCTGAAAATGCGGTACGCAAATACAACAAAAATTAACCACGCTTGTAATTATAGAAATATTGTAAAATATAGGAAGTAGTTCTACAATCGTATTTTTGTTTCCCACAGGCTCGAAGAAATTTTGCAAGGTTTCGATAAAGATTCAAAAGCCTCCTTCGTCGACGCGTACCGCGACCTACGACGATTCGTTCGCGATATCAGGTCAAGTTTCGACGGTACTTTACGACGGTAATTTATGACGTAATGCAGACAGGTACGACACGCTCGAGCGAGAAAAACAAGTGGAATCGATTCGGAACGGTGGAATCCGCAACTGAATCGCCTGCTCCTTATCTTTATCCGCTTCGACGGATCGGTCAACAATCGCGTCTCTGATTCAAAAAGACGCCGAGGGAAAGGCCGTTCGATCGACCCTCTCGCTTTCGCGGAGATTTCCTCCAGAAATTGATGCGCGTCGTCGCAGTTGCTTCCATAAATCGTCCAAATTTCAACAATATTTTATCCCTCGAGCTGTTCACTTTAGACGAATGGCAATTGCTCCCGGAAATGAAATCACATCGAGCAACACAACAGCAGAGAGGTTGCGTTCGTGGGAAATTTTGAAGTGCGCGCGCAATATGGAAGGATGTGTTAAAGTGTACAAATTACAGTGATATTTGACGGGTGAAACAATTTTCTACCGAGGTTCTATTTTTCTCAATGACATTCTCGAGAGGTAATTTGACAGAATCTCCTTCCATTTTGAAAATGTTTATTCATGAAACTGACGCGGTGAATATTGTACGTGAGTATCGCGAAATGAAATCTAAATGGACGGGAGGTAGAGGGATGATTTTTATTCGGGCGGAAGAAGATCAAATTGCGTCCTTTTTTTTCAACCCCCCCCCCCCCCCCCCCCCCCTCCGCCTTATGTTCAATCCCTCCTTTGAGAACACCCCTTTCCGCAGAGAGCTCCATCGCCACGGTTTTACGCGGAAAAATGCAATTTAGCATATTACACGCGGTTCGAATGCTCGAGTGGAATATATGCATTCATCGAATTGGCCTCGAGCAAGGCGATCCGGTATGTACGCACGTCGATCAGAGATTGAATATTTAAGTGGAACAGACGCCTTTTGCCAGCCGCAAACTGGATGGGTAACGCGTTCCCTGAATTACCGACTCGAGTCAGGTAATTCAGGGAAGAACATGATCCAACATTCGCTTGAAATTTATTTCACGCATGGAAATGATGAAAGGATAACAAATGCAATTGTTGTTGGTTAATGTTCTTGATCGTGCTGAATTTGACGATAACTCGACAGTAAGAAATGATAAACGTAACTGTTTTTAGTCAGTCAGTTTCGGTTATATTATATTACATTTAGAAAAATGGGGTTTCCACGCGCCAATCGAAATATCGAGAACGTGTCATGCTTGCAAAGAACATAAGAGACAGTTTCGTTATCGGTATCGTGGCAATTCCGTAGATTTCTCTTTGTTCGTCGCTGAAAATCATTTAGGGAGGGGAAGCTGTTTTGTCGACAGCAAAATCCAGAAAACAAATGGAAACAAATGTTCAAAAATCCCCGGAGGGGAGGGGGGATTTTTTTCCGCAGAGAGAAGTACATGGTACACGTACGTGCGAATGGTGAAGCCATTTTTCAAACACAAAAGTTAACCAAATGAATGCTTCTACGCGAAAATAACAATGGAGTTGGTGGATCTTTCCTTTCGAAACAAGCTCCATCTATCTTTGAAAAGAAATGGATAGGAGAAACAGTCAAGCGGGACTTCGTATTTTATATTTAATGAATATTAAATATTAAATATTTAAAGGGCTGTGCCTTTTTAAATTAAACGGAGCCGATCCTCTTGGAACGTGAACAAAATTGGAAAAAGATTCTTTAAGTCCTGCTGTTAATAATGCGGAGAGCGTGAAAAATATAAAACACATCTGAATGTGATTAAATATTCTATTCCGTTAAGTCGCTGTTAAAAGAAAAATGTCAGAATCACACGAAGAACGAAACTGCAACAATTGCAAATATTGCAACGAGTTGTACTTCCCGCGTCTGACAAAGCGTCAGAGAAGGAGAAATAAACCGTCGGCACGTATGAAGGGAACGCTAGTTAAAAAAGAAGAAAGGAGGTAGCGACGCGTGGTTCGAAGCTTAAAAAATGGTCCAGCACCGCACGAATCTTTAAGACCCAGAGTCTAAGTGGTTCTTTGAAAGGTGGTTACCTCGCCGTAAATCTTTCAGCTCGTTGAGTTATTCCGTGTTCCCATTGCGGGGGGCTCTCAAGCGGGTGATTAAGAGACTCCTTTGAGAATTCAGTAACCGATGTCCGTCTTATTTACAGAGTACTCCAGAGCCAGGTGTTCCGGGAAAAACTTGCGATCGCGACACGAACGAGACGTCTAAATCGACTCTGGTCTGCCATTTAAAAATGAAAAGTCGCCGGAAGAAATTTTTCAGAGTTCAAGAACGTACGAAAAACGAAGTTGGGTCAAGAGGTCTTACGACACTTACCGCAATTAATTAATTGTAAATTTTATGTGTAGGTGAATTAGACTCGAGTATCGCGTTTGAATGATGCCTCACTCGGCTGCAAAAAATATTAAATCTTGAAACGTATCACGCTGATTTATTTAAATAACCAAATGACCTTTCCTCGAATCATCTCGCCAGCTATCAAATGCAATAATCTGCTACGTATCCGAATAAACATCTATCGAAATCATACATCTATAGTATAAATATTACATCAACGTTGTGATCGATCCTTCTCAATTTATAAGCGAAGAACCAATCTGTTATTGTTTTCGTAGTCCTGGTAAATTTCTCAGCGCAATATTCTATTTTCGTGAAATTGGAAAAATAGGTACCGCGGGTCGTTATCTCTATCTGCAGGTAAAAATGTGATTAATTTTCAAAAGACGCAATTTGAATAAAAGTAGACATCTGCCTACATCGATACGTCCATTTGTTCATTCTTCCATTTATATACGAAAATATTTATTTAAAAAAAGAATTCCGTCTTTTCGTCTTATCGAGGATGTAATTTGCTATCGCTGTTTACCTCTCGACATGCAGGAACGTGGACAGGTCTTGTTAGTTTAACGTATAATAGGCGAAATGTGAAGCAAGGAGAAAACTGATAAGCGGAGTAATCTTCTCGCTAGCAAGTCTGGGGAAAAATTTCGCCAAGCCGCTGAATCACGTCAGGAAGTTTAAAGGGTGGATATAAGAGTTAACGAGGCAAAAAGGGATACAGAGACGTACAGACGTGAGAGAAATGAAAATCCGATACGTACTTCGAGATCTTGATGACAAGAGAGAATAAAATTTCAAGAGAGCCGGAGTAAAATACAAGCGAAGCGGAGGAATATTACATACTTCGAACGTAAGTAGCTGTAGAACGTAGAGTTTACATTTTCAACTGCAATAAAGTCAGGTAGATTGGCAGGACAATTGTTGTTGGATAAAGATAAAAATGTAAAAATTAACATTATAAACATTTTGAAAAGCGTAGTCTTTATATAAATAAGAATTTTGCTTCACTTCAAGTCAGTTCCATGTAATATAAAGCCTACAGGAATTTATCTGTTTTTTATGAAGAATTTTGTGTTTTGTCATCCTCAATTCCGTATCAAGCCTATAGAAATTGATGTCTTGTTGTATCTGTGTCTGTGACTATTTTCAACAGATTCACTCAATAACATGCGCTTCTATTCTACAGCCAACGTTCGTAATAAACGTTCAGAAAATAAACGCTTCGAAACTGAGACTACGTGACCCAATGAACTCGCAATTTTTCATCGGAACCATTTGAATTCCCCCTCGAACCGTGTCAACGTAAATTAAAGAAATCGCCCGGCCACTTGCACTCGTTACTTTCTCGATCGTTTTCAGGGTTGTTCTCCAACGGTTCGCAACGATTCGTAATGAGGGTCCGTTTCGAGGACGCCTACCAAATCACTCGCCAACTGTGTTGGAATCATCGTTGCTCTCGAGGCTCTCGTTCGCCCGAGTCCTGATGGTTTCTTCGAAAATTCCGGTGGCGAACCACTCGCGACAATCGACCGACGTTTTGTCTCCTTTTGGATCCACTCTCCTCTTTCTCTTCTTTCTTGCTTTCTTTCTTTCGTTTCCTTTTTCATTCGTCTCAGTGTCAGTTCCTTTTATCGTTGAAAGTAACTTTAGCCGGGTAACCGGGCCTCTTCAGGTGCAACGCTAATGCAACGAAAATTAGCGATTGGTTGATTTGCGTCACGTGATTCGTGAGGGGCGTGGAGTATACCTCGAGTAGGAGTGGCGTTGTTGTTTTCTATCGATTGAAATGTTTGCATGTCAATAAAATTTTATGGCAAAAAAGTCTTCATTTCCTAGTCAGAACAGTTGCTTCTGGGCCTTTCAGTGAGGCGCGAATCGTACAAGTCGTGCAGTTTTGTGTTTCTTCTCCCGCCTCCTTTCTTCTCGAAAAAATTACGATATCGCCGGATCTGCGTATTTTCTCAAGGAATTTCAGAGTTTCCTTGCAGAGTCGTTCTCGCCCCTTTCTGATCCGACTTCCGCAGTGTCCACAGACGCAAACTTCTCTCACATTTCACGTGAACGTCAGAGTGCCGAGGATTTTCTTTTCTTTTAATCGAAGGATTTTCTTGCGATAATCGACTCGAGTGTTGGGAATTTGATTGGGGGAGCAGATTACTTTCACGCTGTTTTATGACTCGATTTGTTCCTTGATAAACACTCCGACCCGAGGGAAACAGATTCTCGCGCGAAGAACAAACCTCCGAACGTTTTCTTAATTTTTCAACACGTCGTTCCATCTTCGTACTTTCATTAATGAAACAAACGCAACTCCCGAAGCAAACGCTCTCAATTTAGATATCATTTCGATTCGACCGATGAAATACTCGTTCTCACGGGCGACTGAATGCGCAATTAAACTGCGCCACTCTAAAATGATTGAAATTTTATACTGTCCGAGAGAAAGAGAGAGAGAGAGAGGTAAACCTGCATAAATTTAATTAATATTGTTTTCCAAATGAAAATAAACATCAAGCATTCGCGGAGAAAAAACGAGGAATTCATTTTTCCAGGTGAGGGGAGGAGATAAAAAAATTCATCATGTTTTCATGAAAATACGCACGCGCGTGACGTAGCGATAAATTTGTAAAATAAATTTCCACCGGTCGGCGGACAAACAAATTTTCGATGCTCGTGCCCAGTGATCCTTGCAAAATGAATGCCCTATACCGATTGGACTCCGATATCGCAAATGCCTTTTCCTTTTTACCTCTTTTTTTTTTGTTTTTTGTTTTGTTTTGCTTTTCAACAATGGAAAAACCCCGAGCGGGGAAATATGCGAAAATGTAAATTGAGGAAATAACGACGTCGTTGCGCAATTTTCGCACGAGAAAGCGAAACTTCACTCGCGCGTAATAACACTCGCTTCTAACGAAAACAAACGTTTGTTAAATATTGCAACTTCGCGACCGTTGCGAATTAGCACGCGTTGCGTCTGGCTCTGTCGTTTTGTTCGTCGCGTTCAAAAGCGGGAAAAAAAGACTTCATTTTCCGTTCCATCGAACGCAGAGGTGAATTAAAACAAGAGCCGACTTGAGAGAGAGAGAGAGAGAGAAACGAAAAATCAGAAATCGCGCGAAAGCACCGGAAAGAGACTTGGGAGGGAGCATGTCGTTTGAAACAGACGAATAAATCCGAATTATTTAACAGCGAAATGCAATTTGCTCTTCGAGTTATTCTCGTTTATTGTCAAGTACCTGAACGAGGCTGTATCGCGCGAAGCATTGTATCGCAAAATTTAATTTATCTCTATAAAATTGCCGTTATAAAACCTGCTTTCCTTTTTTTCTTTTCTTAACGTTTGCGTTAAGCTCTCGCCGTCGCGACTTCAGCAATTGCTCGAGAAATCACAAGAGAAATTACTCGTTGCCCGCTCGCGACCTCAATCATAGCTTTTTCAAGCCTAACGAGTACGCGACACTCGCGTTCCTCCAGCCGCTTCTTACTTCCTTCGTTTATTTTTGTACGAGCTGGTACCTCCTCGATTGCACGACGAGGCTCCGGCCAAGGAGATGTAAAAGCAGACGGCCGTCGAGGAAGAACCACGCTGAAAATAAAACCTGCTCGTCCTGGCTCCCTGGGATAAGCCAAGACGAGAAGAATCGTCTCTAAAGCGGAAATCCCTGGACGCGGCGATAAATCCAACCGAAACGCTCAAAATTTGTTTCCCCCTCCACTCCCCCTCCATTCCCGACGTTTTCTCGCCGCGATTCCTTTTCTCCTCTCTCTCGAGCGTCCTACCAAGCCCGAGCTTCAAAGCCACCCCCGCCTGCCACTTTGCATCCTCGCCAATCGGATTTTCCCGTTAAGTCGCTTAACACGATCGATACCTTGTCATATCGTTTCGATAAAATATTCTTTTATACCCGGCGCTTGTTATTATCCTCAAAGTCTCGTCAAAGCGAAACGTTTCTTCCTTCGTCCTCCTGCTGCAAAATTGTGTTCGCGTGCGTGTTTTTTTTTTTATTCCTAATTGGGGAGAATGCATGTTTCATTTCGGAGCATCGTCCACAGTTATTCGTCATCGACAACAGGTGTTGACTTTACGAAACTTCGACTCGAGCGAGAGGCTGTAACGTTTCAACGCTCTCCCGTGTATTTAAGAAACATTTCGCTTCGTTTCCCTCGACGTTGATATTTTTCCAATTTCAACGTCATTTATTCAAACCGGAGTTTCACCGGCGCGCGCGCGCGCGGATCCTTTGTCGGGCGTTGCGCTCGCCCTCCGTTTCAATTCGGCCAAGTCGCAGCAACGAAATTTCCTTTCTGCCCGGAAAAAAAGCTCGTCAAACGAAATTTCCATCGACGATAACCGCGGACAGCCACCGCGCCGCGGAGCGAAGAACGCGTTCCCCGGAGCTGGAGCTCGTCGATTTGCCAAAAACTGAACGAGGAGACAGAAAAGAGAGAGAGAGAGAGAGAAAGAAAGAGGGAGAGAAATCGTTTTGGAAACGCGTAATGGGGAAACGAAGGGCTGACGATATTTACCCGCGGCCTGGGTGTTTCGAATCCCACGCGCGATGGATTTCCATCCAGCTCCAGTGAAGAAGTCGTAAAGCGTCGTGACGCTCTGTCTTTCTATATATATACAGATATACTAGCAGCTTCATTTGCACCTCGTAACCCATCTCGTTCGATTTCATGACGTTACGATTATACGTTTCTTAGCCTCGGAGCTTGAAGAAACGGAGGGGTTATTTCTCGTGCGAATCGGAATGCCCGTGTGTGAAATGGATTTCTCGTAAACGAGCTTCTCAGAAGCCGAACAGATCGACTCCTCGTAGAATTTCTACCTTATTGACTACGTTACTAGTATCCAACGTGTCGTACAAACAACGATTTGTACTTTTAAAAGGAAGTTTGCAACGTTCTCCGTTTCTCGCCTACCCTCTCCTTGCGACGTTTTTCTACCAATCTCTCAGTTTTGGTTCTTTCGATCTATAAAATCTATCAACACGCATTCTGGTTTAAATTTCCGATCGACGTCCGGAGACGAGCGTAATTTGGGGTTTCAAGTTGCATCGCACGCCGAATAAAAGTGAAATAAAATTAAAACATCAAAAACTTTAATAGCCTCGTACGGTCATTTGCGACTTATTCGCTGTATTTGTGTTATTTTATTATTTTTAAGTTTATTGTTTTATTGTATATTGTTATATTTATAATAACAATATGCAATATTGTGGATTACTATATAATATTATATATAGTATCATGTAAATTTATATTATTACATTTACAATGACGTACAATATATATATATTATATATTACATTATTTACATTGTATATTTACATTGTATATTATTATATAATATGATATAATATTAAATATAGTATCATATAGTATCGTATCACATACAACACTACAACGTAAAGTATCGAATAAAACAAAATTTGTCTCCGATAATCGACCGAATCGCAGCCGATAGTTCGCGTAACAGCGGGAACTTGAAAACTGAAATTT